>CAWUFW010008460.1:0-97500 GCA_963921515.1 Calotriton arnoldi | reverse complement strand
GCCTACAAGATAAATGAGAATGCTCTGTGAGGATGCATTTTGCGCTAAGAAATAGCGCTAAATGCAGAACAAATGGCGAGGGCAAGCGTAAATGGGCTTTCGCTGTAGGATTTCCCACCCCCAAATTACTCCTAATTACACGAGGAGTAAGCACGTGAGTAGCGGCAATTCCACATCAAAGATTAACATGGAGCCCGTTATCGCCAGAGGAGAAGCACTTGCACTTTGCCCTGCACAGGGGACTCCATCCCCCTATGGCCACCGCGCCAGGAGGCGCCCACGTAATTTCTTGCCGCGCCGGAGGCGCTTAAGAACAGTCTCAGGCTCCCGCGGTGTGGGAGCCCGTTATCCCCAGAGGAGAAACACTTGTACTTTACCCTGCACAGGGGACTCCATCCCCCTACGGCCACCGTGCCAGGAGGCGCCCACGTGATTCCTTGCTGCACCGGAGGCGCTTAAGAACAGTCTCAGGCTCCCGCAGGCGCAGGACGAATGCGTGCCCGGGACACGCGGGCGTGCCCGGGCAGCGCCCGAGCCAGGTGCGGGCCCATCTGCGCCAGTCAGAGGCTGGGCCACCCCTCTTGGTCCTTCATTATCATCAGCTCCGCTATCCGCCCTTGGGACCTCCTATTTGTTTAGGACATAATTTAGGAGGTCAAGTGAAGGTAAATCATTTAATTATTTAATATATTTTTTTTTAGTTAAATTTTAATAGCGGTTTGTACAATGGGGAAGCAGAAGCCTACCCCCACACCAAAAACAGACACAACATTGGATGGCTATTTACAAAAAGCAGTAGGGGTTTTAACGAAGGAGACTGAAATAGCTGAACGCAGACTTTTTCGCTCCTTGCTCTATCCCACCTGCCCTAACCAACTCTCAAATTCCTATCTCGGAAACTGTAGTCGAGCAGAGGCTGCAACCTCCTTTATCACCGATTGTAATTATTTCAAGTGAGGGTGTTTTACATGCCACCAATGAAGGATCTGACCGGTCCAGTGGAGAAACCTTTTGTAACTCAAGCTGCAAAAGGAGGGAAAAGAAAATGAATGGATGTGGCAGGGGCGATTGTAAATTAAGAGGTCACTCGCCAAGGGGCAAAAGAACTAAGATAACCACCTCAGCTGGCAATACATCAAGGACTCGGTTGGGAGGAGGGAGAGCTAATGTACTAAATGATTCAGATAATAATGTTGATAACAACGTAGATAAAATTGGTAGAATTGTACAAGAGGCCTTGTCCCCCATCTTGGTCAGATTAGCCAGCATTGAACAACAGCTTGCCCGAGTCTTAATGGGCTTATGTAATAACTTGGAACGCGAAAATGAGATTGATAACATCGCTTGCCCAAAAAGCTCCGACGTAATCGCCGTCACTTCTAGCAGCCCATCAAGTCGATTGATCTCCTCAAGTATAACATCTACTGTAAATGAGCAGGTTCCTTCTATAGTCCCACCGCCTAATAATGTTGGCAACAATACCGCGGTCTCTGTAACCCAAGGTTCCATCACGGCTAGGAACATCGTTAGGCATAATATGAGACCGGGGCAGTGGTCGAAGTGGGCGGGATCGGCAGGGCACGGCGTGCCCCTACTTCTCTAATTTCATAGAGTCCATTCCCCTACTTTCTTATTTTAAACATGCCTCCCGGAGGGCAGAAATCCCCAAGGCCGATAGTTAAGGCTCGGCTTTTGGGGACGGGCAGAACGGGCAGAGAAGGAAAATGACTGTCTTTTCCTTTTCCTTCGTGCCCAGAGAAGACAAGGACAGTGTCCAGTTCTCCTGCCGCTGGCAGCTGCCCCCCCCCCTCTCTTTGTCCCCCCTCTTCCCTCTCTTTCTGTCTCGCTCCTCCTCATTTAGTGAGAACCGAGACTTCAAGAAACAGGTATTACCTTCTCTTTCCTCCTTTCGTTTATTTTCTCCCCTGTGAAATGGAATAAAAAAAAAAGAAAAACTGTTTTGCTGGAAACGTTGTCTTTTTCTGATATTTTTCAATTTCTAAGTGCAGCCTCGGGGTGGAGAGAAATAAAACATTCCAAATATTAAAAATAACTAACTAAAGCAAGACAGAGTGGTTGCAAGGTGGCCAGATTGATTTATTCACACCTAAACACATTAGCGCCACTTTACAGTGTTTGCCATGAAACGCTACTTTTGTTTTCTCGTCTCTCTTTGACCAAATTGCTTTCCCTGGGTTTGAAAGTGCACCGTTCCTGGAGGTACTGAAATACCTGCTTGATGGGGGAATTGGAAAACAAACTGTACAGCGGCTCTGTGTTCACGAATGTGGTCTTTTTAAACCATACTGCTTACGTTTTGTAAGGATATAAGCAATGGGCATTGAAACGGATCTTTTCTGGGCCCTGTAGTCATGGCCTTAACTTTTCAGGCAAAAGCACTCACTAATTACTGAATAATGAGTGTAAAAGGAAAAAGATAACCATGTTGTTGCTGCTTACATTTCACATGCTTTACTTAATCTTGCATTCCCTATGAGTGTTTGCTTTTTCTAGGATGTTGTTAATTTTTTTTAGGCAGCATATTGCTCTGGTCTTATGTGCAATTTGAATTGAGTCACATCCAGGTGTTTATAGCGGGTCAGTGCAGTGCAAGTTTCTCTCAGTGGGGCAGTATGGTGTTCAGTGGGGGAGAGGATGTGGCACTATGGTCAGAGCTAATGAATTTGGAACTGGGGAACCAGGTTCAGCCTTCATGACCAGTCCACCAGACCACTCCCCCTGAGGGAGCACATTCCCATGCTAGACCTTAGAAGGACCCGCAAGATCTTAAAAGCCCTGGTGTCTTAGCACCAGCAGGTGGACCCTAGCAGTGGCAAGTGTAGGTTAACCTTGAAGGCCTGTCCACCACAATCCATGAAGTTCACCTCCAGTCTTGCAGGCAGGCCTATGAAGCAGCACACCATAGAGTGACAGTGACTGTGACTGAGGTCACAGGACCCTTGAGCAGGGTGGCTCTAGGGCAGTGCGATCGGACCAGCCGCAGTCCGTGCAGGTAACATCGGTGGGGCAGGGGAGCCGGGTAAGATGGGGATTTCGAGGGACTATGCAGAGGGAAAATTAAATAAATAATTAATTTTCGTCCCTCGAAATCCCCCCTTACCCGGCCCCACCGCTCCAACGCTGTTACCTGCACGGACCGCGGCTGGCGCTGACTTCTGGTGGGGGCGTCGTGTTTGCAAGTATAAAATGGTTTTAAAAGCACTTGCTGCCTCCTTCCTGGCCTCCAACAATTTTCGGCAACAATAAAAATGTCATGATAACTAGTGATGAATGTTCTTAGAGAGATGGTGTTTTGTCTAGTGGACGTTTTGACTCAGAAAGGAAGCGCAGAGGGTTAATGTGCCTGCTGCTAAGAACATGTACCATGCAGATCACAAAGTGCACATAATGTAAATAGGTCAGTGGGTTACTGCTTTTGTCAGAGAGACCCTATTGTTACTTGCAGTTAATAAGTTAAAATCCTAACATAGAACAGTGAGCTCTTAACTGTCATGTAAGAGCTGCATGCAAACTGCAAGGTATAAATTAGAGCGTTATGATTTTTTCCCCAGTCTTTGATTATCCTAATGTTGCAAAAAGGGTTCATTTGGATATAAATCAATTCTGGTTATTGAAGCGAACCCCCAACCATGGTATTGCATTCTAAATTCAGAGTTTGTGTTTCTCCAGACCAATCGCTGTTAAACTATGCTGCCTACTCGTATGGTTGTCATGTGGCTCCTACACCTTGTAGTCCTTTGTCTTATGTAACATTTCCTATACAGTGATTTACACACATATGATTGATTGTCTCTGTGTAATATGTGTGATGTTAAGTGCTCTGACATCCTACACTGGTATTGGTGGTGCTGTAAATTTTCTGATACTTTATTTTGACATTTTACACATGCTAACAGTCTCTGGAAAGATTTTGCCTCATTAGTACCAGTGGAACATACAACTGCAGCAGTGAGAAAGGTGACCAGCCAACCTTTGCAAAGGGCCCTGCACTTCACAGCAGCACAAGTCACATTTTTTAGGAACTTTTGATCCGTTTGAGCTATAAACAATTTACTAGTTAAAATAGTCAGATTATGCAGCAGATGTGTTATGTGGCAAATATGGCAGAGCCACAATTTTGTGCAGAACATTTGCAAACTAGGATATTTAGCCATTCATGTTTGAACTGCTCTTGTGGAAAAAGGGAGGTGAAGTGCCGATGACGGAAACTCCATGGCTGGGAGACAAATGGCTTGCGATTCCACATTTAAGGATATTTGGGACATTCTGTGATTGGAAACGTATCCCACTTTGTGAATGTATTTTAATGTCAATAACTGATATTAAACCTTAAATAAACATGTGTATCCATTGGTTAAATTAAATAACGCAATAAGCTGTGATCCAGCGCGGCTAATATAAATTTCTCCTTAGGACACCAATCCAGAAAAACACCTACACAAAACTTATTTCGGTGGGGCCCATGACACTGCATACATACATTCATTCAATTTCTGGATTAAACGTCAAGGAGAACGAGCTGCTGGACAAACAGGATACCTTGTTAAAATTGACAGAATAATAACCTATACATTTTATACATTACTGAGGATCCTGTCGGTTCTAAACATCAAGGTACTCCGCTATTCGGTCGATGGACCAACTAGTAGAATCAGTTGATGGTGATTAAGACCAGCTCAATCACAATTAAAACCTTCAACATTTATTAAATGATAAACTTTGTTTTAAAGAACCACAGACTCATTTTAAAGTTAGAATATATTTTTATCGAAGATTCGAGCAAATAAGTAAAATTCTTTATTACGCAAAACATTTAGAAATATCAATAAACATTTAAGAAAGATTTTTAGGAAAAGATAAAATTACTCATTACCCTCGGCCATGGGGCGATGACAAGAATGGTTCACCAAAGGAAGATGAACCGCAGATCACAGGATAGGACTCCCAAACTGACTGTCTGTCCCGCTAACCTCCTCGGACGCAACCACTTCCCGGGCAAATTCCCGCAACAATCTCGTTCCTTCCCCAGTCAAAGTTCAAAGTCCAAAATGACAGTCTCTCGCAGCATCAAGGTGGAAAAATGAAAAAGCAAGTTTTCACAACGTAAGAGCAGACCCTCTTATACCGTACTTTCTGGCTCTCTACACTCAAAAGTTGCAATCTTTAGGGGCAAGAATCACGCTAATTGGTCCATTGGAGGGGTGGTGATGGTCACCTCATCGCCCTCTTTGTTCTAACCGGTTTGGGGACAATAAAGCTCACAATAAGTTTCATAACAACGGTATCCAAAAGTAGTCTAATTTGTTCATCCATTTTGCAACAATCTTTGATGGTCACACATTAGTTCATCCCCGGTCGCTCGTCTTTTCCATCCGTTCCCAGGCATATATGCTGAACACTTGGCACGCTCTTCATTGCAGGTCAGATTGGCCTTGACATCTCTCACTCCGAGCACAGGCCTCATACACGTGACTGGAGCTTTCGTACTGAGTCTGCGCGGGGGCCATTTTATTCAGCGCACGCGATCTCGCCTTTCCAGCGGCCATTTTAGAAGCATGGCCTAGCAGGCCCGAACAAAATGAATATAAGAACAAACACAATAGTAATTAAAATATGGAAAATAAGCCTGTTTACCACCCGCCATTCTAAAGACCCGTGTTAGATATTACCTAGCAGAAGCGACATTTAAAGCCATTTTACTTACCATCTGCATTCTTTGCCACAATACAATTCTATTACGCAACACAAATCATGCAATTCACTCTATTTACTACGCAAATCACAATACTAAGGTTATTTGCTTCGCATTTTGTAAATTAATTAGGTTTTGCAACATTTAGCAGTTTGCCCACGTGTAATGTCTACTAAAAGGTGTATTTGTTGATTAGTTCATGCGTTTTCAAACGGTTAGTATCATTAGCGTTGAGGTCATTAATTTCAAAGGGGTACAAAAAATATTTCGTTTCCCCTGCTCCATCAGCTGTAAACGGTTAGTGAAATGGGAAACAAATACTAAAAATTGGATTGGGATATTTTGCTCTTTCTGCCACACCTCTGACACCGCCCACTGATCCAATCCACAGGTTATTCCCGCCCTCTGATTCTCCGCCCCCACTTTGACCACTGGACCAGGGCAGGGGGACATTAATCATTCAAAGTTACCCACACGAGACAGGGCCGGTTTGCCACAAGGTTATGCAGAATAAAAGGGACAGGTAGAGAAAATAGGGGTGGGAGGGGTGCCAAAAGTGTGCTGAATTTGCCACCAGAATGCACACCGTATTAATAAATCGGCCTACTGGTGCCCTAAGAAAATCTCATCTCAGATAAACTGGTCGGATAACATTATCATGGCCAGGCGAGTGAATTGGTTGGGTCACACGACTAAACGCGGGGGCGGGGACTGCGTTGTGCTCAATTTTAATAATGCACGGTGTGTACACTTTGCTCTAACGCATTTTCAAAGCTCACATGGCGACCCCATAGAGGCCTACCCGTTGGGTTTTTTCTACCCTGCGCAACCTAAACATCTGGTGAGATAACATGTTCCATGGGTGGGCCCTAGTACAAATCCTTTTATACAGCCTCCTTCTTTCAGCCACTACAATCGTTTTGATGTCCTTTCTGGGCTGTCAGAAATTGATTGACTGAGTGTCCTAGTCCTCTAGTAGCATCAGCGTTAGTAGGTCTGCCTCTTAGAGCTCAGGGGAAAGGAGTCTCTACAGACGTACTTACTAATAGGGATACGGTTGATCTCCTTGAAATCTCCGCCCCTAAAATAAACACCAACACCGATAAGCTGAACTGGGATAATTGTGAAAATTGTTCCCCTCCCCACAATCTAATTTTAAGTGATATGACGACTAGGGAGGTTTTGGGCCTCCCCACAACTACAGTTGACCAAGATAAAAATAATGAAGTCATGGGAATGGAAAAGTATGGCCACCAAAAGTCTTTACTTAAACTTCTCATGGAATATAGTAGGTATTTGCTCTAAACTGACCGACGAGTCTTGGTTAACTTATATCAAATGTTTTGACATAATCAGTCTTCAAGAAACTTGGTACATGAAGGACATTGCACTGAATGGTTACTGTTCTTACACAGTTAACGCAACCCCCTTGTCTTCAGGTAGGGCTAAAGGAGGGTTGGCAATGCTAATCTCAGTAAAATATGAGGCTTTAAAAGTTACTGTTGTTGGTACGTCCCCCTGGTTTCAATTAGTCTTGATTTCCAATATGCTACAAGTCAAGTTATTAGTGGTGAATTGGTACTACAATATTTTTAATCTCAATACTTGCCGAGTCATCGAGGCTTTACAGATCGAAATTAACAAAACTTCAGAAAAATGGCAACCCCTATGTATTCTTTGGGTAGGAGATTTTAATTACTCAATTTGCCCTTATAGCTCTGGTCATGCCTGTGGGATGTGAAGCGTATAGGGGCAGCCCCTGGTGCATTTTAACCATACACTCCAGGGAGAGGCTCTAAATTCTATTATTGTGGAGAATGATCTGAGCCTTATAAATGACTTCGCCAGCAACTCCTCAATACAGTGCCCCACCTATGTTGGTGGAGGTAGGGAGAGTTTTATTGATTTTATGTTCATATCACGAGAGTTCCTGCCACTCATTGGTGACTTTGAGGTGGATCCAAATAGTGCGAGCGATTATAATCCCCTTACAGCGTCCCTTAGTATAATAGCTCAGCCGGGGAACGTTGTTAGTTATAAAGTTTCTTTTAATCCTAACAAAGGAGTAAGACTTAAATGGAATAAAGTAAATCCTATTGAGTTTGAAGTAAAAACTGTTAGAACTAATTATGACTCGATTGTGAAGTGCTTAGCTTATGACCTGCCCCCAGCTGAGATTATCCAAGAATTTCAACTGATCTGTTCGGATATAGCCCCACCCCTCCCCCCGGAGATAAGGTGGTTTAATGTGGAATGTACAAGAGCACACAAAACCTTAAAAGCCAGCATTGCACGCACACCCCCGAGATAGGGCTCATATTAAGTATGCACGGAAGGCATACAAAAGTATAGTGAAGCTGAGGAAAGAAGAATTGAGGCGTTCAGCCTGGGATTATTTGGAAAGGGCAGGTACCCTTAAGGACTCAAAAAGTTTCTGGGAAGTTATAAATCACCCATTATTCAATAGGGAGTTGGGCAGGATGGATTTCCTGATTTTGGGGGTTTGGGAAGCCCACTATGCGGCCATATTTAATCCCAAAGGCCGCCTATATGAGGTCCCTAGTGAGGATTTGCCCCAAGATCTAACCTTGGCCTTTCGCCTAAGTGCGTCAATCTCAGTAGCTGAGGAAGCCATAGCCAAAGGAATTCGTATGAAAGCCCCTGGCCCGGATGGAGTGCCACTGGATCTTTTTAAAACCAATCCTAACATGTGGGCCCCTTTATTGACCAACGTGTTTAAAGCAGTGGTGACCGACCCTATCCCGGCATCCTGGAAGGATGCTCTAGTGGTCCCTGTGTTTAAAAAATTTAACAGACGTGACCCCTCCTGCTATAGGCCAATATCCCTTATTGATGCTACGGCAAAGTTGCTGGGAAGGGTTGTCCTTGCACGACTTGAAACTTGGGCGACAGACACAGGGGTGATTGCAAGATCACAGTATGGCTTTAGGAGGGGCTTGGGTACTACTGAACAGTGCCTCCACTTGTCCCGGATTATGGGCAAGTACATGAAGGCCAGGAAGGGTTCGATCCATCTGGACTTCATGGACTTGTCTAGTGCTTTTGATACTGTAAATCGGGATAAGTTGTGGGCACTGATGGGGAAAATGGGAGTTGAGGAACCTTTGATCTCTCTTCTCCGTAGGCTTCACGCCTCCACATCTATTAGATATGGCACCAACGGTGAAAAAAAACAGGCCTATTGCATCAACTGAGGGCGTCCGGCAGGGATGCATCTTAGCCCCTTTTCTTTTTATAATTCACACCAATGGCCTTGATGCTTTCTTGTCAGATAAAGATCTTGATTGTCCACGTATTAGGGGGACCCCTGTCCCACTTCTTTCTTATGCGGATGATACGGTTTTAATGGCCCTAACAGCAAATGGCCTTCAAAAATCTCTTAATGCATTCTCTGATTTTATGTTGTCGCTTGACCTAAAGGTTAATTTTACAAAATCATACGTTAGGGTCTGTGGGCCTAAAAAGACTAAATCTAGAAATTATGCCGTGGGTATGAAGAGGATTGATAAAATGAATAATTTTAATTATCTAGGGAATCTTTTTAACAATAAACTGAATTGGGATCCGCTTGTCACCATAAGGATGCACAATGCAGGTAGGGTGGTTGAGGGACTTTTTCGCTTTGTCTCAAAATTGGGACATAAACCGGTGACCGAGCTAGTTACACTATATAAAGCCAAATGCGGACCTGTGGTGATATATGGTGCAGGTGTATGGGGGTATTATAACAGCCGCCAGTTGCAAATCATGGAAAGGAAAATGCTACTTACCAGGATGCATCTGTTCTTGGCATGTAGAGCTGTAGATCCGTATACTTGTGCATAGATCGCCATCTGGTGTTGGGCTCAGATGTTTGCACTTTGTTATTGTAGAAGTCTTTGTAGTCACGAGATAGGCGACTCCTCCTTTGGTTAGTAGTGCGCATGGGCATTGACTCCATCTCCAGATTGTTTTCGCCATAAAGGGTGATGATGGAGTTAGTTAGAAAAAGAAAAAGATGCCCATGTGTAACGTATCTAAGTAAGATAGTACTGCAACACATCTAGGTGTACGGGGAGGCGGGTGGGCGTATATGGATCTACAGCTCTACATGCAAAGAACAGATGCATACTGGTAAGTAGCATTTTCCGTTCGAGGCATGAGCTGTAGATCGTATACTTGTGCATAGACTATACAGCAGTTACCCAGTTAGCGGTGGCTACCTGTATGTGTTGCAGTAGTTTGAAAAAGTGTTCTTAGTACAGCCTGGCCCACACTAGCTTGTTGTTTTGCCTGCACATCTACACAGTAGTGTTTTGTGAAAGTGTGCGGTGTAGACCATGTTGCGGCTTTGCAAATGTCATCCATGGGGATGTTTCCTAAGAATGCCATGGATGCCCCTAGCTTGCGTGTGGAATGTGCTCTAGGGGAATGGATAATGTACGCTTTGCTTTTGGTAGCATATTTGGATGCATTTAACAATCCACCTGGCAATTCCAGCTTTTGATATAGGATTGCCCTTATGTGGTGGTGAGAAAGCTATAAAAAGGTGTTTAGTTTTCCTGAAAGTTTTTGTCCTTTCAATGTAGTAAAGAATAGCTCTTTTGACGTCAAGCGTATGAAGATCCCGTTCTGCTACTGAGTCTGGTTGAGGAAAAAAACTGGGAGCTCAGACTGGTTAAGGTGAAAAGCTGAAACTACTTTAGGTAAGAATTTAGGGTTTGTCCTAAGAACCACTTTGTTGTGATGTATTTGCAAAAATGGTTCTTGTATGGTTAATGGCTGGAGTTCACTCACTCTTCTGAGAGATGCGATGGCCACAAGGAAAGCTACTTTCCATGTGAGGAACTGTAACTCACATTTATGTAAAGGTTCAAATGGGGGACCCATGAGCCTAGTAAGGACAATGTTTAGATTCCATACTGGAGAGGGCGGAACTCTGGGAGGAATTATCGTTTTAAGGCCTTCCATGAATGCTTTGATGGCAGGTACCCTAAACAATGACAAGTGTTGTCTGTTTTGTAGGTAAGCTGCTATAGCAGCAAGATGTAATCGTATGGATGTGTATGCCAGATTACATCTTTGTAGATGCAGAAGATAACAAATAATGTTTTGAATTGAAGCATCTAGTGGATTGATTGTGTTATTGCAGTAAACTACGAATCTTTTCCATTTAGCTGCATATCATGCTCTAGTGGTAGGACGTCTAGCCTCTTTAATGACGTTCATGCAGTCTGGTGGGAGCTTGAGGTAACCAAACTCTAAGACTTCAGGAGCCAGATCGCTAGGTTCAGTTGAGCTGGATCTGGATGTCCATGGTTCTGTGTGAGAAGCTTTGGGGAAAGGTGTAACTTTTGGTGTGGAACTACTGAGAGTTCCAGCAGTGTTGTGAACCATGGTTGTCGGGCCCACGTTGGAGCAACTAGGATCATTGTGAGAGACTGTTTTAGCTTGCGCACCAGTAACGGAATGAGCGTGAGGCGGAAAAGCGTACGCAAATCTGCCCGACCAGTTCATCCATATTGCATTGCCTTTGGACAATGGGTGTGGATACCTGGAGGCGAAGCTTGGGCATTTTGTGTTTAAATGTGTGGCAAACAGATCTATGTCTGGGTGGCCCCACATTTGAAAAAACGGATGAAGAACTTGCGGATGAAGTTCCCATTCGTGAATCTGCTGTTGTTGACGACTGAGCAGTTCCGCAATCTGATTGTGTATCCCAGGTAGATGCTCTGATACGAGGTATATTTTTTGAGGAATGGCCCATCTCCATATGCTTTGTGCTAGGCGCGAAAGCTGCAGAGTGTCCCCCCCCCCCACCCCCCTGTTTTTGTATATAGTACATTGCTGTCATGTTGTCCGTCCGGACGAGGACAGCTTTGCCTACGAGGTGCATGTGAAATGATTTTAGAGCGATTATTATGGCGAGTAACTCCAGATGATTGATGTGGAGGAGTTTCTGTTGAGGGGTCCACATACCCTGAATGGTATGGATTAAGAGATGAGCTCCCCAGCCGGTGAGCGATGCGTCTGCTGTTAGCACTATTTGTGGAACCGGGTACAAGAACGGCCGCCCTTTGGAAAGATTGTGTGTTCCACCATTGCAGAGAGCGATATGTGCGGCTGTCCACCAACACCAGATCCGTAAGTTGACCTTGGTTCCACTGTTGTGCTAGACATTGTTGTAATGGACGCATTTGGAGTCTTGCGTAAGGGACAATTAAGAAGCAAGAGGCCATCATCCCTATTAGCTGCATGAACACTCGAGCTGGTAGTGAGTTGTGGTTGAAATTTTGTTATGAGAGCTTGCATACTGGCTATCCTGGCCGGATTGGGGTATGCAAGTGCTTTGGAAGTATCTATTGTTGCACCTAGATACTGTTGGGTGTGGGACGGTTGGAGATGTGACTTGGCAAGGTTTATTGTGAAACCTAAGTTGTGCAGCAGCTGTATTGTTGTCTGTTTGTTGTACACAATTGTTGCGTGACTACTTTTATGAGCCAGTCGTCCAGGTAAGGAAACACATGAATGTGTTGTCTTCTTAAGTGGGCTGCTACCACTGCAAGACATTTTGTGAAGACTCTGGGTGCTGTTGTGACCCCAAATGGAAGGACTTTGAACTGATAATGTTGACCGTCCACTACGAACCGTAGGCATTTCCTGTGAGCAGGGTGAACAGGAATGTGAAAGTAGGCGTCCTTGAGATCTAGAGTGGCAAGGAAGTCGCCTTGTTGGAGCAGTGACCATGTGGAAGTGGTCGGATTGTATGTACAGGTTTAACGGTCTGAGGTCCAATATTGGCCTGAGAGTGCCGTCCTTTTTTGGAATGAGGAAATAAAGGGAGTAAACCCCTGTACCTTGATGATGTAGGGGAACTGGTTCTATTGCATGCTTTTGCGAGAGAGAACCTCCTGCTTTAGAAGCGTGAGATGTTCTGTGGACATTGAACGTTGTCTGGAAGGTATGTGGGGGGGGGGGGGGGGAGAAAGTGAGTTCCAGGCAGTAACCAAACTGGATAATTTGTCTGACCCACCTGTCTGTGGTGATGGAATTCCAGACAGGTAGGAACTATGATAGTCTTCCCCCGGCTGGAGTGGAATGGTCTGGGGGGAGTGGAGGGAAGTCACTGTTTTGTGGTGGGGGAGTTGCGGGTGTTAGAACCACGTCCTCTCCCTCTGTTGGTATTGCCTCTGTAAGTCCCTCTAAAGTATCCTTTATTAGGGGAAGTTTGAGTGGGGCTTTTATAAGTGGAGGAGGTGTTTTCTGTGCCAATGGTTTTGGAGGCGCCCCTATAAGAGGAGTGCCGAAAGGAACCTCTACTATTTGTTGCCTGTAGAGCCCCCATAGACTTGGCTGTTTCTGTGTCCTTTTTCATCTTTTCTAAAGATGTGTCCACAGTAGGTCCAAACAAGTGTTCCTGATCCAAAGGTTGATTGAGGATGGTAGACTGCACCTCCTGCTTAAAACCAGATATGCGAACCACGCATGTCTACGTAATAACACACTTGTATTAATTGTGCGAGATGCTGTATCCGCTGCATCCAGGGCACATTTAATAGAGGTATTTGTGATTAACTTTCCCTCTTGTATGAGATCATTTGCCTTGGTTTTATATTGGTCTGGAAGGTGTTGCATGAGCTTTTCAAGCTCATCATAATGGGCCCTGTCATACCTTGCTAGTAAAGCTTGTGAATTAGCAATGCGGCAAACATTTGCCGCCTGTGACGCAACCCTTTTACCGGATGCGTCCAATAGTTTAGACTCTTTGTCTGGCGGAGGGGCAACGCCTGTGGTTTGGGAATTTGCCCGTTTACGGGCATTTGCCACTACTAGTGAATCCAAAGGGAGTTGACCCTTAATGTAAGCTGGATCGCTTGGAGCTGGTTTAGATTTCTTTTCAATTCTAGGATTGAGCACTCTAGCCCTGACAGGATCTTTAAAGACTTCAGGGGCATGTTTAATCATCCCTTTTAGCATAGGAAGAGTATTTGTTGATTTATGAGGCTGTGAAAAGGTCTCTAATAAAAAAATCTTCCTCCAAAGGGTCTGAGTGGAGTTGCACCCCATGATATTGTGCAGCTCTATTTATTAGTTGCGCAAACCCTATGTTGGTATTTCTGGAGGGGATGGCCGAGAGGGATATACATCTGGCTCAGGTACATCTGGGACATTATAATCATCCCAAGAGTCATGAGGTGGGATACTGTGGGTGACCTCATCAGTATCCTCATTATCATGTGGTGGGTCTATGTCCTCATCCCCACCCCCTATATCCTCATCTTGTGGTGCAGGTGAAAGAGGAGGCACTGGAGAGTGTGCTGGAGAGAGTATTATATTTGGAAGCTTTGGAGGTGGAGAGAAAGGTCTCATAGGTGAAGTGGCAGAGTCTTTTTTCTTCAAGGGTACCTCAGGTGTCTCTGAGGTGTCCAATTTCCTCTTTTTAGGTGGTATAGAAGTGACCTGACCGGTAACTGGGTCGATATGGAGTGTTTTTTGTTTAGGATCCGGTGGATCTGGATGAAATAGTTCTTTTGATCCGCTGTCCTTTTTCGGCACCGATGACTTAGGTTCCGAGTGGTGCTTTGGTCTGTCATCTTTAGCTTTAGGAGGGGTCTTAGTCTCCTTCTGCTTAGGTGGAGTTTTGGACTCCGAAGTTTTCTTCGGCTCCGGAGGTTTCGAATGTTTTTTCGGATCCGAAGCCTTGGGTTGACATTGTTTCGGTGTCGAAGAGTCTGGTGTCGACGGCACTTTGGGTTTCTGTTTCGGTGCCGAAGATGGTTTCTCGGTACCGTGGTGTGGCTGGCTCGATCCCGAGCTGCCTGAAGGCTTTGTGGACTTGGGAGCCGAGCCTGAAGGCGGGGCTTCTGAAGTATTGTCACGGTGTCGACCCAGACCCGAAGGTGAAGGTGTTACCGGAGCCTTGTGTTTTTTAGGGGCAGGGGCGTCGATCTCAGTACTCCTGCTCGGTTGACCTGGAGTAATTGTCTGGTCTTTTGAGTCCGAATCATCGGCTTCGGAGACGTTGGCTTGTTCATCTCCGGTCTCTGGTTCTGGATCGTCGGGCCTGAATCGAAGATGTTGTCTGGCGCCGAAACGGTCGATCTAGACATTTTGTGACGTTGAGCCCGGCGATCACGTATGGTTTTCTTGGACCTGAAGGAAGCACAGGCCTGGCAGTGTTGACTCTCGTGTTCTGGAGAGAGGCAAAGGTTGCAGACCTCGTGGAGATCTGTGTGTGGGAATTTAGCACCACACTTGCATTTTTTGAATGGAGTCCTTTCCATATGCTGGTTTTGATGGCGTCGATCGGCCCAACAGCCCTCGTCGACGACCGGACTCTAAGATTTTGTTGGTTCTTCAAATACGCGTCGAGGGAGATCGCGATCGAAAAAATACCGTCAAACGGTGAGAGCTTTGCGCGTCGAAGGGGGATCGAATACAACACCGACCCAGAGCGCAGCAAATTACATCCGAATCTGATGGCGGAAAAAAACAATCTGGAGAAGGAGTCGATGCCCATGCGCACTACTAACCAAAGGAGGAGTCACCTATCTCGTGACTACAAAGACTTCTACAATAACAAAGTGCAAACATCCGAGCCCAACACCAGATGGCGATCTATGCACAAGTATACGATCTACAGCTCATATGCCTCGAACATAAATTTATAAAAAGGCTGATTATTCCAAATAGTGCCCCCCACAAGCTTTTGTCACTACGAGTTGGGGCTCGACTTTGTAGAAGACTGTATAAATATTGCCCCCTTACTTTTATGGGCCAAAATTTGGTTATCGGAAGAGCTGGCATTCTCCAGAGAGATTATAAAAGACTGTCTTAACCTTGATGGTGCACCAACTATTCCCTGGCTTCGATTTGTCAGGGATAGCTTTTATAAGTTAGGTCTGGGACATTATTTTGATTGCCCAGCCAGTATCCATGAGTATGCGAAAAAGATCATAAAAGAGGTGCATTCCATAGGGGCAAATACTCGCTGCTCTCAACCTGAGGTAGCAGGCCCTCTTTGTTTATTCCCCGCTCAGCAACAATTTTATTTAACGTTCACTACAAACATTTAGACTCGTTTTTATTTAACAAGACTGTTTGACCTTTCATTTCTTAGTAGCATTCCCGAAACAAATTGGGTGGGCAGATAACTTGGTGCCTTGCCCTCGTGACAATTTGGCAGTCCAAAGCACATCGCACTTTGTTATTTTGTACTCTATATAA
Organism: Calotriton arnoldi; assembly: GCA_963921515.1. Taxonomy (NCBI): domain Eukaryota; kingdom Metazoa; phylum Chordata; class Amphibia; order Caudata; family Salamandridae; genus Calotriton; species Calotriton arnoldi. The sequence goes on along the minus strand of CAWUFW010008460.1, from coordinate 81,560 downwards.
AGAGCCCAGGAGAAATTTTTTAGTGCCAATTTTAAAAGAAATTAGGTCATGGTTTTATACTGATGGTTTTAATCATTTGCATTCTTTGGCTACAGCGGATATATGCATTGGGGTTTCTAATTTTATCAAAGTTGCAATTGCCATTAGTAAACAGTACTATTAGTTGTAGCCGAACTGGATTAGCTAGAATTGTCATCGTACATTCTATGTGTCTAGTTTAAGATAGATTTTTAAGGATTGTATTCTTTTTATCCTACTCTTATTTCCCCTTTAATAACTGAACTGTATGATTTGCCTTCCATGTTGTTCTGTAACTAGGCCATTGAAATTATAAACTGTACTGCTGATTTTATGCACTTATGGTTCTTTTTTTTTTTTTTTAAACAGAATAAAGTTACTTGACTAACATGGAAATACCAAAATTACTCTGGCGTAATTGGAATTCCACCCAGGCCTACCTAAAGTGCTCCATCACTTTTAAACCTAATATTTGTACTACATAAAACAATAATAAAAATGAAGGCATGTCAAGAGAGAACCACCTAGCACTGATAAAGCAAAGGTAACACTAGGGTACAGATGAGAAGGCATGCCAGAACTCTGAGCAAGAATAGAAGAAAAAAAAAAAAAAAAATCTGAGAACTGGCATTGTATTGCCATGCTGTCACTTGCCGACAAACACACACAAGCATTCCATTTCAAATAAAGAAGGCAGAAAAGATTCATATCTATTAAGATATGCACTTTATCATCGGCTAATTCACTCAGTTTGGGCTATGGCAGAAAAGTAGGCATGAAGAAAGTGTTTTAATAACCATTGAATGTAAAAGCAAATATTCCAGCATAAGCCAAGCCCAGAGGATAGTGAATAATTTCACATTGAATGTGTAGGATTCAAAGAAAACCGATAAGAGGAAGGTGAAACCAGAATAAAGGTTTATTATACAAATTAAAAAAATCATCAACAACTACCACGGTTATTGTTACCTCACTTTTTATGACCTCCTTTGACAAAACGAACTCTACAGACTCCAGTGCAGATTCCCTAAACGTCCACAATAGATTTACGGCACCAAAGTGTATAAAGTTAGTTACATAAATTATACATTCTTAGACCACTGCTAAAAAAAAACTGCCTATAAAAAGTAACTGTGCGCAACTGTTACAGTCAACCAAGTATTCAAATATTTGTGTTTGCTAAGGCATCAGTGTTTAAACTTAAGTTTATGAAAGGTCTGATTTGTATATTAATTATTCAAAAGATGTGCGCCTTAATGATGTGTTGATGTGGCTGTAGTTCTAACTTCATGATGAACGAATACTGCATCTGGAAAGGAGTTCACAGAAGGAAAGTCAGCTCCTCAGCAGAGTCCGACGAGGTGCTCCATACACTTCCAGTTCCTCTTCCTAAGCAGGTGTATTCTTTTGCCCCATTCTGACAAGAGAAAAAAAAATCTTTAATTAAGTTTCTTAAACGGGTTGTAAGACAGATGCGCCGATGAGGGCCTTTGGGACATAGTAATTCAGCAATCGGATGGCTTTTAAACTGAACTGTATAGTTTTATGGAGCATGAACCAGGCAAGTTAAGCCACAAAGACATCTTGGGACTTCTGGTCGCACAGCCACCCAGAACGGGGGAATTTAAGAAGTTATTCAGTGAAATGTTTTATACGTACACAATAGTCTTATCTTTGTAGATAACTAGAACATCAATTTAACAAAGTTTTGTCAGGATACTTCTTGAGTTATGCAATGATAGTTTATTTTTCAGCCTCCAGTAAGCAATGACCGCAGCCTACAGCAATGTCAAGTGAACAAAGGTAATGGCGTACTACCATGCACAGTGAACAAAGTTAATAGCCTTCAGCCAAGGCCAGTACTACCAAATGCATAAATAGGAATATGGTTCTGCTGGAATTAGTAATGGTGCTAAAATATTTACATGGAGTCTGTGAAAAACAATCCTATAACAAATAATGATTAGATCACACACACAAATAATTTGCTTCATTGGGGCTATATTGTCTTACAATAGTTAAATGCATTGAATAAGTAACAGTTCTGCAAGGTGCTCCAGGGGCAGTGCAAAATGCTCCTGTAATAAGTAAGCGTACATGAAAAGATAAGTACAAGGATATTAAAATCAGCCTTGGTTGTTGGAGCCTGGCTACACATCTATAACGTCTTTCAGATGGGTGAGTTTTGAAGACCATTGCTTTTCTCCCAGGAAAGTTAGGTAATGCAGGCAAACAAATGATGGAATTATTTGCCTCTACTACCTAACTTTACTGGGGGGTTGTTCTTGGGTAGTGGGCAATAATCACGCAACTTCACTGCACTCTGTAGGGAATAGGGAACTAGGATAAGAAAGGAAGGGTGCCAAAGCAATCATCGGTTATTGTGTTTCAAATGAGACGACTTGCAGTCTTTTACCCTCTAACTTTAATGCTGGAACCACTTTATTACTGCATTGCCACATTAGCATTGACCCTTAAAGTAGTGAAAACATTTAAGACTTACTCAGGAAGGAGGAGTGGGTTAGAAACTCAAAACTATGCAAAGCACAAAATAACACTTACAAAAATCAATGCCAGGTCAGTGTTTTCACTTATAAAAAGAAGTACTTCAATTCACACAGCAAAGTACTAAAACAAAGGTCAGCCCAATCCAAGGAAAGCCAGCCATTTCTAGCCCTCCTTGAACTAGAGATCTGTGTAAGAGGGTCTTTTGGGGTTAGACAATGTAAAGCTACTCCCTAGGGTGTTTGTTTAAATATCAAACCCATTCTTAATGCAGATGTCAGAGTTCACAAACGTAAAATCCCACTCCTATTAATTTTTCACAAGGTCTGCTTTAACAAATTTTAAATCGGTTATGAGCAATGAGGTCTAAAAAAATGCGGGGAAGGACACAAATACCGGATTTAAAATATCATGTGGTATAAATGCTGTCAAAAATATTGCAACTACAAAAATATTGTGTAAACGTATAATCAAAGGTAAAAATATATATTTTAGAATATTGTTTAAGTATAGTTAAATATCGTTTACTTTTATATAGTTGTAATTAACCTAAAAACCTGTATTTTTTTCATGTGCTAGCATTAATATCAATTTTAGGTGTTAGTATAGTTATTTTAATGTTTTTTTGTTTCAATTTTATATTTAGTTAGCCAATTATAATATAGTAGCAGGTTGTTGGCCTTTTAAGTTAAATCAATTATAATTAATTTAAATTTAATGTGGATTAGTTTTTTTAATTGTAAATTAAATGTTTAATTGAATAATTATGTATATTCTGTGTTATATGATGTATTTAAGTGTGATTAAATATTTTGGATGTATACTTTATTATATTTGCTAATAATTTATATATTAGTAGAATGAAGTAGGAATAGTAAACCTTGGGAGTCCCATGCTTTACTGGATTTATCTTATTTAATATTGTTTGTTTTTATTTTTTCATACTTTATATTTTGAAATTATATTATTTTTTTAGAAAAAAGCTTTTCATGATTATATTAATGTAATTATGATTTTAATGTAGGTTTTTATATTTTCTCTGTTAATATTACTCTAATTGATGGTAGATATGTTATTTTTTATACATACACATTTTAATTTGTATACTTAGTGTTAAATAAAAGTATGTTTATTTTAATATTTAAATTAGGTTATATCATCTTGCTCGTTGGATATATTTTTGCTTATTTTTAACTCGCTTTACTTTTCATATTTTAAATTAAATATAGGGAAAATGGTTTAATTTTTATATTAATAAAATAATTGATTACATCGATTTAACATTATATTAAGTTTAACTTTCAATGTATTAATCAATTTAAAGTATTTGTTAAAAAAATACTTTCCTTATCTTTTTTGGCAATATTCTCTGCCACAATGTTTGACAAAATATTTTTTATATATAATAAATATATAATTCAATAACCATAAAGAAGGTAACCAAAGGAGAGGGACTAAATCCCTCTTTGTAGAATGTTTTTCAATTCTTTTTCTGATTACACTAGGGTCCTAATTAAGAGTCTGGCGGTCCAAGGACCACCAGACCTGTGTTGGCGCGGCGGTGGCGGTCCAGCCACCGCCACGCCAGCAGTCTGACCGCCCTGTTACGACTTGGCCAGTCGGACCATAATTGGATGCTGGCTCTGCCCGGGAAATGCTGGTAATATGCAGGTGATGTTGCTGCGGCACCACAATGCATATCACAAGTTTCAGGACAGTCAACAGTTTCATGGAGGTCTTTCTTCCATGAAAAGGCTGGCGGTGCCAAAACAAAGGGGACCCTACAGGGTCCCCTGTACCCCCTCAGCCGGGGGATGCATGCAGGAACCCAGTGTGGCGTTCCCATTGCGGTGTCTTTCAAAGGCACTGCCGCCTTTGAAAGACGCACTGCAGCGGGACCGCCATGCCGCCCGCCAGATCACAAAATTGGTTGTGATCTAGCGGGCGGCAGCGACCTTCGGCTGAGCAGTGGTGTGGCAGTTGGCACTGCCAAGCCACCGCTCCACCAAAAGTCGTAATTAGGCCCTAGGAGAGAAGAGAAGGACTTCCTTCCTTGGTCCTTCCTAACCAAAGTAAGACAAAACAATCCAATCTGTATAGGGTGCACAAAAAAATTGTATATCCTATTACAGAATAAGCTTCCTCGGTCTATTGCCACTTATGTATTGAACTAATCAGTCATGAAAGAGAAGGGTCCCCCTCTAGTCTGATCAGTGTGCAGTCACTTGACCGGAGACTAGAGAACAGTGTTATGAAGCATATTGAAGGTACAAAAGACAGCAGCTTTCAAGGCTTTCACAGCTACTCGACTTACGTGAGGGGCTGAAATGAATCGGTTGGAAAACATCGTCTTGGACATTAAGGATCAAAATTGAGAGATAAGTCAGTGGAACTCTACAGCTACCAGTCATACAACATTGATTGTGTACAGACTGCCATATTAGCAACTTAAGCAAGGGGGCTAAACATCAGATGAACACATTAAGGAACCTAAAACCTTTCCTTCCACAAGAGGACTTCAAGATGGCGGTGAAGGCTCTGGTACTGCCTAGGCTAGACTATGGTAGTTGCATGCTCTGTGGACTTCCCAAATATAACTTGGTCCCACTGAAAGAGTCCATTAATGCAGCAGCTAGACTGATCACTGGTTCAAAAAGAAACTAGCACATCTCCCCAGCCCTCAAATCCCTAAACTGGTTGCCATATGAGGCTACAATAAAGCTAAAGATAGCCTGCATGACTCACAAAGCCCTACATCAAGACTCCCACGTATCTGGCTCAAAAACTAGAATGATCTGGAGGTTGCAGACAGTCAAGAAGTGCAAGTTATTGGCTCTAGAAACAACATATCTTCCACAAAATGACAATGAGTCACAGGGCCTTCTCAGGCGCTGCCCCAAAGATCTGGAACCCTCTTCCACAAGAAGTCCAATGAATTTCCTCCACGAATACCTTCAAAAAGGAAGAAAAAAAATCCTAATGGCTAAGTTCTTGCCATAAAGCAGCTTTGGCCCACTGCTCATTGAATGCCACCTGATTGACTATTTGATTGTTGGACACCTTTGAATCACAGCATTCGCCTGCCATGCTCACTTATGTAGCGAATATTATCGAACATTCTTCTCTATGGTCTGTATCCCCCCTAACTTAACTATGTTGCACGACTAGCTTGTCGTTTTATGCATATTTTTGTAATACCTATCCAAATTGTAAAGCGATCCGATACCTGCCTGGGTCACGCTTGCGCTATATAAAAATATCAAATGAATATTTAAACCATAAAATAACATTTACTCAACTGCGCAGCCTGTCGTCTGGGACTGCAACACAAATTCAGCTTTCAGGAAACTAGGAGATGGATGGAACTAAGGGGGTGATGATGGAAAATATACGATGGGACAAAGGATTGTCATCAAGGACATGTTTTAGCTTTTGGGTTCAATATGTGCAGCTTTTGTGACATTTTATCATCACGCATGATGTGATGATAAATTAATCAGATGGGAAGCAAGAGATTTAGGGCCCGATTCAGAGTTTGGCAGTCCGTGGACCGCCAAACCTGGGATGGCGCAGCGTTGGCAGTACGCACCGGTGGTCCCATAGCCGTATTCTGCGTTTGGCAGGCAGTCTGGGGATTGCAATATGCTGGCGATGCCACTGCAGCTCCACCAAGCATATTATGACTTTCCTCACTGCTACCCTTTTCATGGCTGTGAGCCCGCCATGTAAAGGCTATCGGTGAGAAAACGAAGGGGGCCCTAAAAGGGCCCCTGTTGCCTCAGGGCAAAGGATACATGCAGGGGGGGGGGGGGGGAGAACATATTGTGCACCCCTGTGTGCATGCACCCCAGTTCCGGCATGGCATGGACTACAAAGTCCATGCCATGCAGGAACTTGCTTTGGTGCTCCTTCGGCGCTGCAGTTCAAAGGCTCCAGTCGCAGCTGCTCCTGCGAATCAGTATAGGGGGGCGGGGGGGACAGGGAGAGAAAAAAAACACTTACCTGCCGGCCGGCTGTCGCCTCTCTTCCGTCCTCTTCCTGGCTTCTGTTGGAGCAGTAAGCAGGATAGGCTCCCCTAAGGCAATCACAACGCTGCAATGTAGCGTTGTGATTGGTCTGAGCGCCGTAGCTCGCCGCTCAGATGGGGAATAGAAGCCTAGGCATGTTCTCGACCCAGGCTGTAATGCAGCCTGGGTGGAGAACATGCGAAGTGAGCATGAATGTTTGGCCGGCCCCAGAGGGCCAGCAAAACATTCATAGTCACTGAGGAGGGTGCCACCACTTCTTCCCCCAGCGCAACCTAACCCCGCCTCACAAAACTGCCCCAGTACAGAAAAATAAAATTATAGCAACATCTTGTTAGAATTTTATTTGCCCTTTTTTACTGTGCTTTAAGGCAGTGGGGCGACACTTCTCTGCCTTAGCGGAGGAGCCGCCCCTGAAAGGCTCACATCGAAGCCTTTGAACTGCACTGCCGCAGGACCACAACAATGCCCGCCAGACCACAAAATGACTAGTAACTTGGCGGGTGGCGGTCGACTTTGGGGGTGTTGGAGCAGGGTGCTGGCTTGGCAGCCCGCTCCCACACTGGCAAAGTTGTAATCAGACCCTTCGACACAAGCATTTCTCGATCAGTTGCCCTGCACCATACATTTAGACTTAATAAATGTAAAGTTTTGATTTTTATCAGAAACTCATTTACTATCAATATCTCAGCATGAGAGTCCAAAAAGAAGCAACTAAAATATCAAAAACAAGGGGTTTCCACCAATGCTTATTTGCTAGGGTGATTAAAATTGTGTTAACCGGAGATATTCAAGTTGTCTGCAGACTGTTCTTCACAATCAGTGCTTGGTAAAACAAAATTCCTTATTTAACACTTTGACACTCACTTGTGTTTGATCAATCGCCCGCCTTGAATCAGTTGTGCACCTTCATTGGTAAAATGGCAAGCAAACAGGAGCCAGTTTCTTGGTTGCACTTTGTAGGCAAATCTCATAAATAGCAATGAATATAAAGTGAGCGCTGGAAAGGAAAAGAAAAGAAACGAGTCACTACATTCCAACGAGGACAACAGATTCTTTCCAAAATACAGGACTGGATAATAGAAAGATGCTTTCTTTCAAAGTGCAATGTCAGTAAGACAAAATGGGCAGTTTGTCAAACAAAATTATTAAGATTAGATTTCCAAAAGCAATACCGTTTACTAGGAGCTCCCAACTATCAACTGCCTTATTATACAATTGGTATGAAAGTGCTTCGGGCATTTGAAAGGTTTTATTTTGCACCCCAGGGGTACTTTTACATTAAATGACAGGCCGCAAACACTTTTTTGGCTTCTTCTCTAATACCAATCATCCGGAAGCACATTTTGCACCCATGCCATAACAAAGGAGGCATGTCCTTACGTTTGCACCGTCCATGCAAATGAGGGAACCCTTTTGTCCTTGCAACTTATTACTGACAGGTGCCGGAAAAACAACTTGTTTAATCGGCGCGCACTTATTGTGTGCCACTTAAGTAGTGTTGCATAGTTAATGTACCCCTCGATAGTGCCTTTTGAGAGTGAGGTAGGCGTTCTAGCCCGTTCCTAGACGTCAAAGTACTGATGGCTGTAGTCACGAACTGCACTGGCCTGAAAGGGGGGAGGAGATGGTAAAGGGGTGGTAGCTCTTCCTGGTCTTTAAAAATCAGGGCAACTGCCCTGCACTGAAAGACGGGTTGCCCATTTCAAATCACAAGTCTTTTATTGGTGCAGTGTGAGAAGTTGGCCTGGTATATGCTGTTCACTAATTAAAGTGGACACCTTGCACCAGGGCAAATCGACTCTTATGGTAGATAGGTTTAAGACAACCTTTTAAAGAAAGCTATCCTAGTGGTAGCTGTGGAGAGCAGCCTTCAGGCTAAGTCTCGGAGGAATGTAAAGCAGCTTGTTTTACCATATAATCTCTTGAATCACCAAATGAAGACACCACACAGGTATATATATCAAATATATATGTATTTATTTCTAAATAACTCTCTACTAATCTCTTTATGAGATTAGAAGACAAACATATGCACAAATCAACGTTTCACAATAAGTTAAGCACACAATATGGCTGGGGCCCTAGGGGCGTACCAGACCATATACTAAGTAAGAGACTTAGAAACAACGACTTGCAAGGAGACAAGGCCTAGGGCCTTCAGAAGTGCTGGGGCCTCACGAAACCACCCAAGGCAGGTAAGTAAAGGACCCACGGGGGACGCGTGCAGTGTGGATACACAGGCGCGAATCGCCGTTAACTTCAATGGGGCAAGTCGCGGTTGGAAATAAAGAGTTTTAGGATACTTCGGGAGAACCTACAAGCAAGTCACTTACAGGGTAAGTAGTTCTAGGGCCCACACCCACAGGAGCACCGTAGTGCTGGAGTTACCTCACCCAGGGAAGCCGGGTGCACAGGTGTCCTTTGGTGTCGGGTCGCTGGCGTCGTTTTCAATGGCGAACAAAGAAGACTTGCTGCTTGCGGGAGCTGAAGAAGTGTCCGGTGGAATCCAAGCCTGGATTCTGAAGAAGGATGACCTGAAAGCAGAGGGGACAGTGTTCAAAGTCACTTGGCAGTGACCCGGGGCAAGGAAGATGGATGCCCACCGTCGTCGGTCGCTTTCAGGTCGGTTGCAGGTGCCTTGACTCTTCAGCCACGTGGTCCAGGAGGCGTCGACGACGACCAGGAGCTGGATTCGGTGTGTCCTCGACGTCTGCAGCTGACTGCGGTGTCGGCAACTCGATCGGAGCCAACAAGCCTTGGCAGCCGCAAGTCTCGGGGAGATGAAGAAAAGTCGATGGCGCAGACCAGCAAGGTCTGTGGAACTCACCCAGCGAGGGTAAGTCAGGGCAGGCCTGGAGCAACCAGGGGAGCCCTTCGGTTTCTTTAAGAAGTCTTCTGGGGACCCACAAGCCAGCGGGCAAGGGATCGCGAAGACACCTCGGGCGGAATCACTCAACAGGGGCCCACGGTCACTCGGGACGGTGTAGGCCTCTGATCTTCGGAGGGATTCCTGCTGGAGGTCGGGACCACACGTGGTCCAAAGCACAAGTTCGTAGAACGTTGTGAAGGGGTTGCACTCGACAATAGTGCACGGTACCCAGGGGTCGCGGTTCCTGCTACTCGTGGGGTCCACTTGCCTCAGCTTCGCTGGGGACTCACGATGGCCTGGGAGAGGTCAGGAAATCCACTTCTTGGGCTGCAGGGACCTCGGACTCCGGCGGGAGCGGCGTAGTTTGCGACTGTCGTTGTCGTTTTTGGTGCCTGCCAAGCAGGGGAGTCACTCCTTGACTCCAAGGGAGATTCTTCTGTCTTCCAAAGGTAGTGGAACGTCGAAGGGCCAGGATTCTTCTGTAGAGCGTCGTCCAGGGGTTATCTGCTTTGCAATGGCAAGGTTCCCCCTCTTATACTAAAAAGAGGGGATGGACTAGCTCTATGACCCCACCTATGGGAGGGTCAAGGGAGGGGGTGGCTACACCCACTTCCCTTTGTCCAGTTTCGTGCCAGAGCAGGGGCAGGTAGCCCCTGAGCTGGTTTGAACTGGCATATGCACAGAGGAGCCTTCTGCTCCCCCAGTGCAGGACTTCAAAGCACTCTAAGAGTGCACCCACCCAGCCCCAATACACTAAACCCTGTCTGGGAGGTGGTTACACCTCCCTGTGACAGGATGCCTATTGTTGGGCTTCCTCCACTGCGAGTTTCGGTCATCAGCAGGAGGGCAGCCCAGTGTCTGTGACTGGTGGCATCCATTTTGTGATGCCAGGGCTCTTTAGGATTCTACCGCGTTTCCACAGCAGGTACATGTCTTATCCCTCTAGAAGGGTGGAATGCTACCCCCGCCGCCAAGATTGGCGGGGGGTAGTATTCCAAGATGTTTGACACCAAACACGACATGTTTTGATGCAGCCATTCCAAAGTTAGCATTTACCGCGAGGATATAATGCACTTAAATAGTATATGGTTTAACCGCATCCACAAACAGCACCAGAGAATGGACTCTGAGAACTGCAGAGGGGCCCTGCTCATGCAGAGGCACCCCCTCACATAGAAGCCAAGCACCCTGCCCTCAGGATTGATAGGGCCTGCCTTAGGGGTGACTGATAGGTTTATATGTGTGTGCAGGAGAGATATAGGAAACCTATATCTCAGTGAGGGTGCTAGCACCACCTCACCCAGGCTGCAGTAGCAGGCCTGTGGTGTCAGATTTAGACTGCTTCCCAGGGGTGGCATAACACATGCTGCAGCCCCTGGTAGGCCTGTGAAGTACCTATGCCCTTGGCACCTAAGGTACCATATACTAGGGACTCATAAGGCACCACAGTATCCAATCACTAGTGCACCTAGAGTGCACTCCATGTCGTTTAGAGAGAGCAGATAGACTGGGGCCCTGAATAGCAGGGTCCCAGTCCAACTAAGTCATAAACCAGCAAAACACCATAAAAAAAGTGGGGGCAACCATATAGTCAGATTCCACCTTCCTACATGCAGTTTCAAGTGCCTTCAGTGGGGACATCACATTTGTTTTGCAAAATGGAGTCAGATTCAAAACTGCATCCGGTACACCTGGCAGTGCTGCATTAACACCGGTATAATCATACATGATTTTAACTCACGGAACTCAGATAAATATGGCAAGCTCTTGGTAGAAAAAGGGAGTTTAAAACTAGATTAGTGAAAAAAGGTGAATATGTACTTGAGAATGAATAGTCACTTACCTGCAATTACGGGTCCATGAAATATATACTACAAAGAGCATGCCACTTAATTCCCTCTGCTAAAATAGGACCACATAAGAAAAAGCAAATAAAAAGGTCTAACTTTTCGATTTAAATGAATTTATTTGGTTTTAAGTAAGCATAACATTGCCTACAATTATCCGACCTGCAAGGAGATAAGGTGCTAAAAGACAACACATTTTGTAGAATTCAAACCCCCTCACCCATTCAAACTTCTCAGGTCAGTTTTTTTGATTATCTCATGATTGCAAAAATCCCCACCTCTTTTTCACTTCCCCTTCCCATGTGGTTCTGGGACCTCGGGGGCATCTTGGATTTGTGGCGCGGGAGGATCTCAGAGAGGTCATTTGATCTGAGTTGTTGTGCTTTAAGATAACTTGGGAAGGACAGCTCTCTGTATTCATGTGCTAAAAGTAGTATAAGGGGTGCAAGCTTGTTTCAAAGGATTTGAGTCTATTGTCAATCAACAGGGTAATTTCATCCTCAGCCAATTTGTCCTACTTCTTGGTGTTCCAAGTTCAAAACACTGGTGACTAAGACCTTCCCCAAAGTGCCAGTTTCACCTGTCTTGCTGAAAGCACTGCCACAGCCAGTTGTATCGCTCTGAGCAACTTCAGGAATCTGCTGGAGGACAGAAGTCTTTCTAGAAGGACCACACTCTGGTCTTTTGATATATGAACTTCAACCACTATCGAGTTCAGATAACAGCTCCTCCCAATATCTACCCAGCATAGGGCAATTCCACAAGAGTTGTAGTAAAGCCCCCAGCACTCCACATTCTCTCCGGCATAAAGTGCACCTGGGGCTGCATCCCAACTCCTCACCCTCATTGGCATTCTCTACTAGTAAGTAAAGATTTCATATAGAGTTTCTTGTAGATGCACGTCCAGTGTGAACATCCCTGGCTAATTGAGGAGGCTCTCTCTTTTTGTGGGAAAGTTCTATTCAGAGATTCTTCTCCCACCGCTTTTGTCCAGGTGTCTTGTCCTGCAGAGTGAAATTTGTGGGAGAAAAAAAAAAAAAAAAAAAAGATAGGTAGTGGTGGTCAGGGGCTCCATCGTGTGGACCACCATCAAGTAATTTCTCAAGATCAGCAAGGTTGGGAGGCCCTTTGCTTTTATTGTAGGGTGAAGGACCCAATACCTACTTGGAGCATAGGCACACTTTTCAGTCTGTGGGTGACCAAACAGTTGCCGGAGATCCGTGAAAGGTTTAATCTGCTTGAGAAGAGGGAGTCAACCAAGAGGCCTCCATTTTCTCTTCAGATTTGAAAGCTTGATGTATCTTTAGATGGTGTGAAATCGGAATTATATGAGACGGGCATGACAGGAGAGTGAAAAGATGTGAAACTCTGTCCCAAAGAAACTTTGTCCAGTTTTGCCATATGGGCTCTAGTCACTTATGAAGACTATAAGCCTCTTCTCTGTGACTTTCACAACCAAGGTACGTGCCAAAAGGGCGTTCGAGGTATAACATTGTCGACAAAACACAATTATTTAGCTGCATCTTTCTTTTTCCATTAAAAATCTAAGTTGGGCAACTTGGAAACAGGATATAATGTGCTAAATTGCCATCCCTCATGCTGGAGTGCAGTAGAGCATCTTGTTAGTGATGCGTGATGTTTTAGTCTGTCATATGTAGGAGTTTATCAACCCCTTGAGTTGCTTGAGAATTAAAGGGGGCCGGAAAGCCAATTGTTTGATAGAGAATCTGCGGTAGAATTCTAATCGCAACCACCTCGATCCCTCCTAGCGAGAAGAAATGTTTTGTGTACCATTGCTGAAAATCTGGTCTCATCTCTGACTGGTTTAGAGAAACTTAGTGTCACAACCGGAGCAGTAGAATGGCCGTTAATTGCTCCAAATATTTTATAAAGTCTGAGTTCCAAGGGATGTGTATAATTTGGTGAAGGAGCTCAGCTTATTGTGGAGGTGAACAGATCAAGAGCACTTCCGATTTGGTAATAAAATTGGGCAGAGTCTCAAATAAGCACAGATCCACTAGTACCAGAGACACTGAGGTCAGAGAGACTGACAAGAAAAGCAGAATATTGCCCACAAAAGGTTTATCCTTTATGCCACCTATGCTATAAGGTTACTTCAAGCAGACCCTCCAGCATTTCGCGATTCGCAAAATAATCGCGAAATCAGCAGAGGAGCGCGATTACCGCGATATTTACCTTTTTGGCCGCGAAAAAGGTCTCCGGCAGGCAGCAAAAAAAAATTATGACATCTTATTGGCTGTACGCGCACACGTCACTACGTGGCGCCGTACGGCTGTAATACCTGCCTGCTTCTTACTGCGGCCAGCATTAGGGATTACAGAAGCGAAAAGTACAGTCTTGTCAGTGACACGATTGTACACGTTAAGAGGCTGCATTCTCAGCTGCGCTTGCCTCTCTCTTTTACCTCTCGCCGTGACAGCATCTTTCCCCTTAATAGACTACTTCCCACGTCTCTTCTACCGCTGTCCATTCGCTCTCTCCCTCCCTTTCCAGTTCCTATTTGCCCGTGGCAGGAGGGGGAGGGGATGGAGGAACGGAGGGTGTATACAATTCTGTATGGATTAGATTTATCTCTAATCTGCTTAATTAGCTGCCGCTTTTACTTTGCTGTCTCCGTATCCTCTAAACACCAGTAGCTCTGTTAAGGCAAAGGGCCGGTGTTTGTGCTTGAAATAATTACGTGCAACTAGTTGTGGCTGAAGGTTACATGAGTATCTCGAGGGGTAGCTCTGCTATCCGATACCTGTTGTTGAGCGACATTAATCCAAGGGATAAGCCTGACACCTCGCTGAGACCAGTTTTAAACGAGATATATTCATTGAGAAATTACTAACCACAGCGACTGCCTTCTATGGAGTTACCAAGAGCTGTGTACCATGAACATGCATGCCAGCAGACCTGGTTTAGGCAGGAGATGCCCATTTTTAAGCCCAAAATAATTTTTTTAACTGTCTGCTACCTAAAATTTCCTTTGCCTGAATGTACCTCAAGGAGGAAAATAAAGCCCCCCACCCTTTTTTTTCTCTCTCAAAATCTCCCTCTTTCTATTTTAAAATGTTGGCATGTATGCATGAGAGCCAGCTGTGCAGTGCAAGGCCCTGCCATGAGGGCTAACTGAGGGTGTCCCTGCTCTCTCAGCCTTAACTAGAAGATGGATAATTGGAGGGGCAGCTCTACTCTCTGTGTCCTTACTGGCTGGTATTAGACCCGAGGGGCAGCTCTACTCTCCGTGTCCTTACTGGCTGGTATTAGACCCGAGGGACAGCTCTACTCTGCAGGTCCTGTTTTTGTTGTTGCAGCTTTATATAGCGCGAACTCGACACGAAGGTATCAGAGCCCTTTACATGAGCACTAATTGCATTACAGAAAGTCACATTCATTTTTAGGCACGGGGAGAAATACCTCTCCCCCGCCCCTCGGCTTGGGGGTATTAGTCTGACTTCTGCTGCTGCCAGAAGGTGGACTGCTCTGTTCAGTGACTATGGGAGGTAGACAAAGTTCAGCACCTCTGAAAGGCCCAAATGACTGGGAAAGGGCGTAACATGGGAGGGGGCAACTCTTCAGGGGTCCCAAACCCTTCAGATGGGCCCCATTCCTCCAAAGACCATTGAATGCAGTATAATCTTGCACTATATGCTTGGTCACATAGAGACACAATGTAACATTGACACAGGGCGGGGAGACGTAAACCCTTGCTTTGGGGAAGATGTTGGCACTGTAAGGTGAACAGGTGAGGGGTTCTCCCTTTCCAATCATAGTGGGGATGAGCGACTTGAATACTTTTCAGCTGCATGAGTAGTGTTGGGTGTCAGGGTTGAATACCACAGCTCACATGGTCGGGTTCTCTTTCTCTCATATATTAATCAGACCCTCCAGCATTTCACGATTCACGCAAAAATCGCGAAATCATCTGACTATCGCGATGGCTGCAATATATCCAATTTTGGCTGCGATATTTACAAAAAAGTGTCTACCGGGAGACAGCAAAACAAACAATGCCCTTTTATTGGCTGTGCGGGCACACGTCACTACGTGTTGCCGTCCAATATCTCCTTCCTCTTGGCCAAGCTCTGAGAGATGACATTCGCATTACAAATTCCCATTTCGATTAATGAGAGGGCAAGTCAGTTTCCAGCCATGGGAGCCTTCTGCGGCAGATTATCTATCAGAGGGAGCGCTGGAGTGCAGACATATGCAGGTCATCAATTGCATGGCCACGTTGTGTTATATCTGGATGAATGGACAGACCAGCAAAATACCATTTGGGGCAGCACACTATACTAAGTTCAGATTTTTAGCATAAGTGTTTTAAGCCACGCCCTTAATTACATCGGCCACTCCCTATGAGAGACCCCCAGTTTTTTCATCCTACTTAAAGCCCTGCACACACCCCTCTGCTGTTACTTAATTGCGAACGTCATTCCAAACCTAAGTCACATGCATATGGAGACATGCAGATTGGTATAGAAGAACACTCACTCTGGCCCTGAGGCAAACACTCCTCTTGGCCCACAGGTGTAGCACATTCTGGACGGGTCCAGGAGGTAGCAGTGCCCCGGCAGGGGTGCATACATGGGTGCTAGAACACCCGGGGAGAAATAGGGCCCCCTCTCACGAGGTGCAGATTGGAGCTGTGCTTCTGTAGAGCAACAAACACTTTAAACATGCCTATTTCACAGTGGAAAACTCTGCTAAATCAGTTTACATTGATTTAAGGCTGAAAAGGAATGATTTCAAGTAAAATGAAGTGCCGCAATAATGCCGCTAAATTTCCATTTTTGTGCCGCTAAATTTCCATTTTTGTGCCGCTAAATTTGCAAATCTATGCCGCAATATCCTGGGGGTCTGTTCAAGCTCCGTAACAGCAGTGTTTTCCAAACTGATTTCACTGGGTTTCCATTCACAGTACCCACAGTTCAATTGAGCTAACAGACTGGGGAGATTGTAGTGAATTTCCTTTAGGGCCCAGTTAGTTCTCCCTTATTTTAGCCTAACAATACGTTGTAGGCCACTTTGCACATGTTACAAAATAACAAGTCTGTTTTTGTGCCACAATATTATTTTAGAAATACGCTGCATAGGTTTTTATTATTCAGTATTTCTTCCTGGGACTCAGTCTTAACATTTTGTACAAGGTCGAACAACATTGTACCCTGTTTTCTTCTGTGGTCGGTCAGCAACATATTCTAACATTTAGACATAACATAGGGACCCAGCTGCTGTTTTCCAACATGGCACTTAGCATATAAACCGAGACTTGCCTGTTTGAAAACCGAAAGGAGGATTTCGAGCAGAGGGAAAGGTCATGAAACGGGTGCACCAGCTTTGCGCAACCTGAGATGCAGACCAGCCAACTACAAATGCAAGGTATGGGCTTCGGTGCGAATCCCAGAATTCACGGATATATCACTGTACTCAAGTAGTGGGGGTAGGCTCAGGCAGATATATCAGACGCCATGATAGGGCTTTTCATTGTATACAGTTTGCTCCCAATGCGGATTACTCTGCTCAGTTGCATATGTTTTCTCATTGCAACACAGTTACTTCATGATAGAGCACAATGGTTTCAATAAATATTGTAAGCTTTCCTTGTGACTCATTTCTGTTTATTGTGGGCATGCATGAGTGAGAAAATGAGGAGATTATCTGTTTCCATGGTTCCCTTGGAGACTAGAGTTTTGTGTTCTGGGGTGCCAATTTACTGGTTACTCTGGGAAGGTTAGGAGGGCAGGTAAGGCAATACGAGCTAGTCTGATTTAGGCCCATAGGTACTGATGTGGTATGGGGACTCAGTCCCTACATGTGGACATCCTGTGATCCCAGGCATAGTTCTATTTCCAAACAGAATCCCAGCAACAAGATAAATGGGTAGAACTATAGGACTGAGCAACTCCCCCGCAAAAGCATCCAAGAATAGGAATCAAGAAGCACACATCACCAAGTGTAGAAATGGATGGGTCACCTTTCCAGATAATGAGACTGCCCCACGAAAGCTGTGGTGGCTCCCTGTGATGTTGTAGACTGCCATAATTTGGGGTGAACATGCTGAAAGACTAATGCAACGCATGCATTTCAGTAGTCTACATTTACCGTCAGCCTCAATTTCTTTCAAATTTTACTGTATACGCCTTCAGACATACCGGTGGGAAAACTCTTCCCTCCAAATGAAAATTTGGGTTAGAGAATAAAAGACTGAAAAAAGGACTGAGTTGTTTGGGTGAAAGTTAAGAACATATTGAAATACTGGCAGTAGTTCCCGGACAGTCTTAACATGAAAACATCTAGTTACAGATGGATAGCAGAAACTTATGCATATCAGACAGGTGTGACAGTTACAACATGAGAAAAAGGGGGGGGTGGCCGGCCTTTGAGGATGAGTGGCCTAACTAAATACACACGAGGGAAAAAATGTAATACCTCAGCACACCATAAGTTATAAATGATAGTTTATCGCTCTACATATATGTAGAGTGGCAGCGTATTAACCCTACACCGCGGACAAGGATGGCACACGTGCAACACACAAGGGACTTAAAAGTGTCAACAACTTTTGAACTTACAACCTATAAACAATAATTTGCAGACAGCTGTTCGGCTCTGTTCTGGGAGTGCATCACACAGTAAAATTAGTAATCTGTCAATAGGTTATGCATCGCCTAATCATATACATCAAAAGGGTTATATGCATTTAAAATTCTCCTTATTGTATTTGAAGTGTTAGTGTGTGCCCTTTCACAGTCCAACAAGCCAATAAGTTGCGCCTTTTTGAACTATTGCCAATGAAGTTTGCAAAGCAAAATATTTCTTGCTGATGCAGTACAGCACTGGCAAAGAATGGGGGAAATTAAAAAGGTGCTTTCATGCAGCATCTGTTTCAGGTTTCTTCATTCTGTAGACATGAGCATGCATCACCATGCATATGCGAACCTAAAGAATGACACGAGTGCCATTTTCCTCTTTTTTTTTTTTATTTGCAGATTCAAGATGGCAGGTGCCAATTGGGTCAGCTAATAAAAGAAAATTGTGTGCAAGAGGTCAACGGAGGCATATGGTGGGAGGAGGTGAAATATAGCAAACAAGGGGGTGAGAGCAACACGGGTGACGGAGGAGAAGCACCCAATGCCCCGAACAAGGAGTGTGGGAGTTGGTGGGGATGCACACAAGAGACAGCAAGCAACATACGAGAGAGAGTGCAACACAGGGAGAAGCGAACGAGTCGGAAAGTAACTCATAGCACTACTGTAGGTATTTTGTGGGGGGGGGGGTGGAGAAGCACATGGAGGAAAGTTTCCTAAAAGTGAGCAGTGAAAAAATACAAGTAAGCCAATCAAATGGGTGGTAAGAAGGCTATGCTCTTGGAGAGGGACAAACACAGGAAGGGGAAAGCAAGCCATGGAATAAGCAAGCAAGCAAATGAAATTGTCAATACAGTCAACCACTAGTTAGCAGTAGGCAGGCTGTAAGCCCACTGTAAATTCACAAGAGGTCGTTCAAAAATCAGACAGCTGGCACGGTCTAGTTAACAGACCTAAAACGAAATGCCACTTTTTGCCTTGTGCAAAATCTTAGCACACTTAACCCACCCGACCACACTGCAGCTCTCTACCAAAATACAGGTTTAAAATAATGTGAGCTTCGTAGAATGGCCTGTAAAATTTCAATTTACACCAGTCTGTGCTATTCTAGGAGCCAAAAAAAAGAAAAATCAAGCCCAGGCATTTAATGTATCTATGTGGTTTTTCTTTAAAAAGGAATGGGTCCATGGTAATGAAAAAATGTATTCTTCTAAAGAGAGAATTAACAGCCTGAGCATTTTCAGTTTGACCAAATTGTCTTCAGCTGAACTAAAATCAAAAATATACTTTTGAACACCATTGTGGAATTCAGAATATAAATTTCAGATGCCATAGGGTTAAACTGGGCTGAATCACACAAAGCGCTTCAAAGCCTCATGCTGAGTAGTAAGATCTACATAAATGAAATTAAGATACCATACAGCTTGCCTGTGTGTCTTAATGAGATAACCATCACAGAGTACAGTGAAAACTGCACAAAAGTCCTCCAGGCAGCTTACTGAGCAACACGCAGTGAGAGGCCAATATGAGAGTGGGACTGGAGTCCAACATGTGCCAGGCATGCCTGGTCTCTGGGTCAGCCACGCATTCAGAGAGCATGATGGTGGGTTTTTACACTACACAGATGCATCAGGCGAGGCAACTCATGATAAGTGAAATAAAAAATTAAAGCAAAAAACACTGCCAGGCACACAAAAAAAATCATTTTCATCACCATACTTCTGAAAGGGTTTTGTAAATTGCACTACACAACGTAATACATGACATTTAACTTGAAGATCTGTCCGCAAGGCAGTTTCATTCATTCTGCCCAAGCTGCAGAAATATAACAAGCATTGGCAAAGCAAATAGGTCTCACCTAGGTGAGAGCTATTCGTTTTGCCAAGGTCTTTTGCAATGTTGTACAGCAGTGTGGAGTAGAGTGGCAGAGTACAGTAGTAAAGAAGAGTAGAGATGTTGAGAACAGTAGTGTGATAGAGTAAAGGGTTAGAGGAAAGTGGTAAGAGTGGCGGAGTAGAGTAGTGGGTGAGTGGTAGAGTAATAGTGTAGAGTGGTAGAGTAGTGTGGCAGAGTAGAGTGGGGCAAAGTGGAGGAATGGGGTATAGGCAGAGTGGTGAATGGAGAGTATATTGGCATTGTGTGAAGTGGCGTAGAGTGGTACAGTTGTAGGTGTAAGTAACTAAAGCATTAGTAGAAACCGCAGATAGGGTGAAAGCAACATAAATATGAAGCTGTACGCCTGCATTAAAACTAGGAAAGCACATTGTAGGCAGAGGAATAATACTGATACGCTTAGAAAATAAAGAAATAGTGTTGTAAAAAGACAAGCAGAAGTAAAACTAGAAGAACACATGCAAAGTAAAATACGGGAGCTAAGCAATAGAAAGATTGCAAATGAGAGCGACAACGTAAATAACTAATGGTATACAGTGGGTGGGTTGTAAGCCTACTGAATTATAAACAAATATCCTGCAGCACAGCTCATGCGCTGTGTAGGCGAGACCTAAAAACAAACTAACCTGCTGGGTGGTGTGAAGAGAGTAAGAAGTGAGAGCTTCAAAATGAAATGGGAAGAAGATGAGCAAGGGAGAAGCAGGCAGCAAGGACGGGCTGGCAGTAAAATAAAGAGGGGGTAAAAGGGAAAAGGCAGCACTCCAGGAAGAGAGCAACACTATGCAGTGGGTACTCTTATGGAGTGCTTAATCAAAAAGAAGAAGGAAAAAAAAAACAGAAGTTACCTACAAGTGAGCAGTGGAAGGACACAAGTAAAGAGGCTGTGCTCCAGGGGAGGGACAAACACAAGAAGTGGAAGGCAACCTATTGTTTAAGAAGCAACCAAATGACAGTGACAATAAAACCAACCAATGGTAAGGAATGGGTGGGCTCTAATCCCACTGTATGTTTACAATAGGTCTTTCGCAACCAGACAGCTTTCAGGGTCTGGTAAACTCGACCTAAAAAGGAACAAAAAGAATAAACCTGAAGAAGATTTCTAAGCTCCGAGTGTCATAAAAGTGCTGCACTATTGTCATTCTTTATCTATAACCATTTGGCAATATTTTAGCCTCGTCCCCCACTAGTTTAGGCATGCGCTATACATTTGAACACTTGGAAGGCTTTATGACAAATAATAGGGCCCTAAACTAGCATTAAAGAGAAGACGCTGATCAGAAATTATGTACTTCCTGTGAGCCTAGAAGGCAATGGTTGCACAGTCATAAGCACAGCTGTAATAACAGGGATCTCTGACCTTTTCTATAATAAGACCCACTGATGTTCAGTGAAAATCAACCCAGATACTAACACAAATGATGGTGTTACCGCAGTAACCACTTCAGACAAGATTCCATTAGTGGCCATACCATGCAGGATTACAAACAGTGAACATTTCAGTGCATCAGGCAAGGTCACAATCAACATTGTCCAAAAGAAAAAGCTTTTTAAATTTTATTTTGACTGCATGCGTATATATATATATATATATATATATATCCCAAAAACTCCGCTGTAGCTGGATTTCTTTCAAAGACTGAGCACGGACCACATGTTATCTTTGCAGTGTCTTTTTTATTATTCCCCAAACACCTCTACAGCCATGACGCGTTTCAGCCCTGCCTCGGGCCTTGATCACATGTGTATATATATATGTTCGTTTTCTCTCTCGGGATTCTCCAATGTAACATAACTACCATTTAACTATTAGCATTAAAGAAATACATTTTTCAAACATCAGCTAATCTGTTCAGAGAAACAAATATTTTCTTTTAAACATCCTTTTCAATTTTTGAGAGATACCCAATTTACTCAAACAAGAAACCTTTCATTTACTAGGTTGAGCTGCAGGTAGGGGAGCTACTCACTAACAGCCGGAGAGTTACAAGTAGCTCACAAGCTAAGTTGACAAACTGTTTCCAACAGTAGAAGAGGGGTCGGAGGGCATGGAAGCTCCAGATAATCAGGGTGAAAAGTGCATGTGCAAAAGCACAGTTGTCAGTATTACAACAAGAAAATCTCATGGAAGCCTCGGAAAAGGTTAACTAGACACTGCCCTAACACGTCCAGTTTAAAAGGGTACAAACATTTGTAGAGTATCATTGATAAGGTTACAGGAAGCTAGTCATCCCTGGAAAACAGGCGGTGTAGCAGTAAATTAAAAAGGGCAGGGAAGGTTTTTGTGTAGACAATGAGGTCACAATTTCTTGCTGTAGCTATATTACAGAGTATAAAATATGGAGTCAACATTTTGAAATGCCTACGTATAGCAGAAAGTACTTTACAACACTTTAACCAGGCTTACACCCACATCGAAAACCCAAGTTACAATCAAGTAGAAAAATGGAGGGGGCTGTCGGCAGCCTTAGTATTCTGTGCAGAAAGACTTCGTCTGAACGTTTTTAGGAAAGACAAGATTCTTAATTCATCAAGTGGCTAATAGTTTTGAACTAATTCATAATATATTTATCAAGTAACTGACACTGAGTTTTGGACAAGTGAGGATCCTGGATACCAGAAAAGGATGCTAAGCCCTCTAAACTGGCGACAAAACTACAGCAGTTATAGCCACACTGTTTTGCAGACTTGCAGGTAAAAAGCATTGAAAATGCAATAGGTCTCGCCTTTGATTAAGTTAAAGCCATTTGCTTTGCTAATGGTATCGTATAGCAAATCAAATGGCTTTAACTTAATCAAAGGCGAGACCTATTGCATTTTTAATGTTGGTTTTCAGGGCAACTAGGGGACCCCTTAGGTGCAAAGTCATCTGCTCGAGTGAGAAGTAATACAAACATCGAATCAAGGGTCATTGCAACCAAACATAAGTTATCCATCCTTTCATCCACGCTACGTTGTTAGGACTATCACTTAGTTATGGAGTACTACCACCAATATGAGAATAACAATAATAACTAACATACACAAGTAAGGTCTTGTCCATTCCTATGCGAAATATCTGCATAATGGGGGAAGGGGTGGGTAAATAATAGTAAATTTTGCCTAGAAATTGAGATTCTCAAATGTTCCCGTTGTATGATCGCATAACTTTTATAGAATACAACAAACACCCTTCTTCTTGTAAAAGTCCCGCTCCCAATCCAGGACAGTTCTGTGCATCACATGGACTGGAGAATCACTGGTACAGGGTGGGGTACTTTTACAACTCTGGTGTAAGAATGTATGGTGCAAGGTATCACATGCATTTATAATTGCAGGTATTGTGCACTATTTTTAAATTCTACACAACAAAATGTATTATTTTCACTACATTTACAAAGCAAAACACTTAGTAAATGAACAAAGCGGAAAAAAGTTCATAGTTTAGGTACATGGGGAGTCTGCTCGAGCCAGGAAGAGTAAGGGGGTGGTTTACCCCTGCTCGGGCAGTGCTGCGTCAGATTGAATACGCACTGTTCTGTGTCTACGGCTCTCCTTTAGTGAGAGCTGGTACCGGGATCTATCACGAGGAGCTGCTCTACTCTTAAAGGGCCCGCACCCGGTTTGTGAGGCTGCAAACACTGCGAGCGCCTGCACTTTCTTCCCCATGGCAACCACTGGCATCTTATTCAGACCCCGCTGCAGCCCCGCGGACATCGCCACCAGTGCTGGAAAGGCACACGCATGGCATCTCGGCATTGTTCTTGTATGCTGTTTTCTGTTAAGGTTTGTATAGCACCCGTAGCTGTATGGGATTGCTTCTAAGCACTGAAGACCAGGTCGAATCGTCAGGTGCGCGCCAGAGTGGAGCAGCTGCGGTATTCTTCTCGGATGAGTGCGTAACGTGCTGAAAATGTGCTATTTTGAAACGCGCAGAGCACTGCAATCTGCAATCATGAGCACCGCAAATATAATGCAAATCTCTGCCATTCTGGGAGACACTTCCTTTCACATCGAATTGATTATTAGTCGGGGAAGTGACGCGAGAGGACGGGAACTTCTGAGGGGCAAGCAGGCACTCTGTGACACTAACTACCTGCACTTTCCATTTCAAGCACGGGTGTAAGCAAACAACATTTCCCACACCAACCACGGCGGCTCTCAACTTTAAACTAATGAAGAAGGCGTGCGTCTAGATCAGCGTTTGACTTCCAAAAAATGATACATCCTGAAAAAGCAGACACATGCACAATAACCATGAGAAGAAAGTATACTTAAGGGAACATGGGAGGAGGTGGGAGACTTCAGGGTGGAGGTGAAGAGGACTGGGAAACAGACGAGAGCGGACAGACGCAAGACACTTTACTTCCAGCTTGGAAAAAAACACAGCTACTTACCCCGTGTCCATTTGGTGGCGGAAATAACGTCCGAATCATATAAGATTTTATCATTGATTTCCCTTTATCACAGCCTCCAAAATCTGCTCACTTGAGTTATGGTTGGACTTCAGTCTTTCAAATTAGAAGTTAAATAAATATCGGTACCACCAACACATTTCTTTGACAACTAGAGCACGGTGAAAGATGTGCGCTTGGAGAAAAGCCTGAACTACGCGAGGCTGCGAGCTGCACGTAATCACAGCTGATCCCCGGGAGACATGTGCGGGTGGAGCGAAAAAAGTGCTTAGCGGCTAATTAAGAGACACTGTCTCCGCCGCAAGTAAAAGATCCAATCCCGGTGGGCGGGGCCAAAAGTGGACAGGGTGGTAACCAGGAGGGACTAAAAAGCCTCCTGGACAATCATAACACCCGGTTTTGCATAATTGGTGACGCAAAAAGACGCGCACCAATGGAAAACACGGCCGGAGCAGAAAGCGAGCTTCTGAAATCGTATTGATTCCAAGAAGCCCTTGCATGGCGAGAGCAGCGCATGCGCGCTAACGCCAGGCGAGACCTAAAAATCCAATATATGTATAACGTGATCAACTGCAAAAGCTTTTACCCATGTAGAACGTAAACAAAGGAAATAACAGGTAGGGGTAATGAAAATTACATTTAATCAGCTCCACCAAAATAAATGAAATACTGATTGGCTTGAAATCCAACTGGTGCACAGAGGTTAACTCTCGACTGATGTGGGTGAATTAAACTCCTTTAACTGTTTGCTCTTGATCGTTAAAAAGAGCAAACAATTGCATCAAAAGTATAGTGCAGCTGACAGCGGCCGTTTAGTCCAAATTATGGCTATGCACCAAAACGTCTTCGTTCAATTGACTACTAGGTCATATAAGTTTTCCCCCAGGTTCAGAAAGTGGCCGCCAAATTTTTTCTGCAGTCAAAAATGCACCCAAGATCAACCGGACATTTTATACTGTGCCCGGTCTACCAGTTTTCCTCAAATAAAGCCGCATCGAGGAACTGTGCTTTTATTTCTGGATACAAAATTGAAATCATGAACAAGGCGTGTCAATCCGAAACATTACTATAACTGGATAAGGTGGGTCAAGAGTAGCATTCAGAGTACATTAGGTCTAAACGTACTATATCAAAGATTGGATTACGTTTTCACTAGTGCATCTACTTGAAAGAACTCTGAAGACACTTTTTTTTTTTAAATCAGGTCCTAATATTCTCTGATTTGGTTAAAATGTTTCCTATGCCTGCGGCTCACAGATCAAGAGAGTCAGATGCCATATGCTGTAGAAAATAAAATAGCTGGCTTTCTAGGCCACAGAGTGCATTTCCAGTCACCGATGTCAAATTGCCTGACCACCATCTGTCAGCAGATCCAATAATGGAGCCTGGCTGAAAATGTGCATAGGCAAACTAATCAGTGGTCCATATCTTTTACCAGATCCTGTAACACATGCAGACGGAGGGGAAGCAAACTTGAACAACAAGTTCAGACCTGCATTCCATATGACAGAGAAAAGTACATTTTTCATGACACAACAGGTGGTAGATGGTTTGCATGCTTTTTTGTGTTGCAATTCTTTTATTGAAGAAATTTAAAATAACAAGGTTGTACAGCGCGAGTAATCATCACCCTTCACACACGTACAATAATCATATGCAGTGAGAGTATGGATGAGGGCTACATAGTATATCCCCACTCTCCCCAGCGCCTTGAGACCCTCACTGGGGAGTAGCACGCTTCACAAATCCCAGTTTGATTGAACTTCTGCCTGCCTGGTGGATGGGGATGGCCATGCATGTCAACGTTTGTGTTGGGTGCAGGAGCATGCTGGGCGCCGGGGCGTATGGGTGCCGAGGAGAAGGTGTTAGTGGCCGGCGGTTATTGACGCTCCTAATATCGTATGTCACTTACATAGGGCTATACCGCTGTTAGGAGGGGTGTCGGCTGCCCGGGGGAGGAGGGAGGGGGGAGGAGTATTAATGAAAAGGGTAGGCAGGGATGAGCAATTCTGTCCAACTGCGCCGGGGGACTTCTCCACTTTCAGCAGGACTGAGAAGAGGGAGGTGCCTGTACTGAGGGTCTATAGGTCTGCGGGGCCGGGGGGGTGAGAGGGAAAGGCTAGGGGTGGGACAGTAGTCATAGAGGAAGAGTGTCTAAGACAGCGAGAGACACCGCGAGAGGAGGAGAGGCGAGGAGGTAGAATAGAGTATAAGAGCACAGGAGGGGGGGGCGGGGGGGAGTAACTCGGGGGCCAGGCCGGTGCGCTGGCGGCCCTGCTCATTTCTGTCCGGACATTTAAACAGTTGCAATGGGGGTAGGCACCTGAGCGCTTGGTGTAGGATTTCCTCCATCCTCCCCCGTGTGCAGAAAGGGTGCCCATGTCTGTAAGAATAAGTCTGTTGCATAATGTTTTAAATATGCATCAGCTGCTACGGCCTACTGAACTAACCCAATGATTACGGTCTCTGTCAAACTGATCTATTCCTTTTAAATGAGATTAACAGTGCAATTAAACAAGTTATTGATGAGTTTCTTAAAGTTTATAAATTTCATATTATGCCTCACTTGTGTTGCATTATAACTACCATATAAGTGTTCAATAATATTCAGGCCTTTGCCCCTTTTCAGTTTGTGATAAGAACCTTTCAATATTAGTAAACTGTGGGCGTCACTGTGTTTCTAACTAAGTCGAAGTAAGTTAGACACTGTTCATAAGATTTGCTTTTGAAAAACATTGTTACATCTATTCGAGCCTTTTTTGGTCTTTGTTTGTTAAATGTTTTTTCACCCAAAATGGCCACCAAGTTTAACACTCTAGACTTTTTGATTGACTTTTGGCGCAGAGCGTTTATAAATACGGAAACACAAGTCGCGTAGCTTGACTAAGTTACACTCAAGAGACTTTCCACATGCTGATTTATTCATGCTCAGTGAGCCTCCCCGACTTTTTTACTCTAATTATATTCACAAGATATTTTGATAGATTCCTTTTAAGATTTTATCCCCATTAAGCACATTTTCACTTTTGATTTTTCCTAGTCAGGTGTTTGTATGACACTTTTTTTTTTTTTAGGAGGGGCACTTTAGGAAATCGTATGGGCACTCAGATGTATTTAAAACAATTTATTCTAAATATTTTTAATGTATGAGAGGTCATCTCTGTAATTTTTATTTACTATGATAGTCCTGAGGAGGGTCTCAGACTAGTGACAGACCCAGATACGTGAATGACAAGTCCATCTTCCCACAGGAATCTACTAGATCCTCACCATTCTGTTGCTTCATCTCCATGGTGTAAAGATATTGATATTAAATTGAGTGGACTTTACGGACATTAATCTTTGGCTTCCTTATTCAGATATTGAAATTGATCTGACAAGGTTAGTGCGCTTGTGGAATTTTTTGATTGGTACCCCTTAATCGGATATACATACTATAAGGATTGATTCAACTTTGTGAGCGCCTTTTCTCCAAAATCAATTGTGTTATAATATTCAACTTTTAATGTGATTTACTTTCCACTGTCACCATCGGGACAGATAATTTTATCAAAATAATTTTTGAAAAACGTTCTTTTTAATGATTCCCTTGTTAGCCCGTAACCTTTACTCATAGTTTATACCCATGCTCGCAAGGGACTATCGAGTTGCCCCTCCGCTTGGCCCACTCAAACTAGCCACACTTATTAAGCATTTTTTTAAAGGAAGGAGAGGTAAGGCATGAAGCCAGCAGTGAGTTTACCGAAGGCAGAGAGTCAGCAGCATTTAGTCTTTAGGCACTATAGCTGATACTGCAGTCTTCCTCAGTGCTGAGAAAGCCAATTGGAGCCACATATATTAGTGGAAGACATGAAGTGTCAGGACGTTTGAATCTTGCAACGGCATAGGTTTAGACCCTACGTTCATTTGGGTTGTGCAAACGGACTTTGGTGGCATGGGTGACAATCCTATTCAACAGCTCAAAATGATTCTTATGTTTTACCTGGAGATTACCCATTTTCATATAGGACGGACTCTTGGTCAGAAACACACCGAAGTGAACAGAGTAACCATTTTAAAATACGAAATACTGGGTAACGGAGAAAGTCTCCTAAGTCCTGTTGGTGCCTAGAACTCCTTTCTGGGTTACGCTCTTTAGCTTGGACTTTCCCTAAATGGGTAGGCTAGGAGAGTACATTTGTCCAACATAACAGTCATAAGCTGAAATTTTGCTTGGATGGTTGGAACAAGTGAAAAATAACTTTGCTAATTTATTTGTACACAAGTGAGCGGGAGGAAAATGAAAGAAAAATGATCCAACAAAATGAGAAGCATAGTGACTGCACAAGAAACAAACAACAAAGACCATGCTAAGCAAAATTTAACTAAAGGGGGATCATTTACAAACCTCAGAACTACCAAACCGAAATTATTTATTTTTGGGGGGGATGGAGGGAGTAATTGGCAAAAGTAAATGCTGCATATGTATTCAAAATCTGGATCCGTAGACATTTAAACCTGCTATAGGAAACCAGCTCTGAACTATCTGCTAATTTGGCACATTGCATTCACTACTAGGTTTCAGGTCAGACTGGGGTAGGATGGCCATGTAAAATTCAAAGAACACCTACAAACTTGTAAATTTAAGGGGTTTCTGAAGATTTAGCATGATGCGAACCACTAAGGAAATGCAAGTAAAACTAAGGCAAAAACCAAGGCAAATGCCATTCCAGGGTTCAAAAGGGAATGGAAAGCCTACTTCTGTGTGGCAGGGATTGAGACAGTGAAAAGCATTTTCCTCAGGAGAAAGAGAAAAACGTTCAAATACAAACGCACACATCTGCCCGATGCGCACATGCAGCTTGTCTAGCTTGCAAATACAAAGGAGTAAGTGCAGTGGAGGAAGAATACGCGTAGAAAGCTACAACTTGAGTAAACTTCCATGAGTACACATTTAAGTTTTTTCAATTCCCTAAATAGTCAAAAGTGGGCCCAGTTTAGGGACTTAAAAAGTGGATGTGAGAGTTAGAAATTTTCCTGAAATCTTTGTAACTCGGCAATACCGCTTTTAGAAATTACCATAAAATAATCGGCAAATACTACATGGCTTGAAAAAATAAGTCAAAAATACTGTATTACTACAAATGGCAAGAGGATAGCGAGCGAAAGGTGGTATCATATCTCTTTCTGCCCCTGACAGGACTGTCTTTTACAATGACATGTTGCAATACACAAAGCAAAACTCAAAAGTATCAACTGCATATACCCAAGTGTACATTGATCAAATTCAAAGGATCAATGATAGTTTTAAGACTAATTAAATATTGAATCTTTTAATTTTCTTATTAAAATGACTGCGGGTGTACCTGGGACACTGCATAAAAAAAGACAGTTTGTACTGAAGAATACTTCATCAAGAAGGCGACCAAGGATTTCATCCTTTGTGTAATTAGAGACTCCGATCATTTCTGACTGGAACCAATAAAAGTTTCAGAAGTCGTGTCAGAATAAAGGGGAGTGGTCCTTAATGAGGAGCCCTAGATGAGAGCCTGCTGAAGTCCATCCCAAAACACTAATACTCACCAAATGTCATACGGCCACTAATAATCTCTGGAGACTTCTTCATGTCATTGATAGCAGCAATAGGGAGGCCCCAATTGGCCACAGGTCCCCAAAAGTGCTGGAAAAGAATAGAGAAAGAGTAAAAACCTGAACTTTCGGCATGCCCCAAACATGCTGGAGTTAAGGATTCTGCAGACAACTTTGGAAAAAGAAAACTATTCAAGACACAGTTCAGTTACTTTGGAGAAAGTTAGGTTAATGACAAACCACGAGATAAAGGCTTAGAGGAGGGAGTGGAACATTGACAGGATTGGGCACTGGAAATTTTTACCTTCCTACAAGGTTCATCAGGTAGAACTTGCAGGACAACCAAATATCCCATGTATGTATTTATATAGCACCAATCTAACTAGGAAGCAACAGAGCACTTTACATTACATGAGGTTTGGGAGATGATCTACAAGATTGTGTACATTAGATGTGGATTACACAAATACATTTTGCACATTTATGTACGGGGATATTAAGTGATTTGCCCAGAATCACATGATGTTGTGTCAAGGCCAGGATTCAAACCTCGGTCTCTAGGTTCCAAAGTCTGCAGCCCTAGCTGATAAGCCACATCTCCTTACTAAAACTGATCCACTAACACATTTAGTAATGTTAATATTTTAGAACGCATTTGATTGGTATTTACCACTTTTTGAAATATTTTCCCCAACACACAATCATATCTGAAAAGGATACTAACCATTCCAGCTATTTGGTGCTATTAATTCTTTGCTTAATAAATGGATGACTATACCATCAACTCAATGGCTACAGAAAATTGTGGGAGGCACATTCCAAATTCCTTGTTTTGTTTACTAGAGCAATTATTGCAGGCCATGCTAAAGCTAGTACGAAAGAAGCTTTCATTGTTCCGAATTCCCTCACCTACCAATCTTCCTACCCCTGAAGATGCCAGAAGCATTCTCATTACAACTATCTCTCTCAAAGTTGCCACAATCCCCTCTTCTGCAGTTTCCTTCCACCCCATTAATACTATGAGGTGCTGCATCTCTTCTCTGCTGTGGTTAGTACCACCAGGAGCTACTTTTCCCCCTCCTTAAAACATTCTGCAGCTCCCCCATTCCCCACCTATAAAATCATGCAGGAACAAAGCCCACTAGAAAATAAATAAGCCCAAGCTGTAAATCGAGAATCTGATGCAGTTTGCATACATTTCTAGATTTGACAAAAACCAACCAAGCTTCATCGCCACACCAATTTCTCACATGGTGAGGAACTATTTACTTCTGCCTTTCTTTAATCCAGTATTTAAGAAAACTTATTACGTGTTCCAAACATAATTTTAAATATTGTAGCTTAAGTTCTGTTCTCCCACCATTATACAATGAATTTAAATGTATCCTGGAAAACTCACCCACCAACTCTTCATGTAGGCAGTGTTCCATCGTAAATAAGTAGATATTCATTTACAGCTGTTAGAAACCCTCCTTAAACTAGCCACCTACACTGGAAGAAACTAGTGTCCTTCCTCTAAAACTACCCATTAATGTTCACAAAGCTTCACATAATATTCATTAGAAATGGAGTGTAAATTATTTAAAACTAGTTTTTTAACATTCATTGGCACAAGCAAGAGATTGAGTAGATGTTCTCTCATACACTTCTGTCTTGTTTATGTGATGGGTGCATTCAACATTGGCTCTGCTTTTTGAAGTCAAGCCAGTATTTTTGAAACAATATGGTTTATTTATGATGGTAATTATAAAGCGTGGTTTGACAAAATGGTTGCATAGCAGTGAACCTAGGATAGAGGATTACAACAAAAGGGACAGCTTATAGAAAATAACTACAGTTAAATAACTACCAAAATGGACTTAGTAAATGGTTAATTTTAGGGTTAGAAATGGACTGCACAACTAAGGTTTTTTTTTAATTTAAATAAGTGAGTTTTCACACTTTGCAGACAATGAGAGGAGGGAAGGTGGAGTGGGGAGAGGGAAAGTCCCAGGTTTTCTAAATCAGTTCCAGTTAGGGACCATAAAAGGAAACATCTTTTTTAGGGTTTCGGCTCCAAAAGAAGATACAATGGCTTATAGTAGTGGAGAAGAGAATAGCCTTCAATTCCAATGCAAACCTTTCATAGATGTAGCTATTTGATTGACATCACACAGCATGTAGAAATATGTTTCTTATGGTGTCTCAGGGAGGCCAATTTAGTCAAGTGCAATATGGGCATTTTCGCGCCTTCTGTGATCAGAACATAACAGAGGAGCCATGGTGCCTTTTGCAGACTAGTGAGAACTGAATAGATTCCATCCAAATGCTAAAGGATCAAATATTGAAGTACTCGGGTAAGAATTCAGAGTTTATCAATGGCTTACTCCTCACCAGCACATGATACTGGATTATGACAGCCAGGGAGATTGTGAATAAAGAAAATAAAAGGGCTTGCAAGTTTAGTTCCGTGATGATGGTAACATTGAGATAAGGAAGTCCGGTCTTGTGTAAGAGACTTTACCCATAGAAGTATATCAAATTTGTGTTGGCGTTTACAAAGAGGGGAATAATTCAGTTACACTTAATTTTAGTTTAAAAGAGAGTGACTTCTTTTGCATTTTAATTCAGAGGAAGAAGGCTCAGATTACAACTGAAATATAAAAGAATACAATTTGAATAAAGCTATGTACCATCTGTATAGCAAAGAGTGGTTCTCAGAACTCCTACAATCAGAGCTCAGAAGCAGTATGGAAAGAACAATGGATGCTAAAGGGCTCCATTAGGAGCTTCTAACTTCTATAGTGGTGTTTTAATGCTGAAGTACAACATTACTCCAAATTACACAGGAGTTCAAATTTTGCAAATGTTCAAGTCTAGGTTTGGCATCCTGATTAGCAGTGGCATTTGCCCCAGCTGCCCAAGTTTCAATTGGGATGACAGCGTCCATTTTGAGAGGATATTTGACTTGAAGAAGAAAACCCTCATCAATTTATCCGAGATGGTTTCATCCAGAAAGTTGGGATTGAAATAGGTCCGTGGGTAGATTTCAATTAACTAGGACCTGTTCCACATTTGAATTCAATTGTGTATGGAATCAATGCATTTCAGGAAGAGAAGACATCCGATAGCCATATTAGAGGAGTAATTCAAACAATTGCCAGAACAGGGTTAGGAACAAGTGCTTGAAATTGTTGGACTGTGGTGAACAGAGAGTGAGGGCAACTGGAAACTTTAAATACAAGGCTTGAAAACTGAACTCAGGTATTTAGTACAAGTTTTCTGCTTTCCACTACAATTTGGTAATGGTTATCTTTCAGGTTTCTCTACTATGCTTTAACTTTCAAGGCCTTGGAATAACAGGAGTTTTATTTGCTCTTTTATGGGAGGAAACATACAATGAGGGGCTCATTGATTACTTCTCATCCTAATCCATCAAACA
Source organism: Calotriton arnoldi (assembly GCA_963921515.1). Lineage (NCBI taxonomy): Eukaryota > Metazoa > Chordata > Amphibia > Caudata > Salamandridae > Calotriton > Calotriton arnoldi. The sequence continues at coordinate 48,424 of CAWUFW010008460.1, read as the reverse complement.
TGTTCTATCTCTTCTACATGTAGTTTTAAGATAGAACCCCTAATCAGTTTATACAAGGTATAAACTACAGTTATAACCCATTTCAGCTTTTACCCTTTTGGGTCAAACTGTATTAGGTGTGAGGCACCCCTTGCAAGTTCCTTTGTCTCTGGAGCAATACTCAACTTCATTCTGCTTCCAGAAAGAAAAAAAAAAAAAAAATTACAAAGGGCTAACAAACTATTTCGTGATAAGACATGCATGAACAAGTTAGTCTTTAAAGAATGTTGATGAAAAGCTAGAATTCTTACCGTGCTTTTGAAAGAGGTTTTCATAGTTACAGGAGATCAACATTCCAACATTTGGGAAAACGAGGTATTGTGGGTTAGGGAAGAAAAAGAAAAACAAATTAGATTTTTTCAAAATACTTTATGCCTAGCTATTTTTACCTTTATTCAGCTTGACTAATCAACCATCTTTTGACACAATCATGATTTTGTTTTACAAGTATTGATGCACTGTAATGTGGCTTTCCAGTAGCTTATTTTGGGCTTAACTTTCATAGAAAAGTGACAGGTGCTTACAAACAAACTGGGGGGGGCAGCTGCTTGAATAACTTAGCTGAGATAGGAAAATAATTTCTGTACTTAAGTTTGAGATAATGACTTCATCGTGGTCAGGAGGGTACTGGTATTACAACTTATCCAACCTTAGCTATGAAGACAATGGCCCCCTACTCAAATACATAAAGAACTTTTTTGGGGTGGGTGGGGAGGGAGTTTGATGTTCAGGGGTTAGTTGGGGTGTGAATGGAAAGGCACGAGTTGTAACAGAGCGGAGGCATGTTGTGTATGGCTCTACCACCCTGGTCTAGATATTGAAAACAGGTGATGCGAGTGAGCCACACCCATCAACAGTATGTTATGTAACAGTGAATAACATGAACGTTTTTCACCTTGGGATTCTGAGTGACATTGAGGTTACTCAGAACTACTCCCACTCAAATTCTTGATATCAGAGAAGGAGTTGGTCAGATGGAAAGGAGGAACTTGGCGAGAAATTTCCGTAAAAAAATATTAAATAATAGAAAATAAATCCACTCTGAGTGAGCCAATGAAACACTACACAGAATGCTCAAGTGGGCTTGAATCAAAAGGAAAAAAAGTAGATTATAAACCCCTGGTTTAAGGATCAGATGTATAAAACTGGAAACAGATTTGCAGTGTATGCCTCCAGGACAAATATTCCTGAAGAAGACACTTGAATTAATAACACCCACAGCTTGATTAATGAACGCAAACATTATCCAATGCAACTTCACAATCCTTCATGGCATCACAAAAACCTGCTTTGCACATCCAGGTCACGTCCCCGAAAATAAGTGTGTGCCTTGGATCAGGTGTAGTGCTTTGACGAGGAGTAATCTCTTAAGATTCATAATGGATATTATATTTGAACCCCTAGTGAAAGGGCACTTCCTCAGTAAGCCCTTCCCTAAATTTCTCGATGTGTACGATGGCTTCTTGCTGCAGACTTTCCCAATGCGTAGCAAATTAAAACGTTCTGTAACTACCATGTAAACAAACCACATATGTCGGCAAAACATAGCAAAATAATGCCAAAGTGAGTGTGCAAACAAGGTAAGTTTGCAAACCGAGGCATTTAACAAATTGCCCCAAAAATAAATAAATAATAGATGGAGTGGACCTGCTCAGTAGGGTCCACTTTAATTCAGATATTTCAAGTTATGGAGAGAGTAATAACATACAAGCATAGGAAATGGAAGTTTGCTTCCAACATCTGGTTCTTAAGCCTTGGTGCCTTCCATTTACCCATTCCCATTCCCAGCCCCTGCGCTGGTGCATCCCCCAATACAATACTTTAGTTCCACAGCTTTTAAGAAGCCCTGGCCATGATGAAAAATCCAGGACGAGCTTGAATACAGCTACACAAATGTTCGGTGGCATTATCAGGTCTCATTTACATAATGCATGCCTGCCAAGTATCACGCATCGGGTGTGACTAACGCATTTCAGTGTGGTGTTCCGCATCACCGCACTGAAATGCATTGTCACGCATTTGAATGCCACTCTCACTCTGCCATACCAGCGCTGAACTGGCTATGCCAGGCTGCTAGCGCCAGCGCCTGTGACACCTGTGCGCCGGCTCTGCTGCTCCCCGCAGACTTGCCAGCAGGCTCAGTAAACGGTTAATGATCTTGTGCACTGCTGCCTGCTTATTGCTACAATGTATCTTTTAGTCCTGCTGGCTTGAAATTCCAGCCCGCCGGCGGCTCGCGCTAACTCATACCGAGACTCGGGGCAGGGCCTGCCTTCAGCAGTGTGGCTGCATATTACTGGCTCCGCAATTAAAAGTTTTAGAGGTTGGGTAGGCTGCGTGATAGCGCTGCTCGCACTGCACCGCGGCGGTAAATTTAAATCAATGAAGAGTGACCCTCTCGGAGCTGCCACTGCTGTGAGCCTGAGTGAGTCTGATGGGGATCGCCATGGGTGTGCGCACGTTTGCCATTCCTAATGGAGACGAGTGAAAAGTTGCGACTAGACTCTGGGGAGTAACCGGAATTCCGTGCTCTCCTTGCAAGCAAGTGTGAGACCAGAGTGTCAAATGTTCTTTTTAACGCTTGCCTGATAATATTTAGAGTAAATGAGTAAGAGAGACAGAGGGGTGCATTGCAGCCAACGGAGTATGTGTGTGTGTGTTGAATTATTTACATTATACAAATAATTCCCTTGGGCAACTGCCTGCAGTCAGTGGGTGCCCCGGCCGTGTTACAGAACTTGCTGTAGCTCACTCACAACGTCTGCCGGGCTCCGAACAACTGTGTGTTTCTGGCCCCCTTAATATCTTTCCGGTTTATTTCTCGAAAGATCCGGGGATAATTCAAAAGCTAGTTTCTGACAGTACTAGCAGTCGACGTTGTTGTATGTGAGAATACTGCGCAGGTCTCAGTCAGCTTGTGAGACTAATAAATGGTGCGAGTTAGCTGAGACTCTGACACTTCGGCAGCCGAGATGCCTGCATCGGTCAGCAACTTCTTCATGTTGGGGCCTAGCACATCCTTCCTGTTGGACCCGGTCCCACCTTGACAGAGAGAGGCCCTGGAATCCTGATGCTCTCCCGATTGATTCCGACAGGGAGGGGCCCTGCTCAGTAAGTAGGCATAGGCTGGCAATCTCTTAGAATTTTTTTTTCTGGTGCCCCACCTGCCAACACTAGGCACCAGTGAGAATGAAGAGTGTTGTTGTGGCCTCACATCCTGTTTGGAATTGGGCCGGGCTCCACCTGAGACAGAGAGGCCTGGAGTGATGCTCTGAGCAGCATCATATAATTGCGAAAGTAGGGTCCGAGGGAGGGGCAGTAAAGGTGGGAAAATTAAAACAGAAGAGGGCAGCTTGTCACTGAAAGATCCGGCAGGATTTCAAACATCTGCACAAGGTCACAGGCTGGTCGGCCTATTAAAGAGGCAACACGTGGAGCAGATGTTAATTGTTTTTTTTTTTTTAGTACTGTGTTAGTATTTATGTAGCATGTTCCATATGATAGACCTGGGCCACTTTTGAATTGTTGAGTACTTAGGTGCCCCTTCGTGTTCGTCCATTATATAGCGCTTATACTCATAGCGAGGTTTCTCTGCGCGCTTTAGGTGCATGGTTGATAGGGTGTTGGTAGTGGTACTTTGTATGTGCCATTAGGATCGATTGAGGAGCTTTACCAAACTTCAGATGGTTTTTAATCTTTATTAAGTAATAGTAGCAGCTGAGATCCGCTCTTGCGCCTCTCAGCCATTAGGTCGGGTGGGCAGTTTTGTTTTCAGCAGATCCCTTTAGTTATTTGAAAGTCTGAGGAACTTCTGGGTTTTTCTAGTGATGAAATTATGTAACTTAGGGGCATTGTACAAGAAGGCTATTTCAGCTACAGCAAATGTAGGGGCACATGCTTGTCTTCGTTACATCTTCATGTACTTGTCATCTGGGACACGTTGATGAGTGGTTTGTATTGCAAGGTTTCCATTTGTCTGGCCTTGACTGTTAACCACAGAAGCTGGGTTTTTACCATGCATAATAATCGAAATTCATAGAAAAGCACAAAAATACTAGTTACTGCTTAGATTTACTTGCAAGAAAGTGTCACTCGTTAGGTAGTGAATGCCACTTAAATGCACACTGAAACCACCAAAATGTCACACATAAACAAGCAGTCTGAAAACTTGCCAGCTATGCTGGTCAGGGTGATAAAAGAATTAAACACACTTACTGCAGTGTTTAATTGGTTTATTGTCTATCCAGCCACGTGCTGCTTGCTACAGAGGAATAAGTGTCACTAGTACCTTCTGCAATCCTTATTTAATTTGCTTTTAGCGCGTCATGCTCATGAGCATAAGTAAACTGGGCACTAGGTTAGTGCCCTTCCGTTTCTGGTGTTTGGCAGCAGATTTAAGATATTCTTTGAGTTTCTCGTTGCTCAAATGGGAGCAATTCTTGATATTTGTTTCCCTCATCTTCATTGCTTTGTTTTGCTCGCGAGAAAGTGTCACTCATACTCGTTGAAATGTCACTCATAATTACACTGAAATTATGAAAATGTCACACATAGCAATCTGAAACCTTGGCAGCTATGTAATGAATGTACACTTTGACTTTTATTTTTACTAAAGTATGGAGGAAGATTGTACATTTCCCGGGTCTGGTGGCTTAGTGGACTAATGCGCCCACTGTAGGGGCCTGTGTTTGACCGCATGGTCACAGGTTCAAACCCTGGCAGGTTCACTCAGCCCTTCATCTTTAGGAGGTCGATAATATGAGTACCGTTGGGTAACAATAAACATCTGTTATTCAGCACCAAGATACCCTTCCGGGTGAACGTGAGCTTCACAAATGCACGTTATTTCCAAATGTCACCATTTCTTCCCAAATGTACTATTTTGTCACAAATTCAATCTAGCTTCTGGTCTTTTCACTTGACATTCGATAGGCTGCTTAACGTTTAAGTCAAAAATACAAGCTTAGGGGTAAAAACCGAATAGATAAGGTCATAAATAAGAATCAAGAAAAGATACTAAATTAGGTTGAGAATTAATAGAAATAAACCACTCTCGCAGCCCACTTACCATTTCATGATTAGCCTAAACTTTCGTAATATAATCAAACCACGTCTCTGAAGTCTCCAATAGACTGCGGACCACTTTTGTTGTTAGTCCCCCTTTCACCAAGGGTGAAACTGGCACGAACTGTTGACTAAGGCTAGAAGGAGGGGACTAACCCAATCATGTCATCTCATAACATGTCTAGCCTTGCCATCCAAGCCTAATAGAGCAATCAATTTTTATAGTACCGCAAAACTTTATGATGGCAATTTGGTTCAGTCAACCAGATACCCTGGTGACCTGGGCAGACAAAAGCTAATCCCTTATACACCCTTCAAGATAACGCCTTTCACTCTAATCTCAGTGTTCCAGATTACAATCCATAATGGCTGTCATGTAGTACAGACATTTCAGAGGTAGTCCATTGCAAGGAAAAAACATTCAAACATTGGTAATGCCAATTATTTTGGCGGAGTTATCGTGAAATGGCTTCTTAGTGCTTGTGTATGTCAGGTTTCATGGTTTCTAGCACACAGGTTTTAAGTCAGTGATGCAATGTCACATATTGGAATAAGAGTCACATAAGACCAGCTTTGCCTGGTGGCTCTTGTTCACGTCTCCCCTACAAGACAGTTTACTACGTGACGCGGCTTGGGAGATTACGAAAAGAGACACTACAGGGCCAGTCTCAGTATGCTGCTTTTAAACCCACGCCCTATGCCTGGAAGGTGACTGAAAACGGAGCTGTTAAAGGGCCTTCTGCTCAGAGGAAACCTCGCGTTTGCTTGCAGGTAGGCATTGTGCAAGACCTACACAGCACCTGTACACCGTTTACCAGAGATACTGCCCAAGAAGCGGGCAACAGACCCCGTGCCCCCACTTTTCCTCCTAGCCACAGAGTCGCGCTAAGACTGCAGGATCAGAAACAATGTACAAAGGGCGCGTGCCCCCATTAAAGTAAATCAAGCAGTAGACTGCGTGCATTGCTACCTGGCTCCACAGTATTCAGGGAAAAGCCAGAAAGAAACACTGCTGGAATTTCCGTTTTCCAATACAGAGCAAGCAGTGCAACAGGCAGAATTGTAGGGGATAACTCAGTTTTGCCACCACCTGGCTAATGCACCAATGCAAACGTTAGAACGTACCCGCATGCCAGCCTTCAGAAGTTTTAGAGTATGTACTCAATGTGCCCGCAGTGGATTATCTCACATGCAGTCTCCCAACTCCACTTTGAGTACTTTCAACAGTCACTGCGGACAGTAGTAAGCAGCAGGCGTGTGCAACACTCATTACTGATTACCACATCAGCTGAAGTTTACCTTCATTCAAACGGTTTCATAAGAGTGTTTGGATCCGATATCACAAGAACTCTATGGCACTACGCTTGTGGTAATTGGAACCAAACTAGACAGAGGTAGCACGGCACCGTATCACGACACTGATACATTTCAATTGCTCGGATGACTAGCAGTATGTGGCATTTATAAGCAGGAAACCTAGCCAAAATGAGGTGGAACTCTGTACAGGGTCAAAGGCAAAAACAGTCATGAAATAATTTAAGAGGTGACTAGGTCCTGAGAGCAGAAGCCGATTGTTTTTGCATCATGATATAGTGGACAGTCCTGATCGATACAGCGAAGTTGTTCAGATCCTGGCTGCATAAATAGAGAATGCCTGTTGGCTTTTTTATTTTTCGTTTTTACACTTCGTCTTTGGTCAGATGGTGTCCCGGCTGCAGGTGTGCCAAGATCCACCGGAGGTGGCGAGCCTGAAAGCCAGATAGGAGACGGCGGTGGTTGTGATAGCTTTGTAAATTTGAGTACTTTCAGCAGTCACTGCGGACAGTAGTAAGTAGCAGACACGTGCAACACTCATTGCTCTCAATGCTCTGTGTCCCATTGAATGGCATAGTCATATCCTTAATGCAGGACTGTTCTCCCCATCCTTGCTGGAGCTCCTCTTCTCTGGTTAGTGATGGGTAGCTTTGGTGCATTTAGGTGAGGGCCATTGTGATACACCGTTGTAGCTTCTTTCCTACTCCTCTTCCAAAAGGTTGGCAGAGTCTGAATGCACACAGATCACATGCGGGCACTTGGCATTACCTCTCCCTCCTGACACTCTAGCCTACATGGCAGAATGGTCCCTTAACTAGGCATACTAAGACATTTTTAAAACCTGGCCTGTCCAACCCCCAAAATAATATCCCTAGCTCAGTCAGTCTACCACAAACATTACAGATTTCTTCAGAAGAGAAGTTAATTAAAATACATGGATAACTTAGAATGCCCGCAAATCTTTTGCACCTTTGACGGTTCTGCAAAGCAAGACCTCAATCATCATTCTTTAAACTGTGCGACACCCAGTTGTGTACAAATCCTTGCTGTCATTAAACCCTCAACATATGATGCCGTAAGAGTGTGTCCAAGACTTATCCCTGTTCATCTCAGTATCATTAATTCCTCTCTAGAAGGAATATTTCCATCCTCTTGCAAATTTTTTCAAATCTTCTTAAGCAGCATAATCTTTACCCCCACTAACTTCCAAACCCCAAGGCCTATAGCTTAACCTCTCTTCCTGAAGAAAATGATTTAAAAAGCTGCATCTCTACAACTTTTCGCACTCATGTCAGACAATAACTTACTAAACTACTTACAGCACAGAAATAGGAACCCTCTTAATACTGATTAGTGTCCTAAAGACTAATACTAATACTACTGAACCTCTAAGCACCCTCTGACATCATTCACCATCATTGAAACAAGCACTGGGAAATGCAACTGGTCTAGCCTTTGAAATGTGTTTACAATAAGCACCGGCAAAGGCAAATGGCAGCAGATCCTAACAACAGTATCAAGGACAAAACCCAAAATGACCAGCCTCATCATCATGATGTATGGGCTCAAGCACGCCATGTTGCAGCCATTTTTCTCCAGAAGGTTCCTACTCTGACATTTTGATGAACGACACATGGAGTTACATTGTGGAAGATTGGCTCGTTGATACTTGATCAATACCTGCTTGACTTGGGGAAATTGCCAGTTTTTCTGGACACCATCATGCATGTGATGGTGTTTTGACTGATCAAGAGTTATCATGAATCAATACCTGAATCTTCTGTTATAATAAATCCAAAGAGGAAAATTACTTATATGAAAGAATAAGACACTTTCCAATTAAGACTAGATCTGGTATTATCACGTGACTTTAGAGAAAAGTAATTAAGGACACTTATGTTGACCTAAGGACCTGAAGAAGCTGGGTCACCCACGAAACAGCTTTACTACCAACAGCAAAATTGGCTGCTTATATTGAAACTTGATGGCCGTTTTATGCAATATTTATCCCAAATGTCAAATAGGATGATGATGTGGACTTTTCCTTCTGTTTGTGCAAATATCTTATTATAGATAAGTGGTTATATTTTGATAGTTTGATTGTATTGAATGACAAAAAAAAATGATATGGGATAATACATTATTTGTTATATTTTGAATTTTCTAATTGTTTCGACATTCAGTTCGACTGTGTTTGTACTGCAACCTCCCTGAAATTAAACTGACCAGTGACTTTCCTGGTATTTTTTCCTGGAAAATGACAGCAGGGCCATCCTAGCAGACTTAAAATCCCACATTTTAATTGTATTTTACCATTTAACTTGCCCTAAAACAGGAAACATGTGCCCAGATGAAAAGAATATCAAGTATTGAAAGGCTAACACTAGTCCAATTTAACTAACTCTATATAACCTACTTAATGATTGTGCAATCACCGCCAATTTTATGTAGAGCAACTAGAGTAAAGCTATTCTGGACAGATGTGGTATCCAGGCTACAGCAAATTATAGGGACTTTCTCCGAGCTCACACATAAGCAATGTCTTTTCGGAATAGTCCAAGACATAAAGAAACACAAGATGAAGCATAATTTGCCATGTTAGTAATGATTTTACTTCAACTACTCACTGCAATTTAATGTTTGGGACCAAAGGCACAGAAACTTGACAACTGGGCAAGAAAAGTGATTGAACGGGCCATAGTGGAAAACAAGTAAATGGAAGGTAAGAGGTGGGACGACAAACCACGGAGGAACTGGTTGACTTGATGCAATGATTCAGCAATTATCTGCTCCCTACTCCCACCCATAAACAGGTCTGAATAATCTGGGGCAAGAACGTTCTGAAGGTTACGAGTCCTCTGGGACAAGCGGCCTATTGTAACAATGCCTAGGAGGGGGAGGAGCCACACGCCGGTCCAAGATGGCCGCGTAAGACCTCGGCTCCGTAGTGCCCGTCCCCCAACCCAAAGATCCTGTTACCTATCCTGGCACTGAAGCGTGCCACTCGACGGCGGAGCAATAGAGACGCTCCCGGCGACAGCTCCGGTCCCTCTGTGACACCGGAGATATCCTGGAGCCGGGGACTCAAGTTTGGGCTGTGGCCGGGACGCAGCTGCACGGCGCTGGGGTTGCCGACCGGAGGTCGCCGTTCTCGCCCCATCCCCTGGGGCGCGTCGGACGGCGGTCGCGGCGGAAGATTAGAGGCGGAGGAGACGAGCGGGGACGTGTTGGTGAGGCCCCCCCGTCCCCCGTATATGGAATAAAAGAGACAGGCACTGCGACGCCGACACAGGCTGCGAGGCGGCAAGACTGCCACCGTGAGGATATCCTGCCGGGGTTGCGGGGGTGAGAGGGGGGCTGCTGCGTGCCCTTTTCCCCCCCCCCTCCTTCCTCCTGCGGGCAATTGAGACGGAGGGCAGGCTCAGGTGACCAAGAGGACGGCCACTCGGGCTGTATGCCGTAGAAAACCCTGTCGCGAGATTGGAGCCCCAGAGGGGAGAGGGGGGGGGGGGGACGACTGATGGTGGCCCCACCGGCAGCTACTTCTGGACCCAGAGTGCCTGCAGAGCTGCTTGGGGAGCTGTGAGGAGAAAAATCGTTGACAGGGGAATACTGGCCACGGAGCACGGTGGGTACCAGATCCGCAGCGCATAGATCGCTTTGAGACCGAGATAGCTGCACTGCGGGGGGACTTGACCGGCCCCCGTCTTGACCTGTCCTGGTGGACACTGGCGGAGCAGTAAAGACACAGAGCCTGCCACGGAAGAATCGGCCGAGAACAGTATAACGCATTCCGCGAGGGAGACTGCGTTGGCGTGCCACGATCACAGCTCGTCAGATGGCGACTAAGCCGGAGGTGGACAGGCACCAGCCGAGATCATCTAAGGGGGTGAGACAAGTCCAGACCAACAAATTGGACCGATACACGATGCCCAGGGGTTCCCCTACAGACTTACGACACACTCTGCCGGCAGGGGGCGAATCCTCTGGTCCTACACTTGAACCGACGCTGCTCGATGTGATGGCAGCGATAGATGGGGTCAAATCATCACTGGGACAGAAAATGGAGTTGCTCGACAATAAGTTAGACACGGTCACTATAGAGGTCAATCTTATTCGAGCAGACCTTACGAAAGTCAATGAAAAGGTCAAATCACTAGAAATAAAGACTGCCAGTCTGACCGACGATGTGGCGTTGCTCCAACAGGAAGTGCGGGAACTTAAAACATCTCAAGACCTGACCATGCATAAGCTGGATGAGTACGAAGGAAGAGCCTGGCGAAATAACGTACGAATTCTGGGGGTGCCCGAAAAATCTGAAGTTCCAGCTCCAGACCTGTTTGTTGAAGACCTTATCCTCACGCATCTCAAGCCCAAGGGACTGAGTAACTTCTTCACAGTTGAGTGGGCGCATAGAGTCCCGGGAGGGCGCCCCAAGCCTGGTGCGCCCCCGCGTCCGATGATTGCCAGGGTGTTGAATTTCAGGGACAGGGACACAATCCTGCAGGCGGCCCGTTTGGGACCCCCTCTGAGGTACGAGAATGCTACCCTCTCTTTCTTCCCAGACTTCCTGCAAATAGTGCAGAAACAACGCCGGAGCTTTCTCGGAGTAAAGGAAAAACTAAGGGACAAGGGATTGAAATATGCCATGATGTTTCCGGCGCGGCTGAGAGTGGAAGTCGGGGGGGGGGGAGAGCCTTGTTCTTCGATAACCCGGAGGCGGCTTCGGACTGGATCGACAACCGTCCCCCTGGTGTGTCGGGAGAGCGGGACCAGGGCGGAGGAGACACACTGCAGGCGCAGGAATGAGAGCGGAGATACAACACTTGGGACTAATGTACATTGTCAGGTATTGGGGTTTCGACCCATAGATTGGAGGCCACACAACCCCAGGGACAACTAAGACTTGAATGGAGGGAGTTGGCTTCAGTGGAGATCATTTTGTATTGGGTTGGGGGGGGGGGGCACCGGCCTTCCTCCTCTTTACTACCTTTAGTTAAATAGTAGAATTAGTGTGTGGGGCGACAGGCACTCTGCCAGTTGGGGATGGGCAAATGCCACGAGTAGGGGTGCAGGGAGGGGGGGGGGATATGTTGCGAACACTGTTTTTAAAGTCATTTTGCTTGTAAGAATGTTTGTAGGCTTAATTGTTTCGACAACATCGAGTGAAAATGCAATGCAGGTGACATTTCTACACCAGTTTTATGGCGAACGTTAGACGGAGATCGGGAATTAGCGTGATGAGTTGGAATGTCAACGGACTGGGGGACAAAATAAAGAGGGGGATGGTAACTCAGTTTCAGACGACACGCCCCGGATGTGGTACTTCTGCAAGAAACACATTTAATTGGGAATAAGTGCATGGCCCTACATAAAGGAGGTTATAAACTTGTGGCGCACGCGGGATTTACCACGGGGTCAAGGGGGGTTGGTATATTGGTTAAAAACTCATTCCCCCTTCTAGTACAGGCCACATGGTCCGACAAGCGGGGTAGATATGTCGGGATATCGGGACAATGGGAGGGGAAAACAGCCACGTTTGTTTCAATCTATGTGCCACCTGGCTTGCAGTCCGACACATTTCAGGACTTAGGTTCAATTTATTTGACGCTACCCTTAGGCCACATGGTGCTGGGAGGAGACTTTAACGTGGTAATAGACGGGGAAATAGACAGATTTCCGGCTCGCACACTAAGACCCGCACAAAGGTGGCTACCCGATTATTTGGACACAATGGGGCTGGTGGATGGCTGGCGGATATGCAACCCAGGCAAGGCGCAGTATACACACGTGTCATGTGCACACAAAAGTTTGTCGAGAATAGACTATGTACTTGTCCCAGCCGCACAGGCTCATGCCCTCCGGGAGGTTCGCCATCTGGGTAGAGGCATCTCAGATCACTCCCCTGTATGGCTTAGCATGGAATTTGATCAGATGAATGCAGGTAGGATAGCCCCTATCAACCCTTGGCATTTGAGAGACCCCTCCACAAAGAAGAGCATAATCACGGCTACTGACAGGTACTTCCGGGAGAACCAGGGTACGGTGGACTCAGCGCAGACGCTGTGGGAGGCATATAAAACTGTTATCCGGGGGGAGACTGTCTACTTGATTGCGGGGAAGAAGAGGGAACGGCAGGCCGAACTGGAAAAAGCAGAAGAGGAAGTGTTAAAATTAGAAGAGGAAATGGCTCGGGCAGTGACCCCTGAGGGTCTTCACCATTTGAAGTTACGGCAAGACGAGTTCAATAGTATTGCCAGAGATAGAGCCAGGACGCAGAGCAGAGAGGTGCAGAGCAGAATATATGAACACGGAGATAAAGCGGGAAAACTGATCGCTTGGCTGGATAGAAGTGAATGGGCGTCGAGGCTGGTACCTGAAATACGGGGGGAGGATTCCAGCACCATCACGGACCCGCAGGCTATAGCAGATGCGTTTGCACAACACTATCGCGCGGTGTATAGTACGGCGGGTAAATTTACAGAAGCGGACAACAGGGAGATGATTAGAGATATCCAGTTGCCAGTCCTAGCAGATGACAACAGAGCCTATCTGGAATCCCCACTCACGGACGAGGAGGTGGCGCAGGCTATCAGGGGAGTGCATTCCGGGAAGGCCTCGGGCCCAATGGCATTCCAGTCGAGCTTTATAAACGGAGGTCCGATAGACTCGCCCCATATATCCGGTCCATGTTCGAGGACAGCTGAGAAAAGGGGCAACTCCCATATGACCAACGTGGGGCCAACATTGTGGTCATATACAAGGAAGGCAAGCCTAGAACAAGTTGCGCGACCTATAGGCCCATTTCATTGCTAAACGTAGAACCCAAAGTCCTTGCGAAGTTACTGGCAACCCGACTGACAAAAGTTATCGCCACCCTGATCCATCCGGATCAATCGGGATTTATGCCGCACCGCAACACCGCCCTCAACTTGAGACGGTTACACGGAGTACTGGGTAGAACTCCCACAATTATGGAACCAGCGGCAATTGTGTCACTAGATGCCACCATGGCATTTGACATGGTTGAATGGCCTTATCTATTTGCAGTACTGGACAAACTGGGTTTCGGTCCGGAATTCACGGGTTGGATACGCCTTCTGTACTCCGATCCGATGGCCAGAGTGGTGGTAAACAATCGCAAGTCCCCCGATTTCTGTCTGAGCAGGGGCACTAGACAGGGTTGTCCCCTGTCCCCGCTCCTTTTTGCGCTGGCCCTGGAGCCGTTCGCGGCTTGGGTCAGACAGGACCGTTCTATACGTGGACTGCGATGGTCGTCAGAATGGGAAGATAAAATCTCTCTGTACGCCGACGACGTCTTACTCGATCTCACCACCCAAGAGGGTCACTGATCCGGTTTTTGGATGTGTTGGCAATCTTTAGCAGATACTCAGGCTTTGCGATAAATTGGTCCAAATCGGTGTTATATGTCCTGAGAGGTGACCCGCCGGTCATTCCAGGCAATTGCCCGATTCAAATAGCCCTCGAAGGTTTTAGGTATCTTGGCATCTACATCACATTAGACTCGAAACTTCGCTATACCAACAATTTGAGCCCTCTCCTGTTGCGACTTAGGAATGACGTGATGCGCTGGAAGGCCCTTCCGCTCTCCATGTTGGGTAGGGCAGTACTTTTTTTAAATGATGGCTCTGCCTCGGTTCTTGTACGTGCTCCAAAACACGATGGATCCGGTCCCTGCGCCTTATTTCAGGGAAATGGAGTCTCTCCAAAGACTGCTCCTTTGGGATGGTAAATCCTGTATGGCGTTCTCCAAGCTTACTCTTAATTGGTACGACGGAGGAATAGGGCTGCCAGATCTACAGAAATACTACTGGGCATCCCAACTGGCGGCAGTCAATCACGGGATTTACGTACAGCTAAATGATCCCGGGTATGCTATGGATAGGTGGCAGCTCCCCGGGGGAGAATACACCAGAGCGCTATATGCTAGGCCCCGCAGATTCCAGCTCACAGGACCCACGGCGCATGCCGTCCAGGTATGGCATGCGGCCAACAGGCACCTCAAATGGGAAGGCAAATTTACACTAGCCACCCCACTTTGGAATTCGGAGAAATTGGGAAGCCTCTGGAAGTCCAAGGGATTTGACAAGTGGGACCTAATCGGGATCTCACGAATAAAAGACGTCTGGGGAGAGGGAACAATACATACATTTGACTCACTCAAGCTGCAGTACAACTTGAACGATAGCGAGCATTTCCGCTACCTCCAGGTTCGACATGCACTGCTTACACAGATCCCTAGGGGCACTGCCCTTCCAGACGCTTCTCCCTAGAGGATAGGGTGCTAGATGGACATCTTCCGGAGAAGACCACTTCTCTGATATATAGGAAACTAATAAACAACATGGACGATCCATTGCTTAATATAAAAAGACACTGGAATGAGGATGGCCTCGAACTGGACGAAGAGGATTGGCAGGAGGCGGTCTCCTCCCCGCGGGTGGTGGCTATACAGATGAGGCTGAGGTTGGTGCAGTTAAAGGTACTGCATAGAATATATATCACAGGACCCAGTCTGGTTCGAATGGGTCGCTCGGACAGTGGAGAGTGCAGAAGGGGCTGTGGGGAACTGGGGACATTTATGCATATACTGTGGAGCTGCCAAAGCATACAAACATATTGGGGGGAGATCCACCACACGCTGATGGCGGTCCTAGGGATAGACCTGCAGCCAGAGGCCCGTAGATGCCTCCTAAATATCTGGGAGCCGACAGACCTGAACACCTACACAACACAATGGGCTACTCTGGCATACATGGTGGTGAAGCGTAATATCGCCCAACTGTGGGGGGCTAGCCAGCCACCCCGGACTTTCTTCTCAACTAACAGATAGCAGTCCTAACAAACCTCAATCAATAGCCATCTAGAGATGGTAAGCTAAAAATCAGACCAAGGGGTCAGTTGCAAGGCTTGTCCCGCTTCATTACACAGAACTTCTAGCTACATGCAAATTAGCTCTGTTAAAATTTACAGGCAGCAGATGAGAAGGCAAGCCATGACGGAAGGGGTGACATTGCGAAAGGGGCAAAGGCCAGTCTCGCTGGTAACCACTTTTCTTCAGGGGTGTGAAATTTAATAAAATATCTACTTGTCAATGGGACAGGTTTCTTCATAAATCTACTTGTCCTGTAACAAAAACCACTTGTCCCTTTGGTGCCGTGTAATGCGGCGACAAATTATGGCAGCAATCTCTTTATATAAGAGTTCTGATAATAGCCTCTGATTATGTCAGGGCTCACACCATAGTATGGTTTGAATACTAGCAATTCCCTTGTTTTGCCACATTTCCGCATATCTGCATACTAGGGCTGCTTGTAGTAGTAATCAATAGTTCCCCATGATTGGAATGCCTTTTTGGGTCTTGCAAACCTGCTAACTTTTGTGTTTCATGTTTTATGGGTTTTCATCAGCTTGTCCCTAATATTTTCCCATGCAGAGAAAGGCTGGAAATTGACTCCTGACAAGGGCAGAAGCAGAAATAAAACATCTTCTAGGGTTGGGGGGGGCGGGGGAGTGGTTGGAGGAAATGTGAACTTGTTACCGCTCAACAGATTTTTGCATGAGCAAATCTACACATGCATATTTGCTCGTGCTAAAATGCAGTTCACAAATATTTTCTGGGAGTGCGATTTTCCTGACCAGCTTCTGTAAATTCATGGAAGCCTTAAATCTGCAGCAAGGCAAGGACATATACCATAGGTGCATGTTTGTGACTTTCATTAAGAATTGGACCCCTATTTAGGTCTGCCGTTAACCAAGACCTTTTGTTTTTATAAAAATTATAACTATCTACCGGCTGGCTTCTCTATGAGTGACAGCATTCTGCTCTTTCACAAGGAGCATATCGACAGCAAAGCAGTTTTGTTCAGTGCAAACTGTGCCAATGTGTGGTTTTTGAGGCCAAAAAAAAAACTTTTGCTTTTGCCACACAAATAGTTGTCTCCCTAACATCCAAACCCGAAGAAGTGGCAGTTAATTTTAGTAACTGCATGAGTCACATCATCTCCTGGATGTTGGAAAACTGTTTAAAGTTAAACACCGGAAAAACCGAAGTGGTTATGTTCGGAAGAGACACTGCCATCTGGAATTCTACCTGGTGGCCGGAAGTAGCAGGACCTTGTCCTCTGCCTGTTAAACACATAAAAAACCTTGGGATTAAGATAGACGACCAGCTCTCTTTGTCTGAACAAGTCAACTACATCACATCCTCTTATTTCTTCACTTTAAAAGTCCTTAAAAAGATTCTACCTTTCATCCCTATGGCCCTCAAAAAGACATTTATTACTGCTTTAATACTGTCTAAAATTGACTATTGTAATGCTCTCTATTTAGGAGCAAAGAAAAACGTGATATGCAAACTACAGACGCTGCAAAATGCAGCTGCACGTCTACTTTTTAAAATCCCAAAGTTTAGCCCCGTAAGACATGCCATCCACGAACTACACTGGTTACCTGTTCAGGCAAGGATCTACTTCAAATCTATGTGCATTTTGCACAAGAGTCTACATGGAGCCAGCTCAGCCTACCTTAAATCACATATTAGGTGTTATACACCACAACGAGAGCTTAGATCTGCAACCGCCTCTTTACTGGTGGTTCCAAGAGTAAAAACTTTAAAGTGGGGTGGCAGAAGTTTCCTACATTTGGCCCCAAAACTGTGGAATACGATGCCAGTTAACCTTAGGAAACAAACATCTGTTAATGGTCAGAAAAGCACTGAAGACATGGCTGTTTGCCCACAAAGCCTAGCCGATCAGTCACAGCTCCTTGTACAGAACCTGGACAGCTAGCGCTAAGACACCACCGCAAACACGCGCTTTACAAAACTCTCATTTCATTTCAATGTTTGTTATAATGATGAGGGCCCGGCAGCTCCTACAACAATAAAGTTTTACAAAAACCATGTCAAAACAAGCCACGCATTAACAAAACCAAAAGGCTGACCACCAGTGGCATACCTATTGGCTTTGCCAATGCTGATTTATTTCCATGTTTCCTTTAATTTGGTTGTAACTGGTTACAATGGTTTTCAATTATGAATATTTTTGGGAAATACTAGCCTGCATCAACACATTTTACTACATGATGCTTCAAAGAAAGGGTACCTAAAATTTCACAGTAGTTCTGAAAAAAAGTTTTCCCCAGTTGCATTTTTTTTTATGAACATTGTTTTTTTTTTTTTCAAGCAAAGAATCATAAATCTTGCTTTCAAGGTCTTGCCTATATTTCCATCTAATCAGAGAGCATCCTTGAAGCATTATACATGGCCTCAGCCTCATATTGTCAAACATTTCAAACGTGTACACGTTTTTATACTGGAACCACTAAGTAGTGCAGTCTGAATTTACAACATTTCCTCACAGCACTCACCCCAATAATAAAGGTTTGGTATTAATGAATCATGAATACAAGTTTGAACAGCATTAACATATGGACGCAAATATTACCTTAACTGCAGACAATGCCCTTCCCTGATCCATAATGTAGTGTTGTAATCCGGCAACCAAAGGGTCTGTGCTGCAGGGGGTTGGGCCTACTTGTCCCAAGGACAAAATAAACATGAAAACTTGTCGTCTTTGACCCCAAACAATATGTGCTGGGAGTCAGGTTATAGGAATCTGTCAGAACGTACCAACAGAGCAATTGGGTAATAAAGGCAAGTCGGTATGATTAGCACACTAAAAAGCTGCTCACACAACGTTGCCTTGTACAGTCTTGCTTAAATAGATTTACCCTCCAGGAGCCTCTTACCCAGAGATTTCCCTACCTGCCGAAAGAAAGTGGACTAAAACCAGTAGCACAAAAAATTAAACATGCAAGTAATAAATGGCTGAGAAGGGAAAGGATCCAGCATATGGGTCGGTCATC
The DNA here is from genome assembly GCA_963921515.1 of Calotriton arnoldi. NCBI lineage: Eukaryota > Metazoa > Chordata > Amphibia > Caudata > Salamandridae > Calotriton > Calotriton arnoldi. Next base: position 30,118 of record CAWUFW010008460.1, on the reverse strand, counting down.
ACAACTTTACAAGGGCGATGGCTGGCAGCCGCCTAGTCGGCCCACAAACGAATACGGCTGTCACATGCAAGGCATGCTACATAATAACAGTTAAAGTGAGAAGCCAACACAATAGAAGGTGGGAATTCAATGTGCGAATAGCAAAGTGTGTAAGAGAGGGTTGGCAGCGTAAGGCAATAAACCAGACATTCTGGTTAACCTAGACCTACACAGGTGGTTGGACTCGGGGTCACAGAATGCCACCCTGAGCCTTGGAGATGTTACAGGGCAATCCTAATACAAAAAGCACAAAATGCCCAAAGAATGGAGATGGGGCTGCAAACTTTATGTCCCCATGCGATAGGGGGCCCTGAGACGCAAGCAAAGGCTACCCCTTTATCTCTTAAAGGACAGTTGGTATCCTGACAAATGTGGGCTGGCTGTTACTGCTCTGTGTCTCACAGATGTAGCAACTAAAAATTACAGGGGACTGCAGACCCACTTGTAAACAGCGAGCAAAGGATGTTGATGTGCTATCAAAAGTATTGTATTCTCGGTTGCCTCTGGCTTGGTATTCAAGATGTGGTGTCCGGGATTACATTTTAACACAGCGCTGAACACTAGGATCACCCGTAAATTAACCCTACCTCCGTGTAAACAAGATTAATAATCTTGAAAGTTTTTTTCTCCAACTAAAAACTGTGTGGTCTACTTTTGAGATGCATGTCTTAACATCAACGGTGGGGGTTGCAATAATGAACAAGACTTGGTGTGGAAACGGTAGGTAAAGAACGAAGCAAGGCCATTCTCTGTGGCACAGAGGAGATAATGGTGTGGGTTATTCATCCTCAACACTGCTGTTCTTGCTCCATGCTCCACAATGCAGTTGATTTAAAAAAAATAAAAAAATAATTAATTATAACTTTACATAGCGCAAACTCGACCAAGGTATTGGAGCGCTTCACATGGGCACCAGTTACATTACACAAGGACACATTCATTTTTGTTTTTTTAGGCACGGGGACATAAGGTGATTTGCGCAGTAGGATATGAGCATAGGATGTTGAGCTGATGCAAAGAATCGAACCTGATTCCCCAGTTTTAAAGTAGGCAGCTCTGACCCCAAGCCACATCCTCTCCTCGATAAACTTGACTATTGCAATGGCCTTTATATTAACATTCAATCCTCTCTCCTTAGAAAATTGCAAATGGTACAAAATGCTGCAGCAAGACTCATATTGGATATCCCCAAGTATCAGTCAGTGACAAAAGGGATTCAAGACCTGCACTGGCTGCCAGTCGGTCAGCGGGTAAAATTTAAGGCGCTTTGTATCGCTCACAAGGCCCTTTACAAAGAAGGTCCGAAATTTCTATGGGACCTCTTCAGATGGTATTCCCCCAATAGATCTCTACGATCGGCAAACTTAAATTTGATGCCTACTGTTAGAATTAAAAAACGAATTGGGGTGGGAGGAGTTTCAGTTACAATACCATAAAGGAATGGAACTCTCTCCCACTTTATCTTAGGAAAATTCCCTCCCTCCTGGAGTTCAGAAAGCAGCTAAAGACATGGCTCTTTTAGGATCAGTGGTTGTAATGTAATTTGAAGACCGGAAGCGCCAAGACACCCAAGGGTATACGCGCGCTATATAAGTTATAATAACATAACATAAAGACAAAACTGCTAAAGCGTAATAAAGATGAGCTTGGTTATAAAATGTACAAGCATCAACATTTTTCACTGGGACAGTTAACTTTATTATAGCATTGTTGACTGCTGCCATCCTTTACACTTAACTTTCATATAGTCAAATTTAAAATATGATGTTTGTATTTACTGTGCACAGTTTATGAGTTTTGTATAGCGCGAACTAGACCCGAGACATCGGGTATCAGAGCGCTTTACATGAGCACCCGTTTTGTTACAGAAGGACACATTCATTTTCTTGTTAGGCACGGGGAGATGAAGTGATTTGCCCAGAATCACAGGATGTTGAGCGTCGTTGCGAGTCTCGAACCCGGTTCCCCAGCTTCGAGGTCGACCGCTCTAGCCGTAAGGCCACATGTTTTATTGTACACTCATTTTGCTAGTGAAAGACTTGAGCAAAAAGCATTACCGATGGTACTAAACGATGAACAGTACAATGTGTAACTAGGAAACAGGGACTTACACCCCACCTTTCCCACTTGTTCAAATGGTATCACCGTAGGCAAATGTTTTCTTTGACAGCCACGAGTTTCCTTATCCACATTTGAAAGCACCTTGAAGTCCTTCAGTTCAGGGTGTGAGCTGTACAAAAACATCACTCAAAGGCAGTTATGACAGTTATGTACAGGGCACAAGTCCTAAAAAATGAAGTGGGGGGACTAACCAGGTTAAGCAGTATGCAAGTGAAATCCTGACGCGTGCCATCCAGCCCATGATGTCACGACACGTGACATTGCATGTGACAAAGGAAGTGACATCACTGGAAGTGACATCACAAGAATGACATCCGATATTAACCTCACACATGATTATCATGTATATCATGAGTACATTTAAGCACATTAGGAGATTTAACAAATGAGATTCGGTGTCGGGATTGTACCAAAAAAGTGGGGCAATCCTGACGCAAAATGTGGGCCTCAACTAATACATTTATTTTTTTAAGCCCTGCCACAAAGAAATTGGCAACAAGGAGAAGCATGGCAGTAGATCTGTTATGCTCAACAAGTCTACATTTTAAAGTATTTGATTGGGTTAAGGCATCTGCTGTAAAGGTGCCCAGTAAATCTCACGGAATAGTAATAATGGCGAGATAACTCTGGAGTGTAACGCATTTGTTGGAGAGATCTGTGTTTTGTGAAGTCCCAGATTTGAATCAAAGTAGTATAAGGTTAATGTGTCTCCTGCAAAGCACATCACGTAACATGCAGGTGACATTTTTATTTTATGTAGATAGTAAAGAGGGTTACTGCTTTTAACACAGAGATCCTTTTGTTTCCTGCAGTTCCTACATTGTAATCCTTGTAATATAGCACAGTGAGCTATGAAGGAAATGTGACTCCTACACCTTGTAACCCAGTCTCATGTAACTCATCTTGTACATTGATTTACACATGTACATGATTTATTGTCAATGTATAATTTGTATGTTACTTGTTACGTAAAGAGCTCTGGCACCTTGCATTGGGTTGCGTAACGCTATAAAAGAAATAAAAAAGTTCTATTGAAATTGTTATGCGTGTAAACACTGGGACAGACCAACACATCTGACATTCTTACAGTGCATGCATCTCATATACAGGGACTGAACAAAGGCAAAATGCCTCTCTTAAGTACCTGTGAAGAGATAAGCTGTGTGCCTTTGTTTCCCCTCCACGGCATTTACATTTAAGTGTGAGGTTCCAGGGCCTCCAGGCAGGATATTCAAACAAAAGGAGGCCTTATGGCCCCTTAACTTCAGCCCAGCTGGATGTTTAACAAGCATTGGCATAGCCAATAGGTCTCGCCTTTGGGACCTTATAAGTGTTTAGCCATGCAACAGTTGTTGTTGCACCAAGGATATTGTGCTGCATAACTAAATACTTATAAGGTCCCAAAAGCGAGACCTATTGGCTATGCCAATGCTTGTTATTATATGGCTATACTGAAAATCTGTCATGGGTCTAGACTGCTGGAGTCCCCCAAGGTAAGACATGTTTCTGGGTAAAGTGTGGGCTAACGTACATCCTTTGCAAATCCGTAATGAACTGTTTTGCCATATTTGCCTACAGAAGACAATTATCCAAAACAAGGTTCTTGTAATTTATGAATGGTTTTGTATCTGGGTGACTTCTCTATTAAGTAGTATGACACCTGGGCTGTCATGGTCCACACAAAAACATAAAAATAGACATATAAATGTGAAAGTGGAATACCGTGCTAGTTGAGTTTTACCTTTGAATGGAGCCGGCGGAACAATGCATGGATTTACTTAAGAACGCCATACCTCTTGCCTTTGTCAGTGCTTGTCTGAGTTCGCCTGCAGCCAGCCCATGGTCTGGCTGCGGTCCCTGGTGTGCTGTCGCTGCTGTGGTTACAGCCCTGGCTGCGGCATGGCGTGTGCCAGTAAAGCCCTCTGCCTGATTGCAGAGGCTGCTTATTGTTGGGTCGCGTGCCCCTCATTAAAGCCAGGCACACAGAGCGCCTTTCATGTGGCTTCTCTTCCAGCTTGTTAAAAGGGGGGTTGGGAGACGCAGCTTCAGCTGTATGGTAATGAGGCGCAGCCAGCTCTCCACTATCTTGTCTACAGCTCATAAAGCAATAAACCCCCGCAGTGTGTTGGTTCACCTGTGCAAGAAGCAAGCAACACGCTCCGCAATTCTACACAACGATTTATTTGCAGAGAACACGCATGAATTATTTAATTTTTTGAGCAGGTTTATTTCTCCTTCTTTTCTAACACGTTTGTTTGCCTCTCTAGGTGAACACTTTTAAGATCTGATACGACTTTCGGGTTTCTATTAATTCGTAAGTTTTGTGCGGACCCGTTTTAAGCTTTCTGCTGCTCCTCACTCTCTGGTGATATGCACCACAAATGCAGCAAAAGGGCCTTATCAGAGGAAAAATAAAAACAGCGCAACTGGTATTTTATACTACCCCGGGCTCCGAATATGCTTGACAAGGAATTGATCCACTTAGATGAACGCTTTATTGATTGGTATGCATGCACCCACAGCGGGTTTGTTTGGCCAGATGCTGTTGATATTATCAATGAATATTAAACAGCATCATGATCCAGAGATTATGTAGTCTGAAATATTGAGTGAACGGTAAATTAGCGAGCAGACAGCTATGCACGCGTCTACCACTTGTAAAACCGAACAAATGCTTGCTTTGAAATTGAAATAGGGAGAAAAGAGGTTTGTGTAAGCCAGTCCGGAAAAAAAGCGCACCCTTTTCCGAATATATACTGATGTTATTCAAACCTGTTGCTCATCTATTTTCCAACTGTATTATTTTTAGAGACTAGAAATATAGTACGCGATTATCCGAGAAGTGGGTGACCCAGCAGTGACAGACAAAACCGAGGTTCCGTTCTTTCTGAAGTCATGGGTCCGATGAACAAAGCTTTTACGGAGTAGTTTTGTCTTCTGTTTTAGATGTGAATGAAGGCTACGGTAGGTAATTACCCCTTGTCCTAGTCCTCTTAGGCGAGACCTAAAAAAAACACTTAAAAACTGGCTGTTTCCTGTTTTATTTGAGGTCGCGTTGGTGCATTTAAAAAAATTATATTATTTTTAAAGTACATTATAAAAATGTGTTTGTACACATCAAAGGGAGGTGTCCTCCTAAACTTTGTATTGCCATATAAAACTGCGCTTAACTGCCATCTGCAAACAAGCATTGGCCGCGCGGCCGTGCGACGCGCTCTGTGGTGGGGGAGGGGGAGAGCAAGTGACGCGCGGCCGTGAAAGTGACACGGCCGCGCGGCCCCGAGAAGCGCTCTGTGGTGGGGGAGGGGGAGGAGCAAGTGACAAAGGCAGATGGCCTGGAGCATGCGAGGAATGCGCGTTACTGCGCGCGTTCTCGCATGCTCTAGGCCAGCCAAAAGTTGTGGTCGCATTTCTGCAAGCCCACACTACAAAATGTCTCGCCCAGAACCAGCGCTGAAGCGCTGGCTTTCAGGGCGAGACCTAAAAAAGCTCCCTGCTGCCTGCACGTTGCTGCTGGGAATTGAAAGCAGACAACGTACAGGCGCCGCTGAAGGTGTCCTGGTGTCTTACACCGGGACAGGTTCAGCATATTTCTGTGGGGCCCAACTTCTTTGCAGGGGGGGATGGCGTCCACCCTGTGAAAATGGTGGGTGGACGCTGTGTACCTGCGTGTACCCCCGACTTGTGCCCTGGTTATGTGTTGCTATACGTCTGTGTGGAGTGCCTTTGACAAACTGACATTTCATGGTACTCCACCCGGCCACTAGATGCTATAAAACAAAAGGTTTCCCATATGTTGCTACTACTACAGTAAATGTTACACATCAATGTCACATGTTTACTTTTTTAATTTAAAATTTTGTATTTTACATGACATTTGTTCTGTGATTTATATGCCAAAATCGGTATTGCTGTAGCTCGTAGATAAAACCAGAACCTTGATTCTGCTTAAACTTGGTTTTCTCTGGAATTGCTGACGTGCCCACTTACACTACTTAGAGAAAGACAGGCCAATGAAAGCGGGTGCCACTGCAATAACATATATATATGGGAACGGTAGGAGTGGGGGGGGAGTACAAAATCACGCACATAAAACGTAACAAAAATTTAAATAACGACTTTAAAAATATGTTGCATATGTTTGTGCTTCATTTCAAAGCAGCAGCATTGCTGCAGGTTACTTCCAAACACCGGCTATGATGTGGCAATTTCAGTTTACAAGTGCCTTGTTACTCTAAACTCTGATGTTGCACAGCGATGTTATTTCATCAACCAGTATTTGGGGTTTTCTAACGGGTGCATTCAATTTGCTGGTTATCTGCAGAGCCACTGGAATTATGCAATTGTGATGCTGCTGCGTTTTTCGCATATTATTAGATTTGTCACATAATCCACCAGCTGTTGAATAGTCTGCAGATTTTAACAAAAAACAAATTTCGTTTCTAGCTCAAACTGTTCAAAAGTTACAAAAAGTGCAGCAACACGTGTTGCAGAGCAGTGGAAGGCCCTCTGTAAACCTTGACTGGTCACCTTTCTGTTACTTATTGCTATATTTGAGTGTTAAACTGGAACGAATGAGGAACAACCAATGCCCAGACAGTGTTAATAAGTGTGGAAATGTCAAATAATGACGTAATACCATCATAAAATGTGCCTCATTGTGCAGCATAATTTAACTCAACCCGGCTGCATAGTTTGGCCCTCCCCTGCCGCATAATTCCAGTGGCTCTGGTTATCTGGCAAGCCTCCCCCGCCTCTGAAACACATGGTTCATTTCTCAAGGGAGTATTTTTGTACCATGTTTCATTAACTCGCTCCTTATCGAAACTCATGAACATTTGCGTGAACATATAAACTATCAAAAAATATGAGTCTACAGAGTTCCCATCTCTGAACCACCCCAAAGTGGCTACATAAAAGAAGCACAAACCCAGTGGTCGAAGTGGGGGGAAAAAAGTAGGGGAACTGTGGGTGGAGAATCAGAGGGCGGGAATAACCTGTGGATTGGATCAGTGGGCGGAGTCAGGTGTGGCAGAAAGAGCAAAATATCCCAATCCAATTTTTAGTATTTGTTTCCCATTTCACTAACCGGTTACAGCTTATTGCGTTATTTAATGTAACCAATGGATACACATGTTTAAGGTTTAATATCAGTTATTGACATTCAAATACATTCACAAAGTGGAATACGTTTCCAATCACAGAATGTCCCAAATATCCTTAAAAGTGGAATCCCAAGCCATTTGTCTCCCTGCCATGGAGTTTCTGTCATCAGCACTTCTCCCTTTTTCCACAAGAGCAGTTCAAACATGAATGGCTAAATATCCTAGTTTGCAAATGTTCTGCACATAATTATGGCTCTGCCATATTTGCCACATAACACATCATCTGCTGCATAATCTGACGATTTTAACTAGTTTATAGCTCAAACGGATCAAAAGTTCCTAAAAAATGTGACTTGTGCTGCTGTGAAGTGGAGGGCCCTTTGCAAAGGTTGACTGGTCACCTTTCTCACTGCTGCAGTTGTATGTTCCACTGGTACTAATGAGGCAAAATATTTCCAGAGACTGTTAGCATGTGTAAAATGTCAAAATAATAAAGTATCAGAAAATTTACAGCACCACTAATACCAGTGTAGGATGTCAGAGCACTTAACATCACACATATTACACAGAGACAATCAATCATACGTGTGTAAATCACTGTATAGGAAATGTTACATAAGACAAAGGACTACAAGGTGTAGGAGTCACATGACAACCATACTAGGAGGCAGCATAGTTTAACAGTGATTGGTCTGGAGAAACAAACTCTGAATTTAGAATGCAATACCATGGTTGGGGGTTCTCTTCAATAACCAGAATTGATTTCTATCCAAATGAACCCTTTTTGCAACATTAGGATAATCAAAGACTGGGGAAAAATCATAACGCTCTAATTTATACCTTGCAGTTTGCATGCAGCTCTTACATGACAGTTAAGAGCTCACTGTTCTATGTAAGGATTTTAACTTATTAACTGCAAGTAACAATAGGGTCTCTCTGACAAAAGCGGTAACCCACTGACCTATTTACATTATGTGCACTTTGTGATCTGCATGGTACATGTTCTTAGCAGCAGGCACATTAACCCTCTGCGCTTCCTTTCTATGAGTCAAAACGTCCACTAGACAAAACACCATCTCTCTAAGAACATTCATCACTAGTTATGACATTTTTATTGTTGGAGGCCAGGAAGGAGGCAAGTGCTTTTAAAACCATTTTATACTTGCAAACACGACGCCCCCACCTGAAGTCAGCGCCAGCCGCGGTCCGTGCAGGTAACAGCGTTGGAGCGGCGGGCCGGGTAAGGGGGGGGGGGGGGGGGATTTCGAGGGACGATGCAGAGGGAAAATTAATTTTTTATTTAATTTTCCCTCTGCATAGTCCCTCGAAATCCCCCCTTACCCGGCTCCGCTGCCCCAACGCTGTTACCTGCACGGACCGCGGCTGGCCAGCACCTGGTGCAATCGCACTGCCCTAGAGCCACCCTGCTCAAGGGTCCTGTGACCTCAGTGACAGAGTCACTGTCACTCTATGGTGTGCTGCTTCATAGGCCTGCCTGCAAGACTGGAGGTGAACTTCATGGATTGTGGTGGACAGGCCTTCAAGGTTAACCTACACTTGGCACTGCTAGGGTCCACCTGCTGGTGCTAAGATACCAGGGCTTTTAAGATCTTGCGGGGCCTTCTAAGGTCTAGCATGGGAATGTGCTCCCTCAGGTGGAGTGGTCTGGTGGACTGGTCATGAAGGCTGAACCTGGTTCCCCAGTTCCAAATTCAGCAGCTCTGACCATAGTGCCACATCCTTTCCCCCACTGAACACCATACTGCCCCACTGAGAGAAACATGCACTGCACTGACCCGCTATAAACACCTGGATGTGACTCAATTCAAATTACAAACAAGACGAGCAATATGCTGCCTAAAACATTAACATCCTAGAAAAAGCAAACACTCATAGGGAATGCAAGATTAAGTAAAGCATGTGAAATGTAAGCAGCAACAACATGGTTACCTTTTTCCTTTTACACTCATTATTCAGAAATTAGTGACTGGTTTTGCCTGAAAAGTTAAGGCCATGACTACAGGGACCAGAAAGGATCCGTTTCAATGCCCATTGCTTATATCCTTACAAAACGTAAGCAGTATGGTTTAAAAAGACCACATTCGTGAACACTGAGCCGCTATACACAGTTTGTTTTCCAATTCCCCCATCAAGCAGGTATTTCAGTACCTCCAGGAACGGTGCACTTTCAAACCCAGGGAAAGCAATGTTGTTCAAAGAGAGACGAGAAAACAAAAGAAGCGCTTCATGGCAAACACTGTAAAGTGGCGCTAATGTGTTTAGGTGTGAATAAATCAATCCGGCAACCTTGCAAACACTCTGTCTTGCTTTAGTTAGTTATTTTTAATATTTGGAATGTTTTATTTCTCTTCACCCCGAGGATGCACTTAGAAATTGAAAAATATCAGAAAAAGACGACGTTTCCAGCAAAACTGTTTTTCTTTTTTGGATCCATTTCACAGGGGAGAAAATAAACGAAAGGAGGAAAGAGAAGGTAATACCCGTTTCTTGAAGTCTCTGTTCTCACTAAATGAGGAGGCTCGAGACAAAAGAGAGGGAAGAGGGGGGACAAAGAGAGGGGGGGGGGCTGCTGCCAGCGGCAGGAGAACTGGACAATGTCCTTGTCTTCTCTGGGCACGAAGGAAAAGGAAAAGACAGTCATTTTCCTTCTCTGCCCGTTCCGCCCGTCCTCAAAAGCCGAGCCTTAACTATCGGCCTTGGGGATTTCTGCCCTCCGGGAGGCATGTTTAAAATAATAAAGTAGGGGAACGGACTCTATGAAATTAGAGATGTAGGGGCACGCCGTGCCCTGCCGATCCCGCCCACTTTGGTCCACTGCACAAACCAGGTTGCTCTCATTGACGTGCTGAAGTTCGGAAGAGCTCTCACATGGGCGAGGTATGCAGCCACACATTTTGCATAAAAACGACCAGTTTCCCCCTGTATAAGTACAAGGCGTTTTATTTTCAGAGGACCGTGATCATCGCAGCTATGACAGATTGGGAACTACAACCGTAGGAAAGGACTAGAATAACGGGATGGAGTTTACTCACCGAATAAATACCCCTGCTGTACACACACACCCAGGCCTTATTCACAGCACAGTTAGATCACATATATGTCATTTGTGGTGAGGTCTTGCATGGCGCCCCATTGACCTTCACGCTGTCAGACTGCGGTACTCGGCTGTATACTGGCTTGTTGGCGCACAACCAGGAGCCTGGACAACCGGACACGTACCTCATAAGATAGTCCCTGAAGTCCTTGCTCTTCATGTAGTCAATGCCCTTCCGGGCCAGTACTCCGGCCATGGTGGCGGCAGCAGTTAGGTGCTCACAGCGGCAACAACCAAAGCTAGCGCAATCAGCCGGTGTTGGCAGAGAGACTAGCTGAAACTCTGCGCCCGCCCCACCAGCTCACCAAGTCACGCCCACCCCCTAGCGTCATCGCTTTATGGCACCCTTCGCACAGGGCCCCTAGATCTACGTCACCATTACTTGCAGCAAGACAAAAAAAAAAAAAAACACGAGGACACAGCACAGAGGTGAACGTGCCCTTCTGTATATTCGGATGCACTTGACCGGGACGGCACGCTTTCAGAAGCAAGATTTCTTTCAGAATAGCACCAGAGCTGTATACAGGGAAACATGCTAGCGTTATTTCCGAGAAGCAAGCACTGTACTTGCAGATATTCAATGGCAAAAAGAAATTCATGAAATAACGTTTTTTAACAGGAATTATGTTCGGAAATACTTCTATTTTAGAAACCCTTAACTGTAAAAAATATTAACTCCAAGGAGTACTGCATTCACAATGTTTTACTTCACATTACAATGCCTTTTGTATAAGGAAGTAGCATTTTAACATGGCTGCTACTTTTGTGCAAACATAGCCTGATTGTGTAACTGAAGGACAGTGAGTCTTTGCTGATTGGCTCTCGAGTATCCGCCTTTCTCTTCTTTCACGCACGCCGTAAAGCAATCGGCTCCAACCAGCCTCCTCCTTAATTCTTAGATCTGATTGGATCCGAAGGGTCTGACGTATCTACGGTCTCGCAGGTGGTCTGTTGAACGCTCGCTGGTTACGGAACACTAATAGAGCCTGTTACTGTTGGTAAGCTAGTTCGCCGCGCTTCGACCTTTTACCGCCCCAAGGGCGACAGGAACAACTATCACACGATCTTGCTTGTCTATCTGGAAAGTCTCGCTGACCTCCCTCAATCGTCTCCTGGTTACGCTACTAGGGCCAGATAGTTAGAATGCCATAGTTGCTGCACGTTACACGAATACTTCTCGTTTCGCAACGGTATACAGTTATGAGAAATCTAAATAGAGTTCCAAAGTTTCCCAGTTTTATGTATGAGTACCCTGCTCGTTCCAGATTTTCATTCTCATTGTGATACGTGTAATCAATTAATTGCATTTTTACAAAGTCAGTACATTCAGAAATGGCAAGATAACGAGCTTTGGTAATGCCAATCGTTGTATTGGTATTTGCGCATACTAGTGAGCCCTATTGGCAATGCCAGTAGATGTTTTCCCGGGGCAGACTGTAGGAAGTGAACTCTTAAAATTAACGAATGAGGCTTCAGGTTGTTTCTCAAAGAGTTCTTTATTCCTAAGGTACAGACCCACGACAGCTCCCGCAGGCATCAAGCAAGTAAATGACATTGCTAAACAAAAGATCTAGAATCACTGGAACAGTGACCTAGTACATTCCAATTACACACCATAGCAAGAGGAGTAACTTTATTGACAGTCAAGATAAAACACAAAGGGGCATATCAGCAACAACCGGCGATAATTATCGCTAAGCACACTTAGCGCTAGGATAATTATCGCTGGATGTTATCGCTGAGACAGCGCGCTATCAGCGACGCTTATCTCAAAAGCGTATAAAAATACCAGCGATAGCGGGAATCGCTGTTTAGCAGGGAACATCGCTGGATTTCCAGCGATGTTCCCTGCAAAACGGCGATAACCTTGCTGATACGACCCTGTGGTCGTATCAGCATAATCCACCCCCTATGTTAAGCATAGGTAAGCTCAGGATTTTAGCAGACGTTAGTTTTTGGCGAAAACCGCAGTTTTCGCCAAAATCTAACGTGTGCTAAAATCCTGTGGGCTGCCTTGTAAATATCGCGATGTGAACATCAGCGATATTTGCAAGGTAGTCCATCCGGGGTACGCCCACTTTGCATCTCATTAGAGATGCAAGGGAGGCGTTGGGGGAAAAAGGGTGCTAACATGCGATTATGCATGTTAGCACCCTCTTGTTAATAGGGCGATAGTTTTATCTCCGCTTTTTTGGCTTTTTAAGCCAAAAAAGCGGAGATAAAGCCCTTGTTAATATGCCCCTAAGGTACAATAGTACAACTCTTTACACACACCCCTTCTTATAATAAAATAAATAAACAAATAAATAATTAATAATACACAAAATCATTTGATCGAAAAGGAGCAGTTCTGACCCGACAACTACTCCTTAGTTGTCTGCAATCTCCAGAACCACTAGTAACATTATCATTAACCTCAGTCACATTAGCTGAAGAGGAAATAACACTGCCATCACCTCTGTCCCATAAAGAAACAGAAGGACGAGCACTGCCATCCCCAGTATTGTGAAAATGTGTAAGATCACCAAGATCAAACCAATCAGAATCATTTTGAGTTTTCACTCTATGGTAGATGATCTTGGCTTGTTCAGGACTCAATCTAATCAAAGCATTGCGGTTCCACCATCCCCGATCCTGTAATAAAACTGCCATTTTAGAAACTTTGAGCACTTTGACAGGTTCCGTAAATTTGGACTGTCCTTTACAAACTTTAACAGGCTTCCTAATAAGAACCCAGTCACCAGGAGCTAAGAGAGTTTCTTTGACATGCATATGTTTGTCATAATTCTTTTTGTACAAAGCTTGTTTCTCTTTCACATGTTCTCTTACCTTCTGCAGATCCAGATTATGTGCTATATCAACTTTATCAATTAACCAAGAGGGATTTAAAAGAGAAATCGGTTTCCTACCTCTAAGTAAAACATACGGGGAAACATCAGTGGTGGAATGAGGTGGAATGTTATAATTCCACACTTTGTGACTCACATACTTGAAAATGTCGAACTTGTTCGCTATGGCTGTTTGTACTCCTTCTTTCATCAATTTGTTAGCTCTCTCTACAAGACCATTAGAAGAGGGGCTATATAAAGGTACCAAAATATGTTTAACAACATTCTCTCTCAAAAAATTTTCAAATTCATCTGAAACAAAATGACTACCATTATCAGTAATGATCTCCCTAGGCAAACCTTCAATCAAGAAGACACGTTGTAAAAAGGAAATGACAGAGCTAGAATCAGCACTTTTGACAAAGGAAAAGTAGAGCCACTTAGAGAAATAGTCAATGACTACAATAAGAAACCTGTTATCTGAGCCCAGCAGGTTGAACGAACCAGAAAAATCTAATCCTAATTTCTGCCATGGACCTTTAGGCCATTCCACAGGGGATAACGGAGCATTAGTGGTACGCCAATGTTTATCAGAACATAAACACTCAGGACATTTATCAACAAAGGATTTGACTTGTCCGTCAATGCCAGGCCACCAATACATTTCTTTAATTGTGCGAACCGTGCTTGAGATGCTTAAGTGCCCTTCATAGGCTAGGGAGACGATTTTGCTTCTCAAACCCTCGGGTGGAACAAATTTGTCTTCCCTAACCAAGATATCATTAACTAAAGAAAGTTCAGAGGCAACTTGGGAAAAGCATCTATCTTCAATGGACATGCTTCTGTCACATGGCCAGCCACTGACTAAAAATGTCTTCACTCTTTTTAAACACATGTCCTTATCACAACACTCAAACCATTCATTTTCAGAAAATTTAACACCTTGCATCAAGTCACTTATGGAAAAAACACACTCGCAATCATCATACTTACTAGAATCATCCAAGTCACTTCCCAATAATGGCATGCGTGACAGGCAATCAGCTTTGACATTCTTGCCTCCAGGAATGTACTTGATATCAAAATTAAATTCCTGTAATCTCGCCAGTAATCTGATAAGTCTAGATGAAGCTTTGTTCGAACAACTGTCACCCAACATGTAAATGAGCGGTTTATGGTCGGCAAATAACTGGAACCTAGAGCCCCAAATGTACATCTTAAACTTCTCCACCGCCCGTGAGCACGCCAAAGCTTCTCGTTCTATAGTGCTATAATTTACCTCTGCACAGCTTAGCGTTCTGGAAGCGAAAGCTACTGTGCACTCCTGTCCATTAATTATTTGGCTAAGCACAGCTCCCAACACTTTGGAACTTGCATCAACGGTTACAATGCTCAACCCACAATGCGTAAAGGGTCTGATGGCAGGTGCTTCCAAAATTAATTTCTTCACAGAATCAAAAGAAAGTTGAGATTACTCAGACTATATATATTTAGCATTTTTTTTTTAAAGATTCCTTAGTGGTTGCACAACAAAGTCAAACCCCTGCACAAACCGGGCATAATATTCACTAAGACCTAAAAACGCCCTTAAAGAGTCTTTATCTAAAGGTTTGGGTGCATCCTTAATAGCATTAAGTAAAGACAACTTGGGTTTTATGCCCTCATTAGAAATGTTGTGTCCCAAATAGTCAACTTCTTGAGTAATAAACATGCATTTGTTTCTGTTAACAGTCATGCCAAACAACTCTAGTTTCTCTAACACTTTTTCAAGAAGGACATAATGTGATTCCAATGTCTCAGAATGAATCAGTATGTCATCCTGAAACGCTTGGATTCCTTTATGATTAGCAAATATTTGGTCCATTAATCTTTGAAAAACACTTGCAGCGGATGCTAAACCGAAGGGCATCCGCTTGTACATGTAGACTCCAAAGGGAGTGACAAATGTGGTTAACAATTGCGATTCTTTGGAAAGGGGAACCTGGTGGTAAGCAGAACGAAGGTCGATAGTCGTAAAGTACTTACTGCCCCCCAGCTTAGCCAGCATCTCTTGAATCCTGGGTAGGGGATGACAGTCTACCACTATATTACGATTAAGTACTCTTAAATCCGCACATAGACGGATATCCCCAGAACTCTTGCGTGCAACAACAATAGCGGAAACCCATTCAGAAGATTCCACAGGTGTAATGATATCTTGCTGACACATGTCATCTAATAATTTTTTAAAATCATCTCTTGCAGAGAGGGGAACTGGTCTGACCTTCTGAATTACTGGTATGACGTCTTTTTTTAACTTAATGGTGTGTTGGAACCCTTTAACCAAACCAACTTTGTTGCTAAACACACTGGAAAATTTGGAAAACAAATTACCCAAAATTAAATCGCTACCACAACTAGGTTTGAGAACACTTACTGGTTTTTGTTCCACAGAGAGAATAGGTAAATCTCCCAAAACAACAGGTTCCAGATGACCAGGTCTCAATATAATACCTAAATTAGCCTGATCTTGCCAACCCAAGATGTCGCGTCCATTAAGTGCCACATAAATCTTGGTAAAGATCTCTCTACCTTTGAATTTGATGGAATCAGAAAAATGACCAGACATAATAATATCATATTCTCCGAATGCTTTAGGATTAACATCCGTAGGCTTGAGTATTACCTTTGACCAAAATTTCTTGAAGGTTCTTTCATCCAGTGTTGTAATAGGAGAGCCAGAATCGGCCATAACATTTATATCAACAGAACCAATGGACACATTGCACAAAGGTCCTTTACATCTTTTAACATCATTACTTAAAGTGTTAATTTTGATAGTAGATAATGCATTACTCATGGCATCACATAATTCCTCCTCTTCAACTTTGAGAAGGTTAACTCTACCCTTTTGTTTAGCAGACCTGCAAACAGTGTAGAAATGTCCAATCTTTTTGCAAGTAACACACCTTTTACCTTGTGCAGGACAATTCACACTGTTACCCAAGTGATATTGTGAACCACATCTATAACACACAGCGTTTTTTCCAAAAGTTTTCTTAACTTTAGGTTTGGTAGAAACAACATTAACATCTGTGTCAGCTGATTTACCAGAAGAAGTAATCTGCATGACACTAGTACTTTCCGCAGATTTGCAAATTGAATCTTGTGTTAGAATCTCGGAAGAGATAACAGAACGTTCGATACTACGTGCAATGTCCATAACTTCTTCTAGTGAAGTATTTTTGCATGTTAAAATGCTCTCCTGAATTTTTTATTAAAACAATTAAAAACTAACTGGTCGCGCAACGAAATATCCAAGTTGGTACCAAACTGACATTTAGAAGCCAAAACACGTAAAACAGCCAAGTAATCTTCAATGGATTCATCTTGTTTGTTTACGTTTAAAAAACATATGTCTTTCAACCATAACAGATGGTTCGTCAACATAATGTTTGCCCATGCGTGCTAAAGCTTCTGAAAACACATTCCACGTCTCATCACCAGATGGGCTGGACAAATGGGAAGATTGTCAAAAACGTCTTGACCAGCAGTGCCTAAATGGTTAAACAAAAGAGCCCTTTTTCTTGAAGCAGAATATTTAGTAGCATCAATCACCTCCATGTAATTATCGAAAACCCTATACCATTTATGCCAAGGCGTAAGAGGCTTGCCTGGGTTTTGTAGGAAAGGAGGCGGTTGCATGACAATGTTGGAGGAAGACATAGTGAAGAAAATGCAAAGGAAATGTTTATATATATATATATATATTCACTGAAAAAACCATAGGTTTTAGGGACAGTTATAGTTAGTTGGACATTTCACTCGTACAAAACCCGTGAAATTCCCCCGTTATAGTTAGTTCAGCTAACTATAACTCGGGCCCCCGCAATGCACTGCTGATGACGTCACATATTACATCACTCATGACATGGTCAGTGACATCACTGATGACATCACTGATGTCATCTCAAATGACATCACTCATGACATCATCCAGTGACTGTGTGTTTCTATAAAGTTTAAATATGTTTAATATATATGCCAAGGTGTATTGAAGAATGAGTGGGTGTATAAGTGTCTGGATGGATGATTTAGTAGGTGCGTGACTGACTCTATAAGTGAGTGATTAAACGTATCTTACTGAATGCATGGGTTAGTGACTAAACTGTGTGAATGTCTGTATCAGTCTGCCTGTTGGTGTGTAAGTGGCTGGATGGGTTTGTGAATAGCTACATGAGTGTCTATATGAGTTATTGATTGGTTGTCTGAGTATCTGTATGGGTGCCTGAGTGTTTGTGTGGGTGGGGTGTGTGTGACTCTGTGCGTAGATGTGTGAGTGGGTGATTCACTGGGTACATGGTTTCAAGAGTGCATCTGTGATGGACTGTATGGGTGGGTGAGTGTGTATATGGGTGTGTTAGTGAGTGAATGTATATCTCAGTGGTACATGTGTGAGTAACTACATATGTCAAAGGCAGTATATATGTGTGTTGGAGTATATAAACGGCTATAAGTGAGAGTGTGTGATTGTGAGAGTGGCTGTATGGATGAGTGTGTACTTGTATCAGTGATTGTATAAGAGCGTAAGAATGTGCTAGTATTTGTATGAGTAAGTGAGCTGGTGTGTGTATAACTGTATAGGTGAGTAAATGGCAGTGTGATTAATTATTTGCATGACTGACTAGGTGTGTGAGTACCTCTATGGATGAGTGGCGGTGTGTGAGTGTCTATGTAGGTGTATGAGTGCATATGATAGTCCTGTACTGAGTGACCGTAAGTATGAGTGACTGTACAGGTGAGTGAGTGGATGTGTGTGTAGACCTAAGAATCAGTGAGTGTTTATGTAGTTATTGGTGTTGGAGTGTCTATGGTTTTGACAATGGTAGTCTGTAATTTAGAGTGGGTGTATCAAAGGTTATATTAGGGTGTGAGAAGATGCATCAAATTATCACGTAGATGATGTCATCAGTGATGTCATCAGTGATGTCACTGACCATGTCATGAGTGATGTAATATGTGACGTCATCAGCAGTGCATTGCGGGGCGCGAGTTATAGTTAGCTGAACTAACTATAACGGGGAATTTCACGGGTTTTGTACGAGTGAAATGTCCAACTAACTATAACTGTCCCTAAAACCTATGGTTTTTTCAGTGACTTTCAAAGGTTTTTTAAATGCTAATTTTTAACTATAACGTGTCTGAAACCTATGGTTTTTTCAGTGAATTTCAAAGGTTTTTTAAATGCTAATTTCTAACTATAACGTGCCTGAAACCTATGGTTTTTTAAGTGAATTTCAAAGGTTTTTAAATGCTAGTTTCTAACTATGCCTACAGAGGTAGGACATGTGAAGAAAGAAGAAAAACGCACAGAAAGAAGCAAAAGAAATGCAGAAAGAAGCAACAGAAGTCCACAAAGACGAAGAAAAGTGCAGGAAGAAGCAAAAGATGTGCAGAAAGAACCAACAGAGGAGCAGAAAGAGGCCTTGTTCCAAAATCATCCTGTGCCCACAACTTTTTCCGACGTGTACTGGTGGTAACTGACTCTGACTAACCAGAGCCAGTGCTATGCTAAAAGACACTTAGAATACAGTGGAAACACCTACGTACACTAGGGAACACTATGCGTTGGGGTACCCCTGTGATTAGCATGACATCCTCTGTAAGTCCCTAGTACATAATAGGGCAGGGGGATTAAAACTACCTCTTAAAACGCGCTACAGGGTGCGTTTGCACAGTGGTGAAGGGAGGGGGGCCTGAGGTGACATGTGTGCAAACGCGCCCTGTGGCGCGTTTTAAGTTGCAGGATTAAGTCCCCTTGAATCCTGAGTGTCCCTGGGGCCCAACTAGCCCCCCAGATACCTACAGTTAGGAGCTGAGTTGCGGAGAGGCGTTCCGAGGCCACGCACCTTTTTTCACCTCTCTGCAACGCAACTCTGTTGTGCTTACTGAAGGTACCTGGTGGGCTAGTTGGACTCCAGGGACCCTCAGGATTGAAGGGGACTTAATCCCCCAACTTAAAATGCGCCACAGGGCCTGTTTGCACACATGTCACCTCAAGCCCCGCCCCCTCCTTCACCACTGTGCAAACGCGCCCGTGGCTGCGTTTTAGGTTGGGGGATTAAGTCCCCTTGAATCATGAGGGTCCCTGGGGTCCAACTAGCCCACCCTGTACCTCCAGTATGCGCCAGGCAGCTGCGTTGCAGAGAGGTGTTCAGAGGCCACGCCCCTTTTACACCTCTCTGCAACGCAGCTCTGTGGCGCTTTCTGGACGTACCTGGTGGGCTAGTTGGCCCCCAGGGACCCTCGGGATTGAAAGGGATTTAATTCCCCATCTTAAAACGCGCCACAGGGCGTGTTTGCACACATGTCACCTCAGGCCCCGCCCCTCCCTTCACTACTGTGCAAACGCGCCCCGTGGCGCGTTTTAAGTTGGGGGATTAACTCCTTGAATCCTGAGGGTCCCTGGGGTGCAACTAGCCCACCAGCTACCTCCATTAAGTGCCACAGAGCTCCGTTGCAGAGAGGTGTAAAAGGGGCGTGGCCTCAGAACACCTCTCTGCAACGCAGCCCCTGGCGCATACTGGAGGTTCCTGGTGGGCTAGTTGGCCCCCAGGGACCCCCAGTATTCAAGGGGAATTCGTTCCCCTCTGCAAACGCGCCAGGGGCGCGCTTGCAGAGTGCTGCCAAGGAGGGCGTGGCCTCCGGCGCGATGCCGGTCTTTTTTTTTTTTTTAAAGGGGGCTGTGTGGTCCCCCTTCTTTTAATTATTTTGGGCCCTGGGGACCCCATCCCCCAGGGCCTGACCCCTTTTATTAAAAAAAAAAAATGGGAACGGAAAGGGGACCGCGTGGGCCCCCTCCCGTGGCCAATTTCGGCCCGGGGACCCCATCCCCGGGTCATTGCCACATTTAAAAAAATATTTTTATGGAGGGGGCTGCGTTGCCCCTCCTCAGGCCTCCTTAGGCCCGGGGGACCCCATCCCCGGGGCCGGCCTTTTAAAATATTTTTTATTTTATTTTATAATTTGGGGGAGGGGGCCGCGTGGCCCCCTCCCGAGCCACTACTTGCCCCGGGGACCCCATCACCCGGGCTGGCCCTATCCTTTGGGGACCGTGGGGGACCCCAACTCCCCCACGGTCCCGCCGGCTCCCCGCCTCCTGCGGGAGCCGGCATTGCTTCCACACGGGGAACTGCTTAGATGCAGCTCCCGTGTGGAAAGCAATTTGCTTTGAATTTTGGAAGAGAGAGCAGGTTTCCTGCTCTCTCTTCCAAAATTCAAGCAAGTTTGCTATGACAGGACGGGAGCCGCGAGGCTCCCGCCCTGCCATAGCAAACTACAGTGTCCCGGGGGTAGGCACCTCGGGACACTGCAGGAGCCGGCCCTGGGGGTGGCGGTCCCCAGGGCCATCACTGGCTCCAGGTGGGGGCCACGCGGCCCCCTCCCAACATCTTGAAAGCCCCGGGGAGGTGGTGGTCCCCGGGGCTCTGGGGGTCCGTAACGGACCCCCAAATTTAAATATTTAGTGCCCCGGGGAGGTGGCAGTCCCTGGGGCATGTGGGGGGGGCTGGAGCCCCCCCACACAGGTAATTCAACATTTTTAAAAAGAAGCCCCGGGGGGTGGCGGTCCCCGGGGCTGCGGGAGGGCTGAGAGCCCTCCCGCACCATTTTTTTTTCAAAGCCCCGGGGGGTGGCGGTCCCCGGGGCTTGGGGGAGCCTTAGTGGCCCCCCCACATATTACTATTAAACCCCGGCATTCCCCCGGGACTTGGCCCACCCGGGGGCCAATTAACAACGAAGCGCAAAAGACCGCGCTTCGTTTTTTTTTTTCACGGCGGGATTCGCGCACCCTAAGCGCATCCCGACGATTTTTAAAAATGTTTTGCGCACTTCTTTTACTGCTTTCTTGTGCCTCAGTTCTACCGAGGCACAAGATGGCTGCCAACACTTCCTGGTTTGGAGTGTTGACAGCCAATTAGCATGCAGCTCGTGATCGGGAGGGTACGCGGACCCTACGCGTCCATAGATGTATATGTGATTTTACTTGTGATTTTCTCAGGAACTACTGAACGGATTTACACCATTTAAGCAAAAGGCACAACTCTGAACTAAGGGCTACCTTTTTGGCAAATTTGGTGTAATTCCGTTCAGCAGTTCGGGCTGTAGCTGCGATGAAAGGTTCCTATGGAAAATTGCATGGGGAAAACACGTTTTGGGACCCCCTTTTTCTCGGCCCCGCTTGCCGAATCACCCCGAAACTTTCAGGATAGGAGCGGACCGGAGCAAGCCATAAGTTTTGAAAATTTCGCGAATTCGTCAACCGGCGCCAAAGTTATTTCAAATAGAATGTTGCGGATTTCCTATGGAAAATAGGTCCTAACTATAACTATCTACTGGTGACCGCCAGTAGATAATATATATATATATATATATATATATATATAAACACTGTACTAATTAGACAAAAGTAAAATAACAATATTAAAGTCAAGTTCAGGAATTGTAGAGCTGTAAGTAAAATAGAGATCACAGTAATAAACCTTGTAAGACGAGATGATGTGCGAAATGAAGGTTCCAAGTAAAACGAAGATGAAGCTGGTGAAGTTAGAGCTGTGAGGCTGGTGAAGTAAGCGCTGTGAAGATTCCAAGCTGAGCAGATCGTAATACACCTGGTGAAATTAGCGCTGTGAAACTGGTGAAGTAAGCGCTGTGAAGATTCCAAGCTGAGAAACTGGTAATACGTGTGCATGTCACGGAAACAAGCAATAGACGAAATTGTCAAACGTGTGCCTGTTACGGAAACAAACGACAGACAAAGGCTAAATCGTCGTACATACACAGGTATGTAATGCAGAGCATCCCAGAGTCTCAAAATGGCCACCGCTGACGTCACCACGTGTACGTGCTAACGTGCAGGACGTATATTTTCTAGAGCAAGTTGGGCACAAACAGTTAAGAAGAATGCTGAGAGAGCGTAGGAGATGATGACGTGGTGAAACAATGGTGGATGCTGGCGGGGAGCAGAAAAGGTCGGGTACAGTGGAATGCAGAATCCGATCAGAAGAAAACAAGGCCCAAATGGTGAAGATAAACCGTTGAAGGTAGAAATAACTCACGGTTTTATGCTAGAAAGTCCGATTTTGAAGTTTTCTTGTCTGGAGAACGCAGGAAGTCTTGAGGTGCTACACATGAATAAATAATCCTGAATTCACGTGTGTAGTTGTAATTCCAAGTGCAGATAAAATAAAACATTGAAGAAAAAAAATAAAAATCCAGGTGGTCGGTGGGTCTGCTATGTAGAAAAATCGTCGCCAATAGATGTAGGATGTGAACTCTTAAAATTAACGAATGAGGCTTCAGGTTGTTTCTCAAAGAGTTCTTTATTCCTAAGGTACAGACCCACGACAGCTCCCGCAGGCATCAAGCAAGTAAATGACATCGCTAAACAAAAGATCTAGAATCACTGGAACAGTGACCTAGTACATTCCAATTACATCACATAGCAAGAGGAGTAACTTTATTGACAGTCAAGATAAAACACAAAGGTACAATAGTACAACTCTTTACACAGACCCTATGCAAATAATGCCCCGATTACTTATTAGTAATCTTCATTCCTCTTAGTCCTGTTGTATCGTTTTGTGCTGGGCCCAAAACTTCTATTTGTTTTTTTAATTATTCTCATCTACCTCTAGCTACTCATCATACTTAATTGGTCCTCTGATGGGTCTTGTTCAGTGCTGAAAGGGACTGGATATTCGGAGGATGGGCAATTATCAAATAAGGACCCGGAATTAGATAATTGCTATATTGGAATGCTGTTCCTTAACTTTAGAAAATCAATAAACCAACCAAAAAGAATATTAAATGATTTACCTGCAAGGAAATAATGAGTCAGAATCAGCAGAGTTTAGTTATTTATTCAGGGGAAAGAACATTTAAATTAGATAGCATACAATCCTAAATTGAAACTAATAATAGGTTTAATAATGCAATATCAAATCCTATGAGATCCAAGGATGTCAGGGGACCAATCTTCATCAGCCGAGAGAGATTTTTGGATGTCTATAGCAAATGGATCAATAGGAGATCAGTTAAGCCTCATACGAACCCTTAGGAATGTTCAGTAAGTTCCAAGTGACCAGTTCGTTAAAGACAGTAATCTGTCTTCTATACCCATACTAGATTTAATCGTTTGTAAAAAGAAATATAGGTCCAAGGGGAGTGTTTTCTGGTTCCAGTAATCTGTCTCAATCCATCGCTGTAACACCAGAGTCACAGCAGTATGACGCGAACCCTTCAGCTGAAAAGGTTCCACTGCGCTAGCATATCAGCCGGCAGCAGTTCACAGTATTACATCACAGTTCGCGTTCTCCTCAGATGTCTAAACCGTCAGTCCCACTGCTGTAAAGCTGATCACACACATGCCGTACACCCAGTTCCAAGATTTGAACAATTATACTCCAAAGGTTTCCGTGGTGACACCCCTTGACATCATCCGGCATGTCAGACCACTCTGTCCCATTGGTCTCCTTCGATAGGATGAGGATGATGTAGTAGGTAAAAAGTGTACAATCCAGAAGAATTAAGTAATTCAAGTTACATAGTTTCCTTAAATCACTATAAGCTCAGTCATATGAACAATGAGATATTAAGAGAGTAAGGGAAAGCATGCTCTTGAATTGTCGCCAGCCCTTTCTCAAGCATCTGTTCTAGTATGTAACAGATTTTGTTGCAAATACAGTTAAGCTGTGCTGAGGATTTCAAAGGAAACAATTGAAAGTTAGAATACAAGTGGCAACTTTGCTAAACGTTCCCATAGACTTCAGACTGTTCAGTTCATGAGTTCGCATTTGTAAAAGGAAGCAAGATTAGAGGCCTACATGAAATACAGCTTCCTCACGATGAATTATGCTAAAATATGAATCTTGCATTGAATAGCAAATAATACTAATCTCACAAATAAATGCGTTAATAAACACTTCAGTCGTATCATAATTGTTTCATGTAAGTATAGGGTACTCATAAAATTTTCAACTGTCAGCGTTACCCACATATAGAATATGTGAATATTTGCAGATGTGTTATTTAAGGCACACATTATTTATAAGTACGTTTAGGAAAAAGTTTCACCAAGACAACATTTAACTATACCCCGTGTAACACCTACTTTTCTTTTGTCATTTTCAGTGTACATGTTACATCACAAACTAGCTTAATTTGTTATTATTAATGTCACATTATCAAACCATAAGATCAATGTCATTACAAGTGTTAACAATTCACATCTATTGGGGGCCTGGCTAACCGCCGATGTAGGTGGAAGTGGGCTGCGGAGCTCTGCCCGGAGAATCCCCCATCCGACACAATCCTGTTCCCCAGCCGCGCTCAAAATTGGCTGGAGCGGCTGGGGAACTGTTCTGGAGTAGTTCCCCTCCAACTTGGACGGGCCACACACCGTGGTTCAGGCGCGATTGGCGGAGGACGACTGCGGGATGCTGAGTGCAAAATGGCGGCGGAGAAAGGAGAAGGTAGGCCACGGAGGGCACCCTGCGCAACTGAGCTCCTGCATGGCGCGGACCAAGAGGGCTCCGGGGATCCCCCGTGGCCGCTGAGAGTGAGAGGAGGTGAGAGGCCTGAGGAAGTGACACCCTGCTGGGGAACAGTCCAAGGGGAGAGGCGCTGCAGACAGGGAGCAGAGACAGGTGAAGGCCCTGAGGTGGCGGGAGCGGCGGACCGGCAAGGCCGGGAAGAGAGCGGCCCCTGTTTGAATTAGTGGCAGAGACGTTCCGCTTGAACGGGGCGGCAGGGGCTGAGACAAAGCGCAGCAGGGAAGATCTCAGGAGAGGACCGACAGCAATGCTGCGGGGGCTCTGGGCCTCTCAGGAGGGGGGGCAATGAGCGGCCTGCACGAACCACGGGGGAGAACCCAGGAAAACTGACCGCACACACAGAAAGGAGAGGAGACTCCTGGGGGCCCGCCAGAGAGTGAAGAGTGAGCTGAGGGGGCGCCCCCGGTGGGACAGAGGCACAAAGATTTGGAAAAAAACACCCTGAGCACCCCCAGGACTGTCCCTTCACACTACCAGATTAGGGAGACCTTGGAAGGGGCATTGAAAGGGGCGGATGGCGTGAGAGCCCACTGCAAGCCTGAAAGATAGCCTGGGAGCGCAGGACTTGTGGAGTCCCTGTGGTTACAGTACCAAACTGAACTCAGATGAATATTAGGGGGACAGAACCAGGTGGATTAACAGCAGGGACCCCACGGCGGGCACAGAGTGCCATCCATTGTAAGACTGCTGAGGCCTGGGATACATGACTCCATTGGGGGAGAGAGAGACCGGGCGCAGAAGAAGCCTGTAATACTGATCGGAGCTGCTACGTGATCTAAGAGACCCACATTCTTGCAGGCACTCAGCCTGATGAGAGGAGTGGCTGCGTGGGCAAATGGGAAAAGTACCAAAACGTAGGGGGCACAGTACCCTTAGTATGGGGGGGGCAGTGCCCAGACAGATGATGAGGAGGACAGCTCGGAATTGGGGAAGGATGCCTTTAACCCCTTCCGTGCTCATGACGAGCTCAGCTCGTCATGCTGCGCTGTTCGCATGACGAGCTGAGCTCGTCACGACCCCACCCGCGATCGGAATGTCCAGCACACGAGCGGAATTCCGATCACGGTCAAGGGGTTAACACGCGGCCTACCCTGACAGACATTATGCAGGCCATCACGGCCTCCTGAGAGGCACTAGAAACAAAAATTGACGCCATTGGTATAGACTTAAATCTCCTGAAAGTCGACCACCATCGATTAGCAGAGAGGGTAACAACCATGGAAAAGACATTCTCTGACCTTCCCACAGAGGTGACAGAACTGCGGAAATCCCTCAGGGACATCGAAGCCAAGGTACGGGTTCTGGAAGTGAGAGCAGAAGACAGTGAAGGGAGGTCTCGTAGAAATAATCTACGCATAGTGGGGATTCCGAAGAGAGAAGAAGGAACAGATATGGTGCAGTTCCTGGAAGACTGGCTCAAGACCGAAGTGGCTCCAGAGGGGCTTTCACCATTCTATGCGCTGGAGCGGACGCATAGGGTCCCATCCAGGTGTAGTGTAGTTCCTATTTCCCTAATAGGCTCTGCGCATTGGAATAATATACCCTATAGATTCGACATAGGACTGAGGTCAGTATGTCCCTATCGAGTATATTAAACTTAATTACTTTGTGCCAGCTAACTCAGAGGCCACTAGAAACTCCTTGTAAACAAGAAGGGAGTAGTTTCTGGCAACGGCATAAACATGACAACTTTGTTTCCCATTAGAATCGGAACACTCTCAGAATCGTGGAAACAACAGATAACAGTTTCACTCAGCTAATCGTAAGTTTCAGGACTTGGGCCTTATATTGGCAAAGAGAGATATCACAAGCCACTGGAAAGCACGGGCCCCTGTGTAAATAGGTGGAAGAGGGAGTTTATAAAGTGGGCGGACTGTGAGGGAGCAGTAAGGCTACAGATAGCCAAGAAAACTGGCAGTGAGAAATCACTAGACGCAGCTAGAGCATGGGCAGCTCTGGTGGAACTGCTAAAAAATCCAGAGGCTGAGGCAGAGGGAATGCCGCAGGGAGAAGCACAGAAACGGGAGGCAGGTAATAATTGTCTATAAACCTTTAAGGAAAGAGATGAGGAGAATAGGGTGAAGAAGACGGAGACCCCCCGCACACAAGAACATGAGAGCTAGAGTGCAGTACTATGTCCCGTGGGTTCAAGTGCATGCAACACTCCTCGAGGGAGGACCTATAAGTGCTACATATGACACGCCTGGCTGGAGGAGGGTTGGGGGGGAGTTACTGGCCTCTTGCAGGAGGCAAGCAAGTTGATGCAGCAAGCTAGAGCTCATATCCCGACGAGGATCATTACCACTAATAGGTGGATTGTTGAGCAGTGGGGAGCAATGACAGAAGCAGGGTGCTATACAAGCTGTGCTACCAGAACAAGAGAACTGTTGGAAGAAACAAATATGGGATGCGAGCGGACCTCAACAATGCTTGGGTATAACTGCATTTGCATTGCTGATTGTAAGACGACAAGAGTAAATGTTCAATAAAATCTGTTAAAAAAATAAATAATTCACATCTATTAAGTAACCATAAAAGATAACATGAGTTTATTCTAGCATTCTGCATGCTTTTATGATGCAGTATCTGAATCAAAGTTGCATTTTGTCGTTTTTTCAGAAAACGTGAAGCCTAACACACATTTGCCATAATTTATAATCAGTATTTTCACAATGGCTTCTTTCTTGTTTGTCACAAAATTTGTTAAGGGAAATCTCTTCTCTATCAGTCCTACTCATCCTTGACCCAGTCATTAACTTATGAGGTATGTCACCCAGGACAGGAGATCCTATCTGACTCCACCCACACTCAGTTGGACACTACAATAAGTAGCATTCATGCAGCACTTCCTGTAATCACAAGCCTCTTATCAAAGGCCCAGATGCTAGGGAGGCTGGGTGGGGCTGAATGATTTGGTTGAGGACAAGTAGGACTAAGAGTAATGAAGATTACCAGTAAGTAATCGGGGCATTACCTCTACGTCCCTCAACCCAGTCATTAATTTATGAGGTATTCCAAATCTTTAACAACAACCTTTGATATTGATAGAGTTGAAAATCTTTAAATTAAAATTAATTAACAAAACTGATAATTTGCCTTAGATATAAACGTGAAGACAACCAGCAAAAATGACACGTAGTCAAATTGTACAAAACGCTCCAGGCAGCAATATCAATTGATAGGCTGTTGTTTGATTTTTTCCTTTAACAAATAGAAGCCCCAGAAATTGCTGAACCATGTCCAAATATATTTGATAGCTTGACCTTAATCTGACTTGTTTAGAATCTTCATCACAGCTGCAGAATATTCTGAGTTTTAAAATGTATTACTTTCTTTAAAGTACATATTCTAATTGCCTCAAGTCAGCAAAACAAGATCCCTTTGGAGTATTGTGAAAGAGCACTAACATTCACTCAAATCAAAACCATGCAATATTCCTCAATAAGTATTACAAAATCACCAAAGCTACATACACAATATTGTATTCAATATTTCACAAATACATCACAATAGTTAAAAACCTTCTGTTACAGAAGTGCATTAAAATTATTAAAACACAAAAACAGTATATATCATTGCTCCACAATTACATATATCAGGTTTCGTCTATGGGATTATACTCCTGGAATCAAAAGAGTGGGAGATTCCTACTGGACAGAAATACATTTTTTACTGTCATCCAACGCACTAATCAAAACATCATGTCTTGGTCAACACATCATAATTTATACCACATACTCCAGTGACCAAACCAATTCAATTTAGTGCTTTAGAGTACAGCGCAACACGTTTCGGTGGTATCAGTATTTCAAACCACCTTCTTCAGGCAAAGAAAACTTGATGTCTCCCAACAATTCATCAATATTGGTGATGAACCGATCGAATGTTTTCAAGGTGTCATGATTATCCACCTATTTTAACCAGTCCATATAAGGTCCCTTAGATTATGATATGTTGAAGTGGGCCTGTGAACTTCCAATTCAAAAGGACTAGGTTGTATTAAAAACGTGGTATTTGCTTTTTTTCTTTTTCACATCCACTTCTCGTAATGGAATCGAGGGCCGGGACTTAAAAGTCTCCTGGCATACTCCCGTCGTCCAATTTTGTAAACTGCCTCTCAGGTGTGAATCATATTCTAATTGCACCAAGCTTGAACTTCCTATCTATCTCCTGTTCACATAATAATGAATGGAGAATAGCATATTTTAACTATAACGCTCACTTACTGGAAATATGAAAAGCATTACCTAACTAGAAATCTGCAAGTAAATGTTTCTGTCTTTAGTATAGTTCATTGTTACGTAGTGAAATATTGAGTAAATGATAGAATATACTCTGCAATAAACTTCCCTGGGAACCAACGTTAAACGCTTCCAGAAAATAAAAATGTTTAGTGATGTGTTACATATTTGATAGTAGATTTCATATGTTTTCCGTGGGAAAGGAAGAACGAAGCCTGCTCACCATCGAAAGATGTCTGATTTAATTTGCAACAATGTTGTTTACATGTGTTCTTGTCTTTTATATTAGTGTGTTTTTCCAGCTAGTTAGTGGAGTAGAGAATTTTAGCGCCGCTGTTTGACGGTATGCTCCTAGACCCAGATACTCTTTTGAAGAGATTCAACCATCCTTTTCATGCCCTCTTTCCCTGACGGTTGTATTTACTGCTGCATTGGTTTCTCCATACTACACTGTTGAGGTTTATTTGTACAGATTGCTACTGCAACTGAATGCTGATGCTCTTCGAATATTAAGACTCGGCTGAGTTTCCCAAACTACTCTTAATGGGGAGTTTCACTACTTAATTTAATTTCGAGCCTAATGCTTCTTTTATCTCACTCTTTTCTCAAACTCTTTATGAGTTCTATTAGCTTTTAATGCTGGTCTTTAATTAGAATAGGAAATCATTTTTTTATGGAACACGCTTGTCATTTTTACATTATTGATGAATCTAACCATATTTTTCATTGATGAATTTCTGTAAACGAATTTATCTGACTTACTAATTGAATAAAAAGATAAAAATAATTCTACTAATATTTTTATGAGAATAAAGGTTTTGGAACCAATCTAAAACTCTCATTATTGACTGAACTCGGAAACTGTTAATTATGATGTTGATTGGCCTGCTTTGATTGAGCTTCCATTCAAAAATGGTGGTAAAGATCTGTCGCCTAAGAAGAAGAAGATTTAGCACGTAGTTGGAGCCCATTCTTGTGAGTCACAGGTTGAACTGGTACTGGGAAGTACAGTTTGGACTTGTTAGATTTGGGGGTCTCTAGTTGGCAGAGGTAGGTACCTTTGTCCAAATAGGGACCC
>CAWUFW010008459.1:600000-885311 GCA_963921515.1 Calotriton arnoldi | reverse complement strand
TAGGCATCCAGCCCCCCTGGGTGAGGGTGGTAGTGGTGGTAGGCATCCAGCCCCCCTGGTTGAGGGTGGTAGTAGTGGTAGGCATCCAGCCCCCCTGGTTGAGGGTGGTAGTAGTGGTAGGCATCCAGCCCCCCTGGGTGAGGGTGGTAGTGGTGGTAGGCATCCAGCCCCCTGGTTGAGGGTGGTAGTAGTGGTAGGCATCCAGCCCCCCTGGCTAAGGGTGGTAGTAGTGGTAGGCATCCAGCCCCCCTGGCTAAGGGTGGTAGTAGTGGTAGGCATCCAGCCCCTGGGTGAGGGTGGTAGTGAGGCATCCAGCCCCCTGGCTAAGGGTGGTAGTAGTGGTAGGCATCCAGCCCCCCTGGGTGAGGGTGGTAGTAGTGGTAGTCATCCAGCCCCCCTGGTTGAGGGTGGTAGTAGTGGTAGGCATCCAGCCCCCTGGGTGAGGGGTGGTAGTGGTGGTAGGCATCCAGCCCCCTGGTTGAGGGTGGTAGTAGTGGTAGGCATCCAGCCCCCCTGGGTGAGGGTGGTAGTGGTGGTAGGCATCCAGCCCCCTGGTTGAGGGTGGTAGTAGTGGTAGGCATCCAGCCCCCCTGGGTGAGGGTGGTAGTAGTGGTAGACATCCAGCCCCCCCTGGTTGAGGGTGGTAGTAGTGGTAGGCATCCAGCCCCCCCGGGTGAGCGTGGTAGTGGTGGTAGGCATCCAGCCCCCTGGTTGAGGGTGGTAGTAGTGGTAGGCATCCAGCCCCCTGGGTGAGGGTGGTAGAGGGTGGTAGGCATCCAGCCCCCTGGTTGAGGGTGGTAGTAGTGGTAGGCATCCAGCCCCCCTGGGTGAGGGTGGTAGTAGTGGTAGAGCATCCAACCCCCCTGGTTGAGGGTGGTAGTAGTGGTAGGCATCCAGCCCCCTGGTTGAGGGTGGTAGTAGTGGTAGGCATCCAGCCCCCTGGGTGAGGGTGGTAGTGGTGGTAGGCATCCAGCCCCCCTGGTTGAGGGTGGTAGTAGTGGTAGGCATCCAGCCCCCTGGGTGAGGGTGGTAGTAGTGGTAGGCATCCAGCCCCCTGGGTGAGGGTGGTAGTGGTGGTAGGCATCCAGCCCCCCTGGCTAAGGGTGGTAGTAGTGGTAGGCATCCAGCCCCCCTGGGTGAGGGTAGTAGTAGTGGTAGGCATCCAGCCCCCTGGTTGAGGGTGGTAGTAGTGGTAGGCATCCAGCACCCCTGGGTGAGGGTGGTAGTAGTGGTAGGCATCCAGCCCCCTGGGTGAGGGTGGTAGTGGTGGTAGGGCATCCAGCCCCCCTGGTTGAGGGTGGTAGTAGTGGTAGGCATCCAGCCCCCCTGGCTAAGGGTGGTAGTAGTGGTAGGCATCCAGCCCCTCCTGGGTGAGGGTGGTAGTAGTGGTAGGCATCCAGCCCCCCCTGGGTGAGGGTGGTAGTAGTGGTAGGCATCCAGCCCCCCCTGGTTGAGGGTGGTAGTAGTGGTTGGCATCCAGCCCCCCCTGGGTAGCGGTGGTGGTGCGCATTCAGGCCCCTGTGTGCATATGTGGCATTGGTGATGGGCATCCCGCCCCTATGGTGCTGCTGTTGCAAGTATATTCTGCATCCCTCTGTGTGTGTGTGATGTGTCGTGTACGTGTTGTATGTGTTTTGTGGTTGGTGTCTGACTTACCTTCTGCGCCGTACGCGTCCGTGCCTGTTCCGGTAGTAAATGTAGAATATTGGTATGATCAGGACGAAGGGATTCATGGTTGGTTCGTGTCGTTCGTCCTTCTCGTCGTCCTCGTCGCTTCGCGTCATCCTCGTTGCTGGCGTGTTCATCTCGTAGCCGTGTATTGTGTTGTGGCGCGAATCGGAGCTTATGTGCGCCTCTCCCGGATGCTTTGACGTGCCGTGCGTAGCGACGGGTTCGGTGCGTACGGGAAGCGCATCGTACTTGTTCGGCCGGACGGAGCTGCATTTTCCCTTCCGTGCGACTCGATTCTGCGTTTCCGGATTCGCCTCGGTCGGAGTACAGGACCTGGATTGGGTGAGTACGGCTCGGCCGGATTCTGTGCTGTTGTGCGCATCGTACTTACTCGTTCGGTGTGCTGTACGGATCGGTCGGGAAACAGGCATTCGCATGGCTTTTTTCCCGACCGAATGGTATTGTGTGCGCCTCCGACCGAGATCGGAATCGGCCCCAAAGTCTTTTCTAAACCTGCAGTCTTAGACACAGACTTTTCCAAAGAATTCAATTTTGACTGTAATTTCTCTGAGAGAAGAATAGTAACTCCTTCGTGCTCCATTTTATCGATAGCTTCCATTTTCAGTATTGGTTGTTTTTCCAATTTCAAAAGTTCTTGATTGAATGTAGAACACTCTTCTAGTGTAGGCATTAGGCAAACTATAGACTTATTTTCTCCAATTTTTTTGCATATTATTTCAGGTGCTATGTTTTCATTTGGAAACAAGTTCATTAAAAGTCGACTTTGTAAAGCTTATTTTCCATCTTTTGTTAAAACACCAATTCTTATCTCTTGAAGAATGTTTCCATAATGTTCATCACTTGCTTGTCGCATATTCTTAATAAGTTCTTTATATTCAAAATAAGACCAACTGTTGACATTTCCAATACTTCCCAAAGATTTCTTAGTGTCTTCATGAAGAAGTATTTTAAAAACAGGTTGTCCTTTTACAGGAGTAAGTTGTAGTAGGTCGCCAAATAGAATTACATGTTTTCCTCCAAATAAAACATCATAATCTGTTTTTAAAATCTGTTGCATTCTTAAATGTACAAAGCAAGCATTAAGTTTGAGACAGCTCACCTCATCAATGATTAGAAGTTTCATTTTCTTGAGTACTCTTGAAACTTCATAACAAGCTTCTCCAGATAACTTGTGATATTCCAACTTATTCTCATGTTCAACTGGTAGCATGAGTAATCGATGTAACCTAATTCCTTTACTGTTGTGTGCTGCTAACCCAGTTGGAGTGGTTACAACACAAGATAAATGTGATTCAGTGGTTTTATGTAGATAACTGGTCAAAACTTTAATTAATTAAGAAACTTTCTCCTGTTCCAGCTTGCCCACTGATATACATTTGAATAGGTTGAAATGATGTGCATTGGCATTCTTTTTTCATGCAGTAAACCATGCTGTATCTGTTGTGTCACTTGCTGATATATTTCTTTTTGTTCAATATTCAGTTTTTCTTCTAGGTTTCCCAACTCAATAATATCCTGTTGTACTTGTTGCATTGCCATTTCTATTTCATTCATGGCTACTGCTGCTTCATTTTCAAGAATTGGTTGACCTAGTGGATCTTGACTTAGTGGAGCAGAACTTTGACTATCTTGAGAACTGTCTCTAGCTATTTCAGCTGCAATAGTAGTTTCTTGTTCAATCTCTTTATTTAACATTTGTAGATAAGTTGGAAAAATTGTGCATTGAATGCTATCTTTACATGCATTAAAAGAATCTTCATAGCACTCAAAATCTCCAAGTAATTCCATTTCACTACGCCAAGGCTTGAAGAGTTGCAGAAGTGCTAACTAGAAAAATTCCCTTTTATCTGGAGTTTCACAACAGAGGGGCCGATTCCGATCTCGGCCGGTAGGGCTCCGAATCGGATTCGGCTTAACCGGATCCGATTCGGAGCCCTATTTCCCGACCGATCCGTACGCGCGTCCGGACGAGCGAGTACGATGCGAAATCGCCGACCGACTCGTCCGGGCGTCCCGACCGCTCCGACCGACTCGATCCCGGCTCTAACCGCACCGACCGACTCCGCACGGACACAACTCGCACCGCGCAATGGAGACGTTCCCGGCTGGGTAAGTACGATGCGCGCCGCGAGCAGTCCGACCGAGCCGCGCACTCCGGCTCGAAAGAGCTGTCGGAGCCGTACTTTGGGGTCCGTGTCGGACCCCCTGTACGCGTAGCCGCGCGAGTCGTACCTGTGCGTGTACGGCGCGAATCGCTTCGCCGCGTACACGCTGTAGGGGGCGCCCTTGTCCGCATCGCACCCATTGAGTCAATGGGAGCCCGCATACGCGTTGTACGACAGGCTAACATTGACTTCAATGGGAGTCCGACCGACTCAAGTCCGATGGCATACGTGCGCATCGTACTCGTTCGGTCGGGCTGCACGGGTCCGATTCGGTCGGATATCTCTCCGGGTCCGGCTCGGTCTGAGAGATTTCCGGCCCGAATCGGAATCGGCCCCTGAGTTTCCTGTGGTTAATAAGATTTCCTTTGGCATGTTTTACCAAATATCCATCACATCCAATTACTGCATATTTTTCTTCATTTATATTTTCTGTAATATTTCTCTTAAAACTGTAATTTTGCAGTACTTCATAGAGACATATGTTTTCCAGATGTGGACTCCTTTTGGGATAGTACGTATCCAACATATTTGTTTTAACAATATCTGTACTTTCTGGTTTATTCAATGCTAAGTATTCAATTTCTTCTAGAGATTTCAATACTCGATTTCGTGTTTCAGCAAGACCTAGACTTACTCAAATGAATCCTCTTGACTTTGAGTATAAACTTGCAGAGATCAAACGATCCGAACATTCGTAATATCCAATTTCTCGATGGGAAAGCATCTTCAAACTAAAGCTGTACAGCTTGCTACTAAGAGTCTTCTCTTGTGAAATTTCTTGCCATATTTCTTTCAACTCCTTCTTTTCAGATTTTGTTATATATGACATAACATACCGAGCAACAGCAATTGAATTATCTGCAACATACTGGATATCCATATATGCATTCCACATTGTCAAAATCACTGGATTGTAGTCATTAATAAACTTTGATTCTTCAGTTCTTTTTATGTTGTAAGTATTCTTTGGAGATTTTCGAGTGATAGTATGCCTTACTGCTTACATGAAACTATTGACTCTTCCTTTTGAAATTACTGGACGTGGGAATGCAAAACGACATTTTGAATAAAATTTTCCCATTGACGTGTATTTTCAGTAGACAATATTTTCCACATCGATGACTTTGAAACCGTAAAACTTGTTGTCTCAAGTTGTTTTTTCCTCCTTTTTTTGGAATGGCACAGGTAACATACTCTTCAATGAAAGACAAAACACTTTCATCAGTATCAGTTCCAAAGTTTGGTGCATTCTTGATCCATAACAGCATGTGTATATGAAGTGCACCTCTGCTTGATACTCCTATCTCCAAAAGAAATCAATAACTTCTCCAAGAGGTGGATTGTTTTTATTGCAGATAAAAGACATAGCTTGAAACCTATGATTAAAATATCTGCACACATTTACAGGATCCAAGGAACACAGTTCTCCAGCGGTCTTCAATTCAATGTTTTTTACATTTGAATTTGCTTGTCGTAGAAATTCAAGTAAATCGTCCCATGAGTACTCAGCACAGCTAAGCGTAACAAACCACATAGGGGTTCCTAAGTTGCTTAACATATATTTAAGTTCTCTGTGACGACGATACCAATACTCATTAGTACCACGTTGACACGCCATCAAATTAATTAACTGAGATTCTAAATGATCGTCTCTTTGTTGAACTTTGTCCAAGAATTCCTTTGCAGAAACATGTGTAAGATGAACTCCCATTTTTAATATGTGGTTCACTGCATACGAAAGTCCAGACAAGTCACTTTCAAACAGAAGATGAAATAAATATGGAATACACTGTCGGAATCTTGGATCTTCTGAGTACAATCTTGTTGTACGATATTCTGAAGCTGGAATCTGTACTGGTTGTTCATCATATCGTCCACCTTTTCCAGTGGGGAAGAGCTGTGGAAAACAACGAGCTTCTAAACTTTTTTCCCATACACTCATGGGAGTTCCTTTTGCTATCTTCATTTGGAATAATTCAATAGCGTTTCCTATAACTTCTTTTGAATGTAGAGGATGTATACTGTAATGTTCATAAATTTCTTCACTCCTAGAGTTGTCCACTTTTTCTATTTGCCCAGTTGAAATTTCTCTATCATCTTCTAAAGATAATTCTTGTGCTTCATCATATACATTTTTATAATAAATATTATTTTGTACAAGATATAATGTAGCCTTTTGAAGTTTGGTGACATCTACTAACTCTTGCCATATTTTCCGGTACTTTGTTGGTACACCATTAACTAGAATAACTACAGGTTCACTTTCCTCTCTCTCTACACCAACAGTTTCAATATTTTTCTTAAAATCTAAAGGTAAATGCACAACTCTTCCTTTTAAACCTCTTTGTAAATCTGTTGGAGGCAGCTTACCTGTTATAGGCTCCATACGAACTATAGCCTGAAACGGGTGCACAGATTGAATAAGAATGGACTCATACGTATTTAAATCTACCAGTTCCGGAGGAATAGCTACTAACTCTAGGTTGTTATGTACAGCTCTAGCTGGCATTTTTTTCTCTTCTAATTTGTTGTAACAATATTTACAAATATGGTGATCACTACCCAACTCAAAACGACCTTCCACCAACAAATAAGCACCAAATTGCTCCCACTTATCATTGTTTTCCTGTTCACTTTTTAAATACACATCAACATTCCTAGTTTGACTTCTATAGTGAGTACGTCGACAACAAATACAAACATAATTTGGTTTTTCACAAGAAAATACTTTAAACTTTGTAATTTCTTCTGCAAACTTCTCAGTAGTACTATCTTCCACCTCTTCTTCAACACCTACACTTATCAAACTCTCACTTTCTCTACACTCCTCTTCAGGACCAAAGAAACAAAACTGTATATCATCAGAAACTTTTTTACATCCAATACTGAACCATTCAAAAGAGCAGTGTTTATTTCACTTAAAGATAATGCAGGACTTTTTACATAGTACAATCTTCTTACTAACTTCCGCATTTCGGAGTGATGTACTGCTAACATTCTTAAATGATGAAAAGTACTTCGACACACTTTTCTAGAAAGACAAGCCAGAGAATGACCCTGCAAGCTAGTATATTTTCTCACTTTACAAGGATCTAGTCCTTGCAATATCTTAATCTTCTGGTTAACACTTTTATTACCATAATCTCGTAAGAAATTTCATAATATATCTATAGATTCCTGTCGTATACTACAAATACTACTACAATCCCACTTATACACTGGAGCTTGTGTATGTCTCCCTTGAACATCTTCAGCTATTACTTCTTCCACATTTCTAGGAACCATCTTTTCTTTTTCAATTGGACAACCGTTTTTAACCTCATAACAACGAACCCTGGTATCAACTGAATGAACTAATGTAATTTGTTGAAAATAGCTTTCTTCATTAAAAAAAGGTTCAGTACTAGAAGTGTGCTTCCATTCACCCGAAATGTTTTTGCAAAAGTTAGTTCTATTAACCAGTCTTTTTCTTTTACTCTTCTCCTTCATAAAGTGCATTGTTTTATTCAATGTTTTCATTCTCTTAAATACTAATATAAACAATTTTCTTTTCAATTCAAAAGCCTTTTTGACTACACTTTCAATCTGTTCTTTCTTCTTGTAAAATGCTGATCTTCTTTTATATTTTTGCAAACTTTCAATAAATTTTGTAGTACTCTACTTTTATACATTCTCTTCCTAATGTCTTTATATTCTTTCATCCTTTTTTCAACATGGATTGTTGTCCTATCACATGATTTTGCATTAATTTCTCCTTTTTTCTTTTCCTTCTGATTGCTTGTAGTACTTTTCTTTCTCTTTTCCCTATTTTCAAAATCGATTACATTTTTTAAAAGACTTAACAAATTCTTTTGTTCTCTTACCAGAAGACTTTTTCTTCAAAGTCGCATGTTGTACTTCATCTACTTTCTGCTTTTCTTTATCCTTTAAATAGTTCTGTTTTCTTTGTTGTCTTTTCTTGTCATACTGAATATTTCTTAATAATTATAGAGAATTTCTAAAAAAAAGAAAAGTTTATTATCTTTCTAATAAATATTTAATATTATTAAAATAATTATATACAAATATTGTCATCTATAAATAAAGAAATACATTGAGTAATGCCTAGGTGAATAGATAAGTACAACAGTAGGACCTGGATGATTCTACAACTGCAAGGGTGGCACGTAACTAGTGCCTGGGTGATTGCAAGCCTAAAGGGGTAATATCTGGAGGATTACTGCAGTACATAGCAAATCAGTGGGTGATTTTATAACTGCATGAGTACTGCTTGGGTGATTGCAGGAGTACTGAGGGAATGCCTGAGTGACTGGAGGAGTGCAAAGGTAGTGCCTGGGTGATTTTATAAGTGCATGAGTACTGGCTGAGTGATTACATAAGTACAAGGGTAATACCTGCATGATTGAAGGAGTGCAAGGGTAGTACCTGAGAGATTATACAAGGTCATGGATAGTGGCTGGGTGATTGAAAGAGTGCATAGGTAATACCTGGGTGATTGCATGAGTACAGGGGTAATGCCTGGGTGATTGCATCAGTGCATATGTACTGCCTGGATCATTGGAAGACTGCATAGGTAGTACTTGGGTGTTTTATAACTGCATGAGTGTTGGGCCTAGCCAAATATAAAACAGCAGACTATTACATAACTCAACCATAAGTCTCCCCATATCGTTAAAAGCATGCATACATGTCTCTACCTTTTCAGATCATCATCATATCTAAAAGAAATATATATACAATATTTCTGAAATATAGTGAAACCTAGAAACTGAGACATGTAATAGATCTGCCTGAGTGATTGCAAAACTCCATGGGTAGTACTTGGGTGATTGTATAACTCCAAAGGTAGTCGCTGGGCAATTGCAGGAGAAGATGGATAGTGACTGACTAAT
Organism: Calotriton arnoldi; assembly: GCA_963921515.1. Classification (NCBI taxonomy): domain Eukaryota; kingdom Metazoa; phylum Chordata; class Amphibia; order Caudata; family Salamandridae; genus Calotriton; species Calotriton arnoldi. Next base: position 876,562 of record CAWUFW010008459.1, on the reverse strand, counting down.
TACATGAGTGCACACATAAAGATTCAGTGCATGGATAAGTGTATAAATAGCACCTGAAGGCATAGATGACTCACTAAGAAGTGCCTAGGTGAATAGATGAGTGCAACAGTAGGGCCTGGGTGATTCTATGACTGCTAGGGTAGTGCCTGGGTTATTACATGAGTGCATAGGTAGAGACTGCATGATTCTATAACTGTAGGAGCAGTACATAACTAGTGCCTGGGTGATTGCATGATTGCAGGGGTAATATCTGGGGGAATACTGGAGTACATAGGAAGTGAGTGGGTGATTTTATAAGTCCATAAGTACTGCCTGGGTGATTACAGAAGTACTAAGGTACTGCCTGAGTGATTAGAGGAGTGCAAAGGTAGTGCCTGGGTGATTTTATAAGTGCATGAGTGATTACATAAGTACAAGAGTAGTGCCTCTGTGATTGAAAGAGTGCAAGGATAGTGCCTGGGTGATTGAAGCACTGTATAGCTAATGCATTGGTGATTGCATGAGTACAGAAGTAACCTCTGCCGGATTAAAGGAGTACATAGGTAACACCTGGGTGACTGCATGATTACAGGAGTAATATCTGGTGATTTACATGACTACATACAAAGGGACTGAGTGATTTTATAACTGCATGGGTACTTCTTGGGTGATTTCAGAACTACTGAGGTAACGCCTGAGTGAATAAATGAGTGCAAAGGTAGTGCCTGTGTGATCTCATAACACCATGACTACTGGCTGAGTGATTACATAAGTACAAGGCTAGTGCCTCTGTGATTGAGAGTACAACGTTAGTGCCCTGAGTGATTATATAAGTGCATGAGTAGTGGCTACATGATTCAAAGAGTGCATGGGTAATACCTTGGTGATTGCATGAGTACATAGCTAGTGCCTGGGTGATTGCATGAGTGCAGGGGTAATGCCTGGGTGATTGCATCAGTGCATATGTACTGCCTGGATCATTGGAAGACTGCATGGGTAGTACTAGTGTGTTTTATAACTGCACGAGTGTTGGGCCTAGCCAAATATAAAACAGCAGACTATTACATGACTCAACTATAAGTCTCTCCATATTGTTAAAAGCTTGCATACATATGACTCTACGTTTTCAAATCATCATATCTAAAAGAAATATGTATACAATATTTCTGAAATATAGTGAAACTTACAACTGAAACATGTAATAGATCTGCCTCAGTGATTGCATAACTTCATGGGTAGTGCTTGGGTGATTGTACGCGTGCAAGGGTAGTCACTGGGTAATTGTAGGAGAAGATAGATAGTGACTGGCTAATTGCATGAGTGCACACATAAACATTGAATGCATGGATAAGTGTATGAATAGCACCTAAAGCTACAGATGACTCATTGAGTAGTGCCTAGGTGAATAGATGAGTTCAACAGTAGGACCTATATGATTCTACAACTGCAAGGGTAGTGCCTGGGTTATTACATGAGTGCATAGGTACAGCCTGCATGATTGCATGACAACAGGAGTAGTACATAACTAGTGCCTGGGTGATTGCATGACTGCAGGGGTAATATCTGGGGGATTACTGGAGTACATAGCAAGTGAGTGTGTGATTTTATAAGTGCATGCGTACTGGCTAAGTGATTGGATGAGTGCATAGATCCTGAAAATGTAATTGGATGAGTGAAAGGGTATTGCCTGGGTGATTGAACCAGTGTATAGCTAATGCATTGGTGATTGCATGAGTTCAGAGGTAATATCTGGGGGACTACAGGAGTACATAGAAAGTGCCTGGGTGATTTTATAAGTGCATCAGTACTGCCTGGGTGATTAGAGTAATACTGTGGTAGTGCCTCAGTGATTGCAAATGTGTAAAGGTAGTGCCTGGGTGATTTTATAAGTGCGTAGGCACTGGCTAAGTGATTGGAGGAGTGCATAGATCCTGAAAGAGTGATTGGAGGAGTGCAAGGGTAGTGCGTGCGTGATTGATTGCATGATTGCAGGAGTTATGTCTGGGGGACTAGAGGAGTACATAGAAAGTGCCTGGGTGATTTTATAAGTGCATGTGTACTACCTGAGTGATTGGAGTAGTACTGCAGTAGTACCTGAGTGATTGAAGGAGTGCAACATCCTGAGTAGTAGCAGAATACTGAAATTGCAGCACAAAAGTCAGGTCTATGACATGGTGTACACTTTTGTACTGCAGCTTCAAAATTCTGTGACTACTCAGGGTGTTGGGCGTACTCAAAATAAAGCATAAAAGCTAAACATGAGTCTGTTATAAATCTCACCATATTCCTGAAACTATACATGCATATATGTCTACCTTTTGAAATCATCATCATATATAACAGAAATAAACAAGTAGACTGAACTTTACATTTCAAAGACACACCTACATTTCTGCAGTGTATTTCAAGTGTACCTTTCCCCAGACTCATAGAAAGTAGCCCAATCAGTAATCTCTTCTGCTAACATGTCTTAAAACTCACTTTTGTGCTGCAGCTTCACCATTCTACAAATATTGGGCCTAGTCAAATATAAAGCAGCAACCTATCACATGTCTCTACCATAACTCTAACCATATTCCTAAAAGCATGCATACGTCTATCTATATCTATTGCCAAAAGCATTACACATATTAGAATACATGTGCAAGTAGAAACATAACCACACTCACAAGACCATAAAGGCCTTAAAACTTGACAGACTACACTTAACATTTCAAACACACCTAGATTTATGTGGCAAATTTCAAGTGAACTTTTACACAGACTCTTATAAAGTACCATAATCAATATTTCCTCTCCCGACATATCTTAAACATCACTTTTCTACTACTACTGCTTCACTATTCTAGTAGTAATCAGGTATGAAGCATAGCTAACAGCAAAGCAACATGAAAGTCTCCCCATATTTCTAAAACCATGTATGCATATGTCTGTACCTTATGCTAGCAGCATCATATATAAAAGTAATACACAGATAAATGTATACCTGTGTTTTATACATCTATCATCTTCAGACACATAACACATACCATAATATATGTGCAAGTAGACACATATCTCAGTCACAACACCATCCACAGCTCAAAACTTCACAGACTACACTTCAATTTTCAAACAGACACTGAAAATTATGCGGTATATATGAAATATAACTTTCCTCACATCATACAAATTACTCTAATAAATAACATCTCTACAAACATCTCAAACCTCACTTTCATGCTGCTGCTTTACCATTCTACAACTACTTACTCCTACCCAAACACAAAGCAGGAACCCTTCACATGTCTTTACTAAAAGTCTCACCATATTCCTAAAAGCATACATGAATATGTCTGTACCATAACACTATCCAAACCTTAAAAATTCACAGAACAAACTTCCAATTTCAAGCAAACACCAAAGATTATGTGGCATATTTCAACTGTACCTCTCTAGAAACTTTAAAAAAAGAAGCCTAATCAATAATACCTTATGTCAACATCTTTCAAACCACACTATTATGCTGCGTCTTCACCATTCCACTACTACTCACAGTCTTGAGCCTACCACATAAAAAGCAACAACATCTCTTTGTTATACATCATGCACCTTCAAATGTATAAAACATATGAAAATACATATACAAGTAGAGACATACTTGAGACAGAAGTCCATGCACACCTTAAAATGTGACAGACTCCACCTCCAATTTTAAAGCAACAGCTAAAATTATGCGGTATACTACAAATGTACATATCCACACACTAAAACAAACTACCATAATCACTAATCCATCTTCCAATATACATATATTACTATACAGAATCTATTTCAATCAACATTTAACTACAATAAAACAAATTACAATACACATCTCTACATTTAATAATATATTTCAAATAAACCTAATACATAATACACCTCACAAATTTATAACTCACCTTCCAAATTGATTTATAGAATTTAAAATATCACAAACTCATAAAAGACTTTCTTAGGCACACAATCAATGTAATGCACCACTCTCAGCAAGGTAAAACCAGTAATGGCAAACCTTCCCTCTCTTTCTCCACAAAAATACATGTAAGTAACAAATCACATAGCTTCCTACATTATTTCAAATTATAAAACACATTTCTATTGGTTAGACATAATAACCCTTACCAATTAACTTCTAAAAGCGCCCAAACTGGTTCTGGAATTGTTTGGAGACACGACTCCACTGTGCACCAACGCGATGGAGCCGCGAATCCATACGGGAGTTCAAAAATATATCACAAATAAAAATACCACTATTTTTTAAGAACACACCACTTCTAAAGATAGTACTGACTTGGGAAATCTTACTTTAATAAGTTATCACTTATATATAAATTACAATTTCACATTTTAAGTCCAAGTGATAAGATATCACTTATATATAAATTACAATTTCACATTTTAAGTCCACAGTTAAGTTTCAACCCTTCCCCCATTCTGCTTAATGCCAGTTTCCATAGTAACAGTTCATGGAACATTCAACTGAACTGACAGGTCACAAGTTCACCATATTTTCAAGTTCAGCACACAAGGCTTGCAAAATATGACCTTATCCTATCTTCTGTACCTTTCAAACATTTTTTACTAACCAATAGGAAACATGATTTTTTTTTAAAGTAACATGCACCCTATTTTTGAATGTACAATGTTCTTAAACAGCCAATCAATTCTCTACTTTTTAAAAAACAGCATCTTGTCCACCATTTTAGATACCTCTCATTCTACCAACTGACTACCTCAGGTACAGACATCTTTTCATTACTTCCAGACATCCCTTCAAGATGCTTACAGTATAGATTTTCTGGTGCAAAAGGTATGCTGAACGCAGAAGTATTGACAAAGACCTAGCTTTGCAAAATGTGGATATTAAATGAATTGCACAGAGAGGATTAAAGTGCCACCAATTGATGCCTTTGGTTAAAACCTTTTTGGATCTCCAACCCCCTGACCTCATGATTGTGCACTGTGGTGGCAATGACTTAGGCACATTGACTGGGGTAGGTCTGGAAATGCTAATGAAGGACACCTTTGCACAATTGATGTTGCTTTTACCTCAAACTGTCTTTGTATTCTCTAATATATACCAAAGACGGAAATGGAAGGGGTCAAATCAATTCTGTCCACAGATTGAGAAAGCTAGAAAGAATGTCAATAAAGCTGTTTCTGCTTACCTCAGAGACCATAGGATGGGCTCCATCTATAACAACAATCTACGTTTTGATATGGATGACATCTACAGAAGTGGTGGAGTACACTTCACAGATCAAGGAAACAGAGTCTTTCTCAACAACCTAAAGCTGTGCATCCGCACTTACATGTAGCTACAACAAACTCATAATGAAAACAAGGGCTCTTTTTAGAGCCACCCTATAACATAGTAGTGAATATATTTATTTTTTTAACACATACATATTTTTTTTTTTTTGTGGATTCGCAAACCCGACGCAAATCTGCAAAAGCAGGAATTCAATGTACTACAACACAATACACTTTTCAAGTTTAACTATTCATTTTTAATTTTATATTTAACAACTCTATATATTGTAATCTTGTCATTAACTGCAATCCCAGTAACTCTTTAAAACAACTTCACAAATAAAACACTACCTTCTAAATTATTTATTTAAGCTGAATTCGCGAATCCAACGTGACATTACACGGGGGGCCATGCTGAGAGCCGCGTTGTGGTCGCGACTCCAAACTCGAAAGAAAAAAAAATGCCCACTTCCATTATTCGGTATTCGCCCCGGGGACCCCATCCCCCGGGGCCTGCCAGCAGTTATTTTTTAAAAATACGGAGGGGGACTGCATGGCCCCGGTCCTCAGGCCAATAATAGCCCCAGGGACCCCATCCCCCGGGTTCTGCCACTATTTATTTTTTTTAAAGGAGGGGGACCGCGTGGCCCCCCTCCTCAGGCCAAAATTGGCCCCGGGGAAACCATCCCCCGGGGCCTGCCACTATTTTTTTTTTCTTTCAAAAAGAGGGGGACCGTGTGCCCCTCTCCTCAGGCCAATAATGACCACGGGGACCCCATCCCCCGGGGCCTGGCCTCTTTGATGGGGACCGTGGGGGAGCCCCAATGCCCCACGGTCCCAGCCGGCTCCCCGCATCCCGCCGCTGAAATCCCAACCATCACCTGGAAACACCACTTAGGTAAGCGGCGCTATCCCTGCAAAGTCACTTCCAATATGTATTGGCAGGGTAGTTGTTGCGGGTGGCGGCGGTTCGGCGGTGTCTAAAAAGATTTTAGAAGACCTCACAATACCACTCTTGCCGCCGAATATGTATATATATATATATATATATGTATATATATATATATATATGTATATTTATATGTGTGTGTGTGTATATATACACACATATATATATATATAAATATATATATATGTGTGTGTGTGTATACACATTTATATATATATACATATATATATATATATATATATATATCTATATATATATATATATATATATATACATATATGCACCCTTGCACTTTGCTATTGTAGGCTTCGTATGGAGAGGCTTACCGTTATAATCAAATAAAGCCCCTTGAAGTCAGCTCCTGTTAGTGCCATGCTTCATTTCTGCCCTGGAAGTGTGTGGAAAGCTGAGCCCGAGTGGAGGGCAACCATTTGGAGCAAATGTGTAAAATATATATATATATATATATATATGTATATGTATATATATATATATATATATATATATATATATATATATATATATATATATATATATGTGGGATACTTGTTTCCAATTACCGCCCCTCCGAATTACCGTCCGGGCATATCCAGGCGACATAGGAAGACGGCACTTGAGAGTTTAAAGATATCCAACAGCAATTGTATTCTTTTTTCTTTTTTCCTTCCTTAAGCAAAGTGCATGTGCACCCGATATATTAGCATATATTATGCATATATATTATTTTTTTGTATTTAGAAAAATATATATTATCAATGTTGTCATGTAAAAAATGTAAATTACATGTTTGTATAATTAAGACTATTTATGTAGCTAGAGAGGCATACAGATAGACTTTGTGTATCAGAAAGCAAATTATACTGCAAGGATTTTGTTCCAGTGTGAGCCAGCCAGGTGCTCACTTTGGCTGATTTATGGGATGTCAGTATTATGATAGTAGCATATTAGGGTTGTTAGTGTTCTTTTCTGTGGCTTTATGTAGCTCATACATTCCCAAGCTCCCTGATGTGCCATATGCTAAGGAAGACTGACTTGAACCATCAAAAGGGGGCGGAGAAGCAAAGATCATACGTTGGAATGAATGCATTAATGAATTGTCCAAATGTAATATTAGGTTAGGAAACCAGGAATAGGATATCTGATTTAAAAAGTACAATGCTGTGCCTATCAAAGTGTTTTCTTACAGATAGTACCACCAATCATTGTTCTTTTTATCTTTATTCCTTTCTTAAGCACCAAATGGCAAGAGGGCATCCATGCAAACATCTGCCATCACCATCAGTGCCGCAGTGGGTGGGACGATCGCTACCACCACCAGCGCTGTGGCAGATGGCTCTACTGACCCCAATAATTCATGTTTTATGGCCTTGTGTATTTTTACTTTTTCAAACTTCCCTATCTAATGTTTGTTATCCCTGCATTTCTCTATTTGTGTTATATTTCCTGTTTCAGAAGCTGAATTTCTTCCGTCTGTACCTTTCGGATGCTGCCTTTTTTTCGTAAGCTTTCCCTCTGCCCTCTTTTACATGTCTTATGTAGTACTGTTAAGAGAACAGATTTTCGATAACATAAAGAGTATCACAGGTCCAAGTTTTCTTTCCACTAAACATGTTGATTGAGAATGCTTTCTTGATTGAGCAGTCAATAAGTACAGAAAAAGATATAGAATGATCATGGTCCCCCAGTGTTGTCTTATACAACAGTTTTCACAACTGTTCAGCATGGCAGGAATGAGATATAATTACCAACCAATACCATATGTCCTTTACATTCCCTTCGACTCCTTCATTGCATGTCATTTTCATCCGTTCATAGCCTTATCCCTTGATTAGGAGAAAAATGTTCTTTGTTGACTTGACTACCTGGTTTTTAAAATGTTGTCAACCAACAAACCTCCCAAAGTGACACTTCGATAAAAGATACTGATAGCTAACCTAACTTTAGTGATACATTGCTGTTATACCTTGTACAAAATAATTACTAGGGTGCCTAATCTGGTATCTAAAATGGGTGCATTCAGTTTTTTTCTATGCACAGAGACCTCCAGTGCCACCACAAGTGCCAGTGAGCCGTGGACAGTGGAGGAGGCATAGTAGATCGAGGGAGGGGAAGCAGTCCCCGTGGTGACAGGGACAAATGGTATGTCACCTTGCTTTTTTATTGACAATACTCTATATATTATAAGCGAGGTAGATATCTTGCCCATCTCCTCCCTCCCCAAGATATTTCAGCATCTAAAACTGCAGCGTGGTTTAATTCGTCTGCAGCGCAAGTGGTAAAATGAGCCTCTGCTTCAGTTAACAGAGTGGCACGAAGTCTGCAATGCATACAACCGAAGGGAAAGGTGTGTTTCCCAGTGCCCACACAATCACCTACTAGTAGTTAACTTCATAATTCTTTCTTTCTGTCCCATCCTACCTAAAAATGTGAATTCCATCTCGCATGTCTCATATTTTTCTGCCTAATTATCTTATATTTCATGGCTTCCATTACGTATTTACGGTTTCAACTTTTTCCTTCTGTCAACCAATGTGACTAAGCAAAAGCGTAGTACATGAGCAGTGACGCCCAAACATTCCATAGCTAAACCTCTACCTAACCCAAACCCTAAAACGTTCCTTGCTGAAAACGAACTTTCCCCACAGCCAAGTGAAAGTATTTGTTAAACATAATTTTTGATGGGAGCCAGGGCATAATTTGGGACTAAGTGCCTGATTTAGAGTTTGGCGGATGGGCTACTCATTGACAAATATGATAAATAAAAAAATATATAACGTTCACTTTACTATAGTGTGTCATTTATATTCTATGCACTATCTAATATAATACAGCGGACGGGATAGCCATTATCCATCACGTGTGTTGCTCAATAATGTTGCCCATATAGTCAAGTAATTGTGCAGCATATTTACGCCTTACTCATTATTAGAAGCTAATTCATTTATTAACCCACATAAGGTGTCTATTCAGCTTCAATATGATCTCCTTTTAACTAAAATCAATTTTTTGATTATGTCGGTTTTCTGGCTTCATGCCTTGGTCATTACTATTGCATTATGTTTATGTGATGCATGTGCGGGAAAACATGGACCTGTGACTAATCACATTAAAATGTTATTCCCTTGGCCCTAGGGGACCAGCAATGTTCTGCTACTGTGTCACTATAGACAGCATTAAAAAGTATTTGCACTGAGCATCACAATTTGTTTTTTTTCCTAGCTAATCTTCCTGCTGGAGCCAGACAGCAGCCATCTCGGGGGTAGATAGAAGCCCGAATGGATAAGGCTTGCCTGTTGAACAGAAAGCTTCTGATTGACAGAGACAATATTTTGAGCTTGTGATGGGACACACTGGGCACCATTTGATGAACAAAGCCCTCTGTGGTGGAAGTGCCCCAATATGTCCAGTATTTAGAGCCTTGTGTGTCACAAGTACACCTTTTGCATCACTACCGGCCTGGCGGCTGTGGAAGTAGAATACTGCCAGCAGGTGGCCTTGAAGGAGGAAGCGGAGGGGGCATGGGCCTCCAGTTTATTCAGCTGCCAGCCAGGCCTGTCTCCAACCCGGCCGCACCATCGCCGGAACTGCCTGCAGCCGGTGTCCACTGCGACCCGCACCACCAGCCCCACTCCTCATCAACACCAACCGATACCCACCTCCACCGCTTCGTGAGCTAGCCTGGGCATTTGACCCTGGCCCAGGAGGTGGCAGACATTAAAAATGAACTGGGTGTCTGCAAAGCTCTTTTTTCATATTTTATTTGGTGGGAGGGCCTGTTGTGGGTGGAGAGGGTGGGAAGGGGAGTTAGGGAAAGGTTCAAAGGGACATTTGGGATTTTTGTTTTGGGAGAGGTGTGGGCCTGTAGTGGGTTGAGAGGGTGGGTTTCGTTGCTAAAAAATAAATTGGCTTTTTACTTTGTTTTTAGTATCTGTCTTTGCATTTCTAGTTAATGTAGCATTGTGTTTTAGTGACGACATGCTCTCCTCTGAAATTGTCACATATTATACTGTACATCTATTTTAAGACTAGACTTTCCCTACCTAAAGTCCTTTGCCATTTATTATTTATTCTTCAGTGGGTTACTTACCTCTTCCTGCAGTCCAGTATAGCCACTAAAAGAGTGGGAACAGAAAAATAACTAATTAGGTTCAGGGTTTCCCAAAGAGCCTTCTTAATGCTGGTGGTAGTAGTTTGCTAGCGCTAATGGGGATAACATCACAAAACGACTAGGTCCCACTCGCATCTATTCTGAATAATGCTTGAGAGGTGAACTCCAAATGCAGGATTATACAGAAAGATTATCCATCTGTCTTACCTCACCTTCAAAATCAATACTACCACCCCCACACGATGGCCCAAGCACGATGAGGCAGGAGACATAAAACACAACAACACCTAGAAAGGGGTTTCACTTTATAAAATGCACAGACTCTCTTTTTAGAATAAGGCTTGGGGTTTCATTTATGCAATGCTCTCTAAAAGAAAGTCTTTCCCAGATGCCAAATGAACAACATTCAAATATATATAAATATATATATATATATATATATATATATATATATATATATATATATATATATATATATATATCAAAGAACTGTTCAGACCCAAAGGAGTGAGGCGGCACACAGTCCTGATGTTACGAGTGTTTTAATCGCTCAAAAAAACAACGCGTTTCAGCCGTAAGAGGCCTTTGTAGATTTGGCCAGAGAGTTCATTGATGCATTGTCAACCAATTACTTAAATTTAAGTTTCACTCACTCTATCAGTGAAACTTCATGTGATTTTCTAGATATTAGAGTCATGGTGGACAAAAACAAACTTACGACTGCCCTCTTTAGAAAAGATACTGCAGGCAATGCCCTATTACATGCGCGCAATCATCATCCCCCCTCTTTGATCAACAGCATTCCCTATGGGGAGATATTACAGGCACGCAGAAATTGCAGTACAGACAAAGGTTTTAACACTGAGAGTAGTACCATGATCAAGAGATTTAAACAACGTGGATACACTGATAAAATATTGAAACAAGTCACTGATAAACTGGGCAACACGAAACAAATTAAGGTCCTTTTCGGTAACAAAGACACACCATCTAAAAAAGACATGTCCACCAGCAGCCCACGCATGATCACCACATATAATGTAAAATCTGGCAGCCTCAGAGCCATGATGAAAAAACACTGGGGCCTCATCAAGGCGGACCCACTGATTGGCAACAAAGTGGGGTAAGCACCGTTAATAACATACAAACGACCAATGTCCCTTAAGGACAAGTTGGTTCGAAGTTATCAACAGACTCAACCAACTGAAACTTGGCTACATGTGAAGGAGGGCTTTCATAAATGTAACTCATGCAAAGCCTGCAGACATACCATTAGCTGTAAAACTTACAAAACATATGATGGTAGGGACAAAACTATTAGAAAATTCATCACATGCACCACTGAATATGTAATATACATGTTGGAATGTCCGTGTGGTATGCGATATATAGGGAGCACGAAACATCCGCTCACGAAACGCATCCTAGAACATCAAAGGGCCATAACCAACATGGATTTCAGTTATCCGGTAGCACAGCATTTCCACAATTCACACAATAGCAATAACAAACTGCTCACTTTCTGTGGTATTGACAGGATAATGAAACACATACGTGGTAGGGACAGAGAGAAACAGCTACTAGATCTTGAATCAAGATACATTATCGATCTAAACACCAGGATGCCTTATGGCCTTAATAGGGAGGAAGAATTGAATACCCATATTGGTCGCTGATGCCTGGCCAATATCTATCCGTAACTCTGCTGTAACCATATTCAGGACTATCGTCCATTTTATCACTCTACAAATATTTTCTATCTATCACTCTTTACTAAGTCTCATTTTATTTATTCTTTGGTAGGGGGTGTTGTTTCCTCCGTGACATATAAATTTTATATTGGGTGCACATTCACATTGGTCATGACTTGATTTTGGGTACGGTTCTACATGTGGACATTTGTCCTTGATTGCAGTTTTATCTCTGTAAACATCTTGACTTGCTGTCATGATTTGTATCTGTTATGGTGCGCATATAATTGGGCACTGGCCCTTTAATAGGAGGTCATCATCTAGGTTCCTCCGTTATGTCCCATAGGGGGCTCTAGCATCCATTCATGATATATTTCATCCAATATGTACATGATTAGCAAGCTGCGTGTTTGGGAAGTTATCCAAACAGGGTGTTTATTAAGCTAGTACCTGTATAATCTTGTCTTTACCTCAATTCATTTTTATCACTGATTTACTCACATTTGCACATTAATGCGACCTGGCATTTTATTTTTCCAGAATGTGTCAATCAGGACTGAAATTTATTTATGCTACACATGGGAAGCGTTACTGTTTGTTCCACGTCTCATATTTATGTAGAATACTATGAATTCAGGAATGATAATTCCGGTATCAAATGTAAAATTCATTTTTATTTTTATTTTGAAATTACTTTCAAAATTTAAAATGGTAACAATGGCGAGATTTCATCCTTGACCCTTTCAGATATTAAGTCGAAATATTGTGTGCACTAGCGATTAAATGAATTATGTAATGCTTGAATAACTCTTCTATATCTATAAACTGTTATGACGTATGATATGCATTCATAAAAAATCGCCTTGGGTACGGGGCAAGGTCCAATACCAGAAATTTTAAGATTGTGATTATGCCATTCCTGCTAAAGCATTTGTTATTATTATTTGTGATTATGAGGTTCAAAATCATGCTTTTTCGTTATCAATGAATTACGCATGAAGAGTATCTCTTCCATGTCTATTATGACGTATCATCATTTAAATGTCTTCCTGTCAACTCTCTGGTAACTTGACAAAGGCCTCTTATGGCTGAAATGCATTGTTTTTTTGAGCAATTAAAACACTTGTAACATCAGGACTGTGTGCCACCTCACTCCTTTGTGTCTGAACAGTCCTTTGAAATTTGTGGTTGACCGCTACCACGGCAGGCACCGGCACACAAGGGCAGGCGTGCAGCGTTTGGCGGACACTTCGTTGATATATATATATACACATATATATTACCTACTGGCGGTCGCCAGTAGGTAGTTATAGTCAGGACCTATTTTCCATAGGAAATTCGCAACATTCTATTTCCAATAACTTTGGCGCCGGTTGACGAATCTTCGCGAAATTTTCAAAACTCGTGGGGCGCTCCGGTCCGCTCCTATCCTGAAAGTTTTGGGGTGATTCGGCAAGCAGGGGCCGAGAAAAAAGGGGGGTCCCAAAACGTGTTTTCCCCATGCAATTTTCCATAGGAAACTTTAGACACGGCTACAGCCCGAAGTGCTGAACGGAATTACACCAAATTTGGCAAAGAGGTAGTTCTTGGTTCAGAAAGAACCCTTTTTGTTAAATGGTGTACATCCGTTCAGTAGTTGCTGAGAAAATCAAAAGTAAAAACACATATATATCTATGGCCGCGGAGGAGACGCGCACCCTCCCGATCACGAGCTGTATGCTAATTGGCTGTCAACACTCCAAACCAGGAAGTGTTGGCAGCCATCTTGTGCCTCGGTAGAACCGAGGCACAAGAAATCAGAGAAACAAGTGCGCAAAACGCAAAAAGGGGGCAGGGTAGAAACACCCTGACCCCCCTAGGTCTGCTTAGGGGGTCCCACAAGGACCCCCAGGGCCAAAAAAAACATTTTTTTTTTTAAATATGTGAGATTCGCGCACCCAGCGCGAATTTTGGCCGAAAATAAAAAAAAACAAAGCGCGGGCTCCCGCGCTTCGTATTTAAAAAGCCCCTGGGTGGGCCAAGTCCCGGGGGCACTAACAAAATGTGTGGGGGGCCCCAATCCCCCCACACTGCCCCGGGACCGCCACCTCCCCGGGGCTTGATTTATGAGTTGCGGGGGGCACGCAGCCCCCGCAGCCCTGGGGACCGCCACCCCCGGGGCTAATTTTTAAATGTGTGGGGGCCTCCAAGGCCCCCAAGCCCGGGGACCGCCACCCCGGGGCTTTCATTAATTATTTGCGGGGGCACACGGCCCCCCCACACGCCCCGGGGACTGCCACCTCCCCGGGGCACTAAAAATGTAAATTTGGGGGTCCGTTACAGACCGCCGAGCCCCGGGGACCACCACCTCCCGGGGCTGTGCACACGATGGGAGGGGGCCGCGCGGCCCCCTCCTGGAGCCTGTGATGGCCCTGGAGACCGCCACCCCCAGGGCCAGCTCCTGCAGTGTCCCGGGGTGCCCACCCCCGGGACACTGCTGTTTGCAATGACAGGGCCCTGTCACTGCAAACTGCTTTGCTTCATTGAAGCGAGAGCAGGGAAACCTGCTCTCGCTTCAATGAAGCAAAGCAGATTGCTTTTCCACATGGGGAGCTGCATGTTAGCAGCTCCCCATGTGGAAAAGCAATGCCGGCTCCCGCAGGACGCGGGGAGCCGGCGGGACCGTAGGGGAATTGGGGACCCCCCCACGGTCCACAACGAGAGGCCAGGCCCCAGGGGATGGGGTCCCCGGGGCTGGAAGTTGCCCGGGAGGGGGGCCACGCGGCCCCCCTCCCCCAAAAATAAATTGAAAAATAAAATTAAAATAAAGGCCGGCCCCGGGGGATGGGGTCCCCGGGGCCAATAGAGGCCTCAGGAGGGGGGCCACGCAGCCCCCCTCCTTTACAAATAATAAAAATAGGTGGCCATGCCCCGGAGATGGGGTCCCCGGGGCTGGAACTGGCCACGGGAGGGGGGCCCATGCGGTCCCCTTCCCGTTCACATATTTTTTTTTTGTTAAAAAGGGGTCAGGCCCTGGGGGATGGGGTCCCCAGGGCCCAAAAAAGGAAAAAGAAGGGGGGCCACACAGCCCCCCTTCTAAAAAAAAATAAAAATGTCATCAGTGATGTCACTGACCATGTCATGAGTGATGTAATATGTGACGTCATCAGCAGTGCATTGCGGGGCGCGAGTTATAGTTAGCTGAACTAACTATAACGGGGGAATTTCTATGGTTTTGTACGAGTGAAATGTCCAACTAACTATAACTGTCCCTAAAACCTATGGTTTTTTCAGTGAATTTCAAAGGTTTTTTAAATGCTAATTTCTAACTATAACGTGTCTGAAACCTATGGTTTTTTCAGTGAATATATATATATATATATATTATCTACTGGCGGTCGCCAGTAGATAGTTATAGTTACAACCTATTATCCATAGGAAATCCAGCGACATTCTATTTGAGATAACTCTCTTGCCGGTTGACGTATCTTCGCGAAATTTTCAAACTTTGTGGCCCGCTCCGGTCCGCTCCTTCCCTGAAAGTCTCGGGAGATTCGTCAAACGGGGGCCGAGAAAAAGGGGGTCCCAAAACACGTTTTCCCCATGCATTTTTCCATAGGAAACTTTAGACACGGCTACAGCCCGAACTGCTGAACGGAATTACACCAAATTTGGCAAAGAGGTAGTTATTGGTTCAGAAAGAACCCTTTTGTTAAATGGTGTAAATCCGTTCAGTAGTTGCTGAGAAAATCAAAAGTAAAAAGTTAGTGATATCTATGGCCGAGTAGGGTCCGCGTACCCTCCCGATCACGAGCTGCATGTTAATTGGCTGTCAGCTGGCTGTCAACATTCCGATTCAGGAAATGTTGGCAGCCATTTTGTCCCTCGGTAGAACCGAGGGACAGAAACAAGTGCGCAAAGCGCACAAAGGGAGCAGGGTAGAAACACCCTGACCCCCTAGGTTTGCTCAGGGGTCCCACAAGGACCCCCTGGGCAAAAAAAGAATTTTTTTTTAAATCGGCAGGATGCGCTCAGGGTGCGCGAATCCTGCCAAAAAAAAAAATCAAAGCCCGGTCTCCCGCGCTCGATTGTATTTTGCCCCCGGGTGGCCCAAGTCCCGGGGGCATGGTGGGGGTTTAATTTTATGTGTGGGGGCCTCAAAGGGCCCCCAAGCCCGGGGACCGCCACCCCCGGGGCTTTCTTTTAAAATGGTGCGGGAGGGCTCTGAGCCCTCCCGCAGCCCCGAGGACCACCACCTCCCGGGGCTTTTTAAAAGAATTAAACAACCTGTGTGGGGGGCTCCAGCCCCCCACACGCCCGGGGACCGCCACCTCCCGGGGCACTAACAAATTAAAATGGGGGTCCGTTTTGGACCCCCGAAGCCCGGGGACCACCACCTCCCGGGGCTGTGCTGATGTAAGGAGGGGGCCGCGCGGCCCCCTCCTGGAAGCCCTTGATGGCCCTGGGGACCACCACCCCCAGGGCCGGCTCCTGCAGTGTCCCGGGTGCCTACCCCGGGACACTGCTGTTTGCTATGGCAGGACGGGAGCCTCGCGGCTCCCGTCCTGTCATAGCAAACTGCTTTGGATATTGGAAGAGAGAGCAGGAAACCTGCTCTCTCTTCCAATATCCAAGCGATTGCTTTCCACATGGGGAGCAGCATGTTAGCTGCTCCCCATGTGTAAAGCAATGCCGGCTCCCAAGGGACGCGGGGAGCCGGCGGGACTGTGGGGGATTGGGGACCCCCCACAGTCCCCAACGGAGAGGGCCAGCCCCGGGGGATGGGGTCCCCGGGGCAAGTAGTGGCCCAGGAGGGGGGCCACGCGGCCCCCCTCCCCAAAAAATAATAATAAATAAATAAATAAAAAATGGAAAGGCCGGCCCCGGGGGATGGGGTCCCCGGGGCCTTAAATGGCCTGAGGAGGGGGCCACGCAGCCCCCTCCCAAGAAAATAAAAAAGGCCATGCCCCGGGGGATGGGGTCCCCGGGGCCAATACAGGCCCAGGGAAGGGGGGCCACGCGGCCCCTTCCTCGTTTTTTTTTAAATTAAATTTAAAAAAGGAGTAAGGCCCTGGGGATGGGGTCCCCAGGGCCCAAAAACAGGAAAAAGGAAGGGGGCCACACAGCTCCCCTTCAGGGGACAAATTTTTTTTCTTTTTTTTTTTAAACGATCGGGCCCTCAGGCCCCGCCCCCTTCCTTCACCACTCTGCAAACGCGCCCCTGGCGCGTTTGCAGAGAGGGAACAAATTCCCCTTGAATACTGGGGGTCCCTGGGGGCCAACTAGCCCACCAGGAACCTCCAATATGCGCCAGGGGCTGCGTTGCAGAGACGTGTAGAGAGGCCACACCCCTTTTTACACCTCTCTGCAATGCAGCTCTGTGGCGCTTTTGGAGGTATATGGTGGGCTAGTTGGACTCCGGGGACCCTCAGGATTCAAGGGGACTTAATCCCCAGCTTAAAACGCGCCACGGGCGCGTTTGCACAGTGGTGAAGGGAGGGGGCGGGGCTTCAGGTGACATGTGTGCAAACAGGCCCCGTGGCGCGTTTTAAGATGGGGAATTAAATCCCCTTCAATCCTGAGGGTCCCTGGGGGCCAACTAGCCCAACAGGTACATCCAGAATGCGCCACAGAGCTGCGTTGCAGAGAGGTGTAAAAAGGGTGTGGCCTCTCTACACGTCTCTGCAACGCAGCCTCTGGCGCATATTGGAGGTTCCTGGTGGTCTAGTTGGCCCCTAGGGACCCTCAGGATTCAAGGGGACTTAATCCCCCAACTTAAAACGCGCCACGGGGCGCGTTTGCAAAGATGTCACCTCAGGCCCCGCCCCTCCCTTCACCATTGTGCAAATATTCCTCTAAAATCAGCCGAAATAGGAATTCCGATTTACTCACCTGTTATCAGGAGAGACCTCAGTGCTGTATCTTTCAGCCCAGTACTGGTCCTGAAAAGTAATTTTAACCGTACTTACCAGTAACTTGAATTTCCTTCCATAGGCTAACATTGACTGGTTTCACTTGGAAATTCTTCTAAGTGTGGAGTTTTGGAACTTTAAAATATTCCTCTAAAATCAGCCGAAATACGAATTCCGATTTACTCACCTGTTATCAGGAGAGACCTCAGTGCTGCATCTTTCAGCCCAGTACTGGTCCTGAAAAGTAATTTTAACCGTACTTACCGGTAACTAGAATTTCCTTCATAGGCTAACATTGACTGGTTTCACTTGGAAATTCTTCTAAGTGTGGAGTTTTGGAACTTTAAAATATTCCTCTAAAATCAGCCGAAATACGAATTCCGATTTACTCACCTGTTATCAGGAGAGACCTCAGTGCTGCATCTTTCAGCCCAGTACTGATCCTGAAAAGTAATTTTAACCGTACTTACCGGTAACTTGAATTTCCTTCATAGGCTAACATTGACTGGTTTCACTTGGAAATTCTTCTAAGTGTGGAGTTTTGGAACTTTAAAATATTCCTCTAAAATCAGCCAAAATACGAATTCCGATTTACTCACCTGTTATCAGGAGAGACCTCAGTGCTGCATCTTTAAGCCCAGTACTGATCCTGAAAAGTAATTTTAACCGTACTTACCGGTAACTTGAATTTCCTTCATAGGCTAACATTGACTGGTTTCACTTGGGAAATTCTTCTAAGTGTGGAGTTTTGGAACTTTAAAATATTCCTCTAAAATCAGCCGAAATACGAATTCCGATTTACTCACCTGTTATCAGGAGAGACCTCAGTGCTGCATCTTTCAGCCCAGTACTGATCCTGAAAAGTAATTTTAACCGTACTTACCGGTAACTTGAATTTCCTTCATAGGCTAACATTGACTGGTTTCACTTGGAAATTCTTCTAAGTGTTGATTTTTGAAACATACAAATATTCCTCTAAAATCAGCCGAAATCCGAATTCGGATTTACTCACCTGTTATCAGGAGAGACCTCAGTGCTTCATCTTTCAGCCCAGTACTGGTCCTGAAAAGTAATTTTAACCGTACTTACCGGTAACTTGAATTTCCTTCCATAGGCTAACATGGACTGGTTTCACTTGGAAATTCTTCTAAGTGTGGCGTTTTGGAACTTTATAATATTCCTCTAAAATCAACCAAACTACGAATTCCGATTTACTCACCTGTTATCAGGAGAGAACCCAGTGCTGCATCTTTTAGCCCAGCACTGACCCTGAAAAGTAATTCTAACCGTACTTACCAGTAACTTGTATTTCCTTCCATTGGAATCCATTGTCTGGTTTTCAGCAGAAGAGTTTCAAAGTGTTGATTTTCACAAACTACAAATATTCCTTAAAAATCGCCTGTATGACTTAAACGCATTCTTTCAACTGTTTACAGGAGATGCACCAGTGCTGGATCCAGGATCCAACACTGAGTAAGAAAAAGTAACAATAACAGTTTTTACCTGCTAAGTGAATTTCCTTCCATAGGATAACATTGGTGATTCTATGAGAAAAAGTTTCTAAGTGTCAACTTTTAAAATACAATAATATTCCTTAAAAATCACGACTGTAACCAAAACGCTTTTACTCAACTGTTTACAGGAGATGTACCAGGACTGAATCTAGGATCCAGTCCTGTGGTTAGAAAAGTAATCCATAAAGTAACTAATTGCATTTAACTAGAAATTCACATTGAGCTGAATGTTGCATTGTGTTTGAAAATGTGTTGCCCATTGCAACAACTGTAACTACTGTACTTAAAAGTCTATTGCCTATCTGCAAAGTATTTAAACTAAAGTAATTCATTAAGAGAAAGTATTTTTTGTAATGTAATGTATAATGTAATTACAATGTAATTTAAAAAATAAAATATGTAAAAAAAATTGTTTCTAAAAATGTAGTAAATCAGTATAAAAAAAATTAATATAACAATTAATACATTTAAAAATTGTCATTTACAAAACCTTTGAAATTCACTAAAAAAAACGTAGGTTTCAGGCACGTTATAGTTAGAAATTAGCATTTAAAAAACCTTTGAAATTCACTGAAAAAACCATAGGTTTCAGACACGTTATAGTTACAAATTAGCATTTAAAAAACCTTTGAAATTCACTGAAAAAACCATAGGTTTCAGACACGTTATAGTTACAAATTAGCATTTAAAAAACCTTTGAAATTCACTGAAAAAAACATAGGTTTTAGGGACAGTTATAGTTACTTGGACATTGCACTCGTACAAAACCCGTGAAATTCCCCGTTATAGTTAGTTCAGCTAACTATAACTCGCGCCCTGTAATGCACTGCTGATGACGTCACATATTACATCACTCATGACATGGTCAGTGACATCACTGATGACATCACTGATGACATCTCAAATGACATCACTGATGACATCATCCACGTGATAATCTGATGCACCTCCTCACACCCTAATATAACCTTTGATACACCCACTCTAAATTACAGACTGCCATTCGCAAAACCATAGACACTCCAACACCAATAACTACATACCCACTCACTGATTCTTAGGTCTACACACACACATCCACTCACTCACCCGTACAGTCACTCATACTTACGGTCACTCAGTACAGGACTATCATATGCACTCATACTCCTATATAGACACTCAAACACCGCCACTCATCCATAGAGGTACTCACACACCTAGTCAGTCATGCAAATAATTAAACACACTACCATTTACTCACCTATACAGTTATACACACACCAGCTCACTTACTCATACAAATAGTAGCACATTGTTACGCTCTTATACAATCACTGATACAAGCACACACTCATCCATACAGCCACTATCACAATCACTCACTCTTGCTTATAGCTATTTATATACTCCAACACACATATATACTGCCTTTCACATATGTAGTTACTCACACATGTACCACTGGGACATACATTCACTCACTAACACACTCTTACACACACTTACCCACCCATACAGTCTATCACAGATGCACTCTTGAAACCATCCACCCAGTGAATCACCCACTCACACATCTATGCACAGAGTTGCACACACCCCTCCCACACAAACACTCAGGCACCCATACAGATACTCAGACAAGCATTCAATAACTCATATAGACACTCATTTAGCTATTCACAAACACATGCAGCCACTTACACAGCAACAGACAGACGGATACAGACATTCACCCAGTTTAGTCACTAACCCATGCATTCAGTAAGATACGTTAAATCACTCACTTATAGAGTCAGTCACGCACCTACTAAATCATCCATACAGACACTTACACACCCACTCATTCTTCAATACGTCTTTTCCTATATATATTAAAAATATTTAAACTTTACAGAAACACACAGTCACTGGATGATGTCATCAGTGATGTCATTTGAGATGTCATCAGTGATGTCATCAGTGATGTCACTGACCATGTCATGAGTGATGTAATATGTGACGTCATCAGCAGTGCATTGCGGGGGCGCGAGTTATAGTTAGCTGAACTAACTATAACGGGGGAATTTCACGGGTTTTGTACGAGTGCAATGTCCAAGTAACTATAACTGTCCCTAAAACCTATGGTTTTTTAGTGAATAATATATATATATATATATATATATATATATATATGTATACAAGCAATAATAACACACTTGGGAAATGCAACAGTTCAATGCATGAATAATATTAATGAATAAACAAGCAGCAAATAAGCCTGCAAGAAATCAGAAAGATATATGCACTAAATACATCAAATGATTAGTTTGGATGTGCACTCTGACACACACACATCACAAAGAAAACACCTCAAATGATCATAGCCACTGGCCACACATCACAATGGCAATAATCAAAACTCAAACACTTCACCTGGTGCAAACACTGCATCTTAGCCCACTCCAGACCGGGGGATTTAACAGCCCGGGATAAGAGCCTCAGCAACCAGGGTTCCGCCTTACCGAAGTAGACTCGTCCGTCCCCATTTGGATTCCAAAATCCTGGTTTCTAAGTCAACAACCCTCAGCTTTATAGTCTCAAAACACACTAGAAGGTTCAAGAGTCTTTCCCTCTGCGCCAAGTAAACTTACTGGAACTGGCCAGTTTCCATGCAAGCATTCCAAGGCAAAAGGAGTTCCCATGTTCCCTCTACATTCTCACATGTTCCAGCCTTTATCTTAACGAAGCTTATGAAAGCCTTCCAGTGTACATTAAACAATCTCTCACAAAACAACCTTGAATGTGATTAACCCAAACAACTTGCAAACACTCTGGGGGCCTGTCTGTGCGCGCAGAAAAGCTCAAGCAAGGCAGAGTCAGAATTCAGGATGACATGAGGCCATGTCAAAGCATATAGTAAGAACTTCATAATACTTCCCAATGTACAACACAATGCACATTTGTGCACCACTGCCTATAGCATCACAAACTTCATCTCTCAATGTACAACATAATGCACATTTGTGCACCACTGCTCATAACACTGCACTTCAAGACCAAAAAATACATTCCACACCTCTCTCTCTCTCATGCTTTTAAATGCACATCCCACACGTTCTGTTCTTGGCAAGGCTGTTCTACTGTGACAGCTCCCACTTCAAGACTACGAGAAGAAATCTTCAAGAGAAACAAGGCATATGCAGGACGTCTTACATTCAGGCTAGGATAAAATAACACACCAAAGTCAATTAAAATGATGGTAGTCAAAGGTCATCACGTGGTGTCAGACCATAAAAGTGCCTCTAGCACTACACCATCACAGGCAACTAAACTGAAAGAAAACACAGAGTTAAGTGGGTAATCCAAGACTGAGATCACCATGAAAAAAAGTCATACCAAAAACAACAGCTAGCAGTATTAACTTGTAAGCAGCTTGGGGAGCTAGTAATCAGCAGTCAGGACTCAGGAGAAGGTTACTCCATGTTGCATGGATTTTGTAAGCAAAGCAAGGCCTCACAAAGGTAAGGTAATTTACACTTTTGGTGTTACTTTACTCTTGCAATGTAAGTTTACGACTAGTAACCTTTCCATAAATAAATTTGCTTTATAAGTAGCAACTTTATGAGTAGTAAGTAAGTCCTATAATTTAAAATGTAGTAGTTACTACTAGTTAGTTACTACTCATGAAGGTACTACTCATAAAGTTATTGGTAGTACAGTTACACTGCAAGAGTAAACTTACACCAAAAGTGTAACTTTACCTTTGTGAATCAGGCCGTAGTGCACACTAGTACTACCTATCCTTGAAAAGACATTGTTCTACGATTCAGCAGTATGATGATGTCTCTTTTATGCCTGGGTGAGTACTAGGCCTTGCAAGGGCTATTGTTTAGTTAATAAGATCCTGTAACAGTTGGCGTCACCACGTGTGTGATCCATATATGGTGTAAATTATTAAGTCACACCTCAGTAGATCGCACACCCTGGGAGAAGAGAGTTAAGGGTTTCAGGAATGGATAGGAAGGGGGAATTGAGGAAAGGTGAGGCAAAGACAAACACAACATTCATCAAGTCGTTTAGCAGCACATCTGTTGTGGAAGGAATGACACAGCTCCGCCCTTCAGACCAAGAGTCCTAAGTCATCTAATTGTTATCTTACCAGGGGTTGAAAAATACAAGAGAGTGAGAACCCACACAGGTCTAAACATTGTATTTTGTTACGAAAAGAAAACTGACACAGTATAAATGCCAAAATGGGCAGTGTATCTGCATTCTTCTTCCCGGAATGTCCTTCTTGGGCTGAACTGGTCCGGTAAGCAGGAGTGTTATGGAGCTTTCATGCAGAAGAAAAGAAGGCCTGTGGAATGCAAAAAAGTAAAAGTCATTATTGTAGGGTAAGCTTCATGGTGGATGAGGATCAAGATGGAAGAGCCTAGGCTGGTGCGGTCGTGCGCGATTAGCTGAGAAGTGAGAACAATCTTTTACCACCAATCCCAGGGCTGCATGTAGCTGGCTGATGAATCTCACAAATCATGTGATGTGTGTCCAGTGACAGTGCCCCCCAGACTACATCCACTTAATTACAGTTTGACTTTGGAGCCAGCCTACTACTCTGCATTGTCCTAATCAATGCACCTTTCTCCAGTCCACAGGAGTAGGGCTCTTTGAGTCATGTTTATTAATTCCCATTGATGTAGATAGGAATTGTTCTTTACTTCATTCTTCTGGTTGTTGAGGTAATCCCATGCCAACTCCCCACCCAAATAAGATAGGCCTGTAGTGTTGAACAAGAAAAGCAAAAGAATTTGAGCAATTTGTGGAGTTTTGAAACTAAACTGACTGATTTTGGAAGAATGTGGAAAAAAACTGTACCCAAATGGAGAAAGCCATGTAAGTAATTAGAAATGTGAAAACAAGCAAGGCAATGATTCAGGCAGAATCACCCCCCAGCCCCAAACATTACAAATCATGTTTACAAATTAGTTTCAACACCTTCCCAGCCACAACATGAATCATCAATCACTCAAAATATCACTCATTGGTGCAATAGTTACGAGTTCTAAGCATGGTGCACATTTGCATATTGTTTCTCTTTTCTCATGGAAGCAACACTCAATTGCAGTAATTAATGATCTTTACTGGCAGCCCAGTTAGGGAATGAAAAAAAGAAGGATGGGATGGGTGGCACTGTCTTATGTCCTTTAAACGAATGGGTTGTGGGGAGGCATCTTGTGTGTACACTGGTCCACTCCATAAATGTGAGTAAATAAATGGGGCTGCGCTAATCAGTTAGATAACAAATATATAAATCTTCCTCTAATTACCTTTTTTTAAGCAGTTTGACAATAATATATGCAAGTTCTGTTGTGGGCTAGTACTTAGTCTGGGAAGTGTAGTTTGCTCTAAAACACAGCGAGGTTCACCCAGAAGTTCATCCTCTAACACACTTGAGAAGGAATTATTGCCCTCATCTTCATCCTGCTATGTTTCAGGAACAATATAATCTTGTGGTGAAGTGTTGGTTCATTTTAATCATGTTCAATATCTCCATGTTTTGAGGCAAGAGACTGGTCCTTCTGACTCTGACAACTATGCCAGCTGCACTGAACACACGCTCAGAAGAGACCGGGCTACCCGAAAAGCCAGATGCTTTATTGCTAGCCTGCTGAGCTCTGGCCATTGTCTCATCTTCCCATAGCAATAGACCAATGGGTTTTGATCCAGGTAGACCTCATTTGGGTCATCCATATAGTCTTGCAAAATCCTCTGAATGGTCATTGGTGGGCTACTTGCTCGACCTCTGTTGCCTTGACCTCTGCACTTGACTCAAGCCCTACCACCACTTGGAACCAAGCCATTGCAGAGGTTGGGTCGGATTCTTCTGTTGCTGGTGTTGCTGGCGAGGATGATGGTTTTGGTTTTGCGATAACAATATTGCTCACTCTGGAGGTTGAAGACTGTACGCCAGAAAGTCAGTCTGGGCCTCTAACTTCCAGCCACTTGTCTTCCAGGTCTGTCGCTTGTTCGACAATCCAAGTCTTGTAAAGTGAAACATCCCCTTCTGAAAAAGGACTGAAAGTGACCAGTATTTTTTTTGTACCCTGGATCAAGTATTGTGGCACATAGGTACTCTTTGGAGGACACAAGCTCTCTTTGTAGCCTTGCATTAACAGCAAGCAAAGGATTACGCTCTGAACCAACTCCTATTCTTCTTTGTTCACACCGGCGAACCTTTGCAACATCTTTTTCAACTGGTCTTGTAGCAGCTGCAACAATGGGATTGCTTGGCTCATTGTCCTGTCCCTCTTGCTGACTTCCCCTGTGAAAACGTCAATAAGGAAGTAGCATTTGATGAAGCAGAGAAACTGCTGAGCCCTTTAACTGACACATAAATCTGATTATGACACGTTTGAGAGAAAAATGACAAACGTGTACAAACTATGTGAACTATACGTTGAAGAAACATGAGAAAAATCATGCATCGTAAAAGCATGCAGACGAGAGAAAATTAGATGACAATTAGTCACCTGAATAACATAGATTGTACTCTATTAACTAGTATTGGGGTTGCTTTTTAAAACGTAATAGAAGATGTTAGGTGATAAATTATCATTGTTAGGATATTTTCCTTCATTTCATTTATGAAATTAAATGTGCATGAAGAATTAATGCCATTTATGTAATCTAGAGGATATTGTGTGCTTTATTGAGGAGTCTCATTCCAAACTCCAATTTTGCATATGTGAAATTGTGCACCAAGTAAGAAAGGAGCCCGTTTTTTGCAGAAGTCGCCAGCACCGCCAGCAGTACCGGCAGCCAGGGGACGCCAGCCCCCATAGTGCACAGCGCCAGGAGGCGCCTACGCATCAGCACGCGCCAGGAGGCGCTTAAAGGTCGTTGCGGGCCCCCGCAGCACGGGAGCCCGTTCTTTGCAGAAGCCGCCAGCACCGCCAGCAGTACCGGCAGCCAGGGGACTCCAGCCCCCATAGTGCACAGCGCCAGGAGGCGCCTACGCATCAGCACGTGCCAGGAGGCGCTTAAAGGTCGTTGCGGGCCCCCGCAGTGCGGGAGCCCGTTCTTTGCAGAAGCCGCCAGCATCGCCAGCAGTACCAGCAGCCAGGGGACTCCAGCCCCCATAGTGCACAGCGCCAGGAGGCGCCTACGCTTCAGCACGCGCCAGGAGGCACTTAAAGGTCGCTGCGGGTCCCCGCAGTGCGGGACACGCGCGGGCATGCCCGGGCTGCGCCAGGGCAAGGCCGGGCCCGTCTGCGCCCGTCAGCACCAGGAGGACACAGGACAGGGCCACCCCCCTGTTATTTGGTCCTTTGCAGTTTTTCCATGTTAAATCTGATTATGACACATTTGAGAGAAAAATGACAAACGTGTACAAACTATGTGAACTATACGTTGAAGAAACATGAGAAAAATCATGCATCGTAAAAGCATGCAGACGAGAGAAAATTAGATGACAATTAGTCACCTGAATAACATAGATTGTACTCTATTAACTAGTATTGGGGTCGCTTTTTAAAACGTAATAGAAGATGTTAGGTGATAAATTATCATTGTTAGGATATTTTCCTTCATTTCATTTATGAAATTAAATGTGCATGAAGAATTAATGACATTTA
This sequence comes from Calotriton arnoldi, assembly GCA_963921515.1. Classification (NCBI taxonomy): domain Eukaryota; kingdom Metazoa; phylum Chordata; class Amphibia; order Caudata; family Salamandridae; genus Calotriton; species Calotriton arnoldi. Next base: position 849,561 of record CAWUFW010008459.1, on the reverse strand, counting down.
TGTAATCTAGACGATATTGTGTGCTTTATTGAGGAGTCTCATTCCAAACTCCAATTTTGCATATGTGAAATTGTGCACCAAGTAAGAAAGGACCCCGTTTTTTGCAGAAGCCGCCAGCACCGCCAGCAGTACCGGCAGCCAGGGGACTCCAGCCCCCATAGTGCACAGCGCCAGGAGGCGCCTACGCATCAGCACGCGCCAGGAGGCGCTTAAAGGTCGCTGCGGGCCCCCGCAGCACGGCACAAGCGCGGGCGTGCCCGGGCTGCACCAGGGCAAGGCCGGGTCAAGGGCGGGCCCGTCTGCGCCCGTCAGCGCCAGGAGGAGACAGGACAGGGCCACCCCCCTGTTATTTGGTCCTTTGCAGTTTTTCCGTGTTCATAAGGTACTATTTTTGTTTCCCGTTCTGGCCACTGACATTGACATTTAGACGTAAACCCCATATATTTAAGCATCACGCTTGGTCGGTCGCTTGAAATTTTAAAGTGTGTCAGCCTGCTTGTTATTCCCCCGCTGGTTATTTGTATTATTTGCAGTCTTTGACTGCTGTAACTTCATTTGTTGGTTTTATACCTTATTGCTGTTACTGTATAATACTTTTTGTACTGGGTGCTATGGGGAAAAGGAAAGCAGCGGATTGCTTGGGAGGGGGAACACTGGGGAAAGGTAAGAAAGTAAAAAGGTCGACCAAACAGCCTAACAAAACTAACTGTGTTATGAACCGTATTGATAATCTAGTTAGTGATTGTGAGGAGCTATTATCTGCTCTGTTGGGTCTTGAATGTAGTGTTATAGATGTGCATCATCCTACCCCTTCTACCCTTTCCACTCTCTGCACCCAACCAAGTGGCTCTTCATCTATCCCAGATATGTTTAAAAGATCTCTACTGAAGGGGGACCTGATCCCATCTCAAGAAGGTATCTCGAATATAGCCAATGATAATCCCATAATATTAAGTTCTAACCTAGTACACATAAGAAACTCCGAACCTGCTATAGAGTGTACAAACAGATTCTCACTCCTAATGGATCTGAATGAAGAACTCTGCGATTATCAGGGTACAGAAGGGATGGGAGGAGATACTGCTAAAACAGCAACCCCTATCTGCCCGTGTAAGGACTTGTGCACTGACCAACTTATTGGTCAGATAGCTGATTTAAAGGCCCAGACAAGACAACTTATAGAAGAAGTTAGCTCACTTAAGGGTACGATTGATATACTTTCCACTGCACTAAAATCACATATCAGCTCGACACAACTAGCTATTGTAGGTCAGACTGCGGCCCAAAAATCCAATCATAGAGATCTAATCAAGGATAGTGCAGATAGATCAAGTAGGGATAGAAATCTCATAGGGCAGCGCGAATGTAGCGACACACGATCACATACTGGCCCAATCATCTCGCAGCCTCCCACCATGAACATACAATTGAGGCAAAGAGGTCTTTGTCCACAATCCCTGGAATCTAACAGTGAACATCGCACACCTCGAACTAGCCAAAGTTCAGGAGTAATCCAACTCGATAGAGTAGTCAACACTGAGAAGCCCCTGATTCGTTCCTCAAAACGCCAAATATTCTTGACTAATGTTCCAAAAATTCCCCCTAGTTTAATCAAGGAAGATGAGCAATCCTTGATAAACAAATGTACTCAGAGGTTAAGACATGTGCGTAAGTGTAGATCCATAATCAGGGAAGATATATTTTCTGCCAAAAGGTATATATCCACGGGCTCAAAACCTGACTAGTGTGTCTTACACTGGCAACCACTGATTTGGTAGAGAATCTGGTGGCCTTTGATCTTAGGACATCACACTTGATCACAACTAATATCAGGATGAAACTTAACCCTCCAGACATTTCTACAAACCAAATATCTAGTAATCTTGCTCTAATACGCAATGAGGATTCTTCCTTCCAAATATAGATTGATGTTTAAGGAACTTTCCTCTTCTACCACAATCAGTGGAAGTAGTACATCTCTGGGGGATAGACAGAAGCTGTATAGGACCATTTACCAACTGTAGTATTGGTGGGCCTGACGTTGCCGACGGGCCTTTTAGGCCCAAAGTTCCAGCACAGGGAGATCTAACGTGCTCCCTTGATAATCTAGTTCCCGCACTGTTGGCTGAGGATACCGGACAGGGTACCGAGGTGGGCTCTTGTAGTCCTTCCAATATACAGGATGTCTCTTAGTTGGCACTCGCCTCTTGGAATATAGCGGGTCTGTCCTCCAAGATTACATCATTGGTTTGGACTGCTTTTATAGAGGCTTAGGATATATTTGTCTTCCAGGAAACGTGGTCACTTAACCCAGTTTACCACCATGGATATTTAAACTTTTCAAAGCCAGCATCTGGTGGACGAAAAGGCAGACCTTCTGGAGGGCTTACTATCTGGGTTAGACAGCATTCCTGCTATAAAATTGAGGAAATTATGATTGATAACCCTGATATTATGGCAATCCTTCTACGGTTCAAACACCCCCCACACCTACTTGTGGTTAATGTGTATGAAAGAGGTGTGGTGGGAGGTAGATCATCCACGACAATCTCCTCACTTGACAGCTTCTTAGACAAAAAAAGAGGCTTAAATAATCTGGTTATAGTAGGGGATTTTAACACCACATTGGAGCCCCTTGATTATGAGGACAGCAACCTTAGCGCCGAAGAAGATGCCCAATGGGGCATTCCTTTATTGGAGCTGCCACCAATTAGAAAATAGACCGAGGCCGCTCTCCAACTTAAAGCATTAAGTTTGGAGAGGGGAGTGAGGGCGGTGAACGGAAGAACATCCTCAGATCGACTGGGTTCCCATACTTACTGTAATGGCTTGAGAAGTAGTCGCATTGACTACATTCTCATCAATCTTGAGAACTGGTCGTCCCTAGTTGATATGGAGGTATGCGTGAGAAATGAAAGTGACCATAACCCACTCCTGTTAAAGATGCTGGTATCTGGTCACATAATAGCTCAGCCTCATATTATTGAAAGGGTGACCACTGATGCTATTATATGCAATGATATGAGGAGGGTAAATGGTCAAGGATTGTGGAAAACGAAAGTTCTCTTGTGAAAATGAAGGAAGTAGTGGAGAGCACATTAGTTGATCTCCAAAAGCTTACTACCCAAGGCGAATTAAATACTAGTGTCATCCAAGCCCATGAGGATATGTTTGAATCGATTAAGAACTTTTTTGTTAAATCACACAAAGCAAGTAGTAGGCCCCCCTTAAAGCACAACCATTGGTACAATAAGGCATGTAGGGAAGCATATAAACAATTGTCCCTAGCAATTAAATCTAAAGATATGGGCAAAATCAAAAAAGCACGTAAGATGTATAAAATCGTACAAACAGCAGCAAAAAAGGAATGGGATGAGTTAAGGTGGTTAGAACTCCTGCAAGCCAGCAAAGAGAAAGATATGCAAAGATTTTGGCAGCTGGTAAAATGGGGCAGAGGAGGATTAGGCCAAACACCCCAAAACTATGTAGCACCAGATCAGTGGGTTTCTTTTTTTGAGGCACAATTTGCAGTTGGGGCTAATGACAGTGGTGATGTTCCCCTCGAATTACCCAAGTCAGATTCTACAGTGTTTTTTACTATAAGTGAGGTGGAAGCGCCCTGAACGCAGAGCCAAGGGGCAGGGCTCCAGGCCCTGACTGTATTCCTGTAGATTTGTTTATGTATGACAAAGATAACTGGCTTCAGTATATTCAGTTACTTGCAAATGCGATAGCCAGTGGAGCTACTATCCCTGACTCTTGGCGAGGAGCCGAAATTCTACCTATTTACAAAAAGGGGGATCGATCCAGCCCTAGTAACTATAGGCCGATTAGTCTAATCGACTCTACTCAAAAGATTATGGCAAGGTTAGTGCTGAACAGAATTCAGTTATGGATCGCAGAAAATAATATACTATCCCCATTACAGGCAGGATTTAGGGCACATGTAAGCACTGTCGACCAGGTCTTTCGTTTTATTTTAATCTACTGGCGTGCCGCAATTTTAGCAGGTGGTACTATTTATGCCGCCTTTGTTGATCTTAAATCAGCATTCGATATGGTTCCGCGCAATAAGCTGTGGGTTGTCTTGAAAGGTCTGGGGATGCCCTTGGAGCTTTTACTGCTTGTAGTCAAGTTGCATGAGTCCAATTTTGCACAGGTTCACTGGGGAACACAGGGCAATATCACCCCTAGGTTTCCAATTTCAAAAGGGGTTCGCCAAGGGTGTGTTCTGGCCCCCAACCTGTTTTCATTATTTATAAATGGGATGGTTAATTACTTCTCCTCATACCCTACCGATGCTCCCTCCCTTGTAGGTATAAAGGTTCCAATACTTATGTTCACAGACGATACCCTAATTATATCAAAAACCCAAGTGGGGCTGCAGCGGGCGCTCTGTCGCTTTGAGGAATTTTGTAAAGACCATGAACTTGTGGTAAATGTGGATAAAACCAAGTTTATGGTTCTGCATAAACATAAAGCAGTCAAGGGCAGGGTCGTCATGAAGAAGGTGTTATTGGAACAAACGGATGTATTCACATACCTTGGAATTACCATAGGCAGGAAACTAGACTGGAAACCCCAGATAGAGCTATTGGCACTTAAGCACTGCCAACTGGCAGGAGCCTTATTAAATGAGCACAGGCTCTCGCAGACCAAGCCGGTAGGCCCAGTTTTAAAGATTTACAATACAAAGGTTATGGCCTCCACTCTATATGGAGCAGAACTTTGGGGTCTTGAGAACCTTTCTTCGCTAGCCCTGGCTCAGAACAAATTTGTGAGGGGCCTTACTGGACTCCCCCTAAATACACCACTCAAACCCCTATGCTCTGATTTGGGGTGTAGTACATTGGTAGAGGTTGCAAGATTTAGACCATTAGCATATTGGAGAAGATTATGGTCAACCCCGGAGCTGTCATATTATGCTAATGCACTTAAAGATGTTAGAGATGCTGACACGTATCATAAGATTAGCTGGCTACGCAAGGTAAAATGCTCCTTGGTGAACATGGGTATGAGCCATCTGTGGGAAGACCCGGCTAGCAATCTGTTCCCCCCAAAAACAGTTTTTAAGGAGGCTTACTCGGCTATGATTAAATGTAACAATGTGCGATCAATTAAGAATCTTTCATTAACTAGCACTTTTCTGGAATATAAGCCAGAACCTATGTATGAAAATTTGGGGGATTTTATAACTAAGCTCTGCGACAGGAAACTCTTTTATCAGTTTTGGGTAGGCACATTACCGATTAAATGATTTACCAAAAATTGGCACAATACTTCTGATAGCAAATGTTTATTTTGTCATGAGCAGGACGAGACAGTACCGCACATTTTATTTGTATGTCCAGCATATATCTCTCCACGGAACAAATGGTTAAAACCAATTTGTTCTAATTTGGGCACTAGGTCGTGTGCTATAGCATTACGAATACTGAAAACTAACACCCAAGAGTCCATTGTGATTGCACTAGCAAACTTTTTAGGCTGGATGTGGAGAATACGAACCGATTTCTTAGAAGTAGCAGGTTATAGCGATCATCTTTAATATATTATATAATGTATTGCCATTTTGCTGACTGTATTGGGCTTCTTGTACATAGTGTAAATAATTTTTATGCTCTGATTAATTTTATTACTTGGATGAAATGAAAGGCAAACTATTCTTAGTGTTTGAACAGTATATTATCTTGTTTTATATTCTTTTATGATTGACTATGTGTCTTTTTAAATTGTTTGTCTAGTATGTCTTTTTCGATCCTGCCCTATCAATATTGTTATAATTGTGCCCATTGTGAAGTATTTGCAATATATCATGTATTTATTAAGATATTGTATATATTTTGTGTGTCTTTTATGATTAGTACGATCGAAATAAAGACTTAATTGAATTGAATTGAAAAGACAGCTGCACGTCTATACTAAACCCAAATGCTCTGAAACGTTTAGCGAATAATCTTCACACATGTACTAATGAGCATCACTAGAAATGATATTAATAAATTATTTTTTGTAATAATTTTACACGTTGGTACTTTAAAAATGCAGTAATATGTCATGGTTACATGTGCTATTTACAGCTAAACTAAAATGATTTATGAGTGCAAATAAGTTGAAAGAAATATATATAATGTCCCAAAGGTTATAAAACACACACATTTCCATTATTGTAGGTTCTATAGTTCATAAACCAAATTTAATTTCGGCCTGCATTTTCCTTACTGTGCTTGATTCTGTTCTCAGGGAAAGACTTTGCAAACTTGCAATGTGAAAAGAATCTAGGTCTCATTAGGAGAATTCCCATTCGCATACGAGGATTTATTGCAACACATTTGCTACTTTGGGATCATCTGCCATGAGAAACTGTCCTCTTGAGATCACTCATGTGCTTTTGAAAGGACTATTGTTTGAAAGTTACATACACTGAATGGTTCGACAGCTTACGTGGTGATCACCAGCTTAATGCTATAATATGTGTCTTCTTTGTGCTGCATGACAATCCCCCTATATGAACTGACCAATGGACTGAGTGGTCTGACCAGATGAGGTGACCCAGGAGGTGTTGCCTCGTAATTTGAGGATTATATTATACGTTGATGTGACGAAAGGACACTCTCGCACACACGCTTACTCTTGGAGAGACACATTACTTATCCTTGCTTTTTGGAACAACCTTGCGGACTCTACTGAATTTCCTAGGCTGAACCATTCGCTGTGTGCTCTATTCACTGACTTCTTTCCCTCTCATGGGAGCGTACTTTTGAGCTGTCATGGTTCATGTCTCTTCCTGAACTTTCCCAGAGCTTTGGTAAATAAAGGCAAAATCAAATTTTGATTTGATTATCTTGTACTCTTGGGTCTTAAATGCCTGATAATAATGTAGTTGCTGTTTTTAATTATTATGATAAAATCTAACTTTAACTAAATCCTGTTTCTGACTCTCTGTGATTTGTCTCCAATGATTGATTATGCATTCTAATTGAGTTGTCAATCCTAGGAAGAAATTCCATTACAGAGATCTCTGGACAGCAGATACTGATGTTATTATTCTGCATAGCTTTAACAGAATTATTGGTTTGTATGATCTTGGTCCAACTGAATTTCTTCAGGAGATTTTGTCTAGCAGTGATAATGCTTTACTTGTATAGCTTAGTTCTGAGAGTGATAAACATGAATCTAATTACGAGTTTGTAGGTCAGTAACCCAATTCCTGGTCCTCATTGGATAACTGGAGTTGGATCCCCTATGGCCGACCCCTGTCGGCATGAAACAAGATCCATCGGAGGACCAAGTCCAAGTACATGAAAATAAGGCGAGTGGTAAGTGGTAAAGTTAGTGATCAAAAAAGGGCCTAGTAATACTACAGCAGTAATTCTGGTAGCGTGTTGGATGGTTTATGTGTCTGATGAAGTTAAGATATAGGGAGGACCCTACTGAGATCCTTATTAAAATTCTCTGTCCAAAAATTGTCCACCCCAGCTCAAGCTCAAAGCTCATGTTCGGTTAAAGGAGATCAAGTGCCGAGACTGACGGAGGAGTACAACAAAGAAGGTTTAAACAGTGGTGTGAGTATCAATAAGGTTGCGCGTTGCAAAAGTTTAAGCTTAGATTGGAGTAAAGTGAAATGACTGTATGAGGTTATGCAAAGTGGTTAGAGTCCACGTTTGAGTGATGTGCTTTATGCTGAACAGTTGATGTTGCAATCGGGTCCGTCATGACCTAAGATCCGGGGATATACACCTACGGGTGGTCACAGTGTGGCATATGCTGAGTAAGTTGTCTGCTGTGTTTTGAAGGTGCTGTTTGTGAGACGTTGTTGATAGTACCACCAAGAGAAGGGAAACTTTCTTTGTGTGAGTCAGGGATACGGTTGTTACGGTTGCTCTCAGTGCACAAGGAGAAATCATGATAACCTGAGTGAGATCGCGCTGGTTGGGGTCTCACTTGAAGTGTATGTGAAGTGTATGTAAAGTAGATCAGATCATTGTATTTGGTTAGCCTTCTTGTGTGAAAGGATCTATCGTTTCTTTAGTGGAGCAGACAGAGTTTTTTTGAAAAACGTACATTGTGTGAAGATTTTTGCTTAGAGAAAATGCTCACAAATGATTGTAAAGGAGGGATAGCCGCTGCGAGGAGTGAGATTGACTTCACAGTGTGCGGCGCAGGTATTGGTTGGTTGGTGTATTGCCCCGCTGTGATAGGGTGACTACGTCACTGTGCGCTGCACTGGTATTTGTTGGGAAGGAACTGAACAAGGAAGTGTATGGTAAATCGATTGAGGAGAATTATTTGTGAACAACAAAATTTAAAATTTATAAGAAAATGACAAATGTGAAGAATTTAATGCATGGGGATTCATCAGTACCCACTAGAGGATGGGTACTAATACGACCCAAAGGTACACCAGCATTGTATATGTCCCAAGAGAGAGGATATCACATGTGTACATGGCTTGAAAATTGAATAAAATACACTGAAAATGATGGACCTTTTAGATTGCCCACAATATAGAACATTTAATGTCAGAATTCTTGAAAACTTGAGGAGACTACTATATAAGATTAAACTTCCTCCTAGGCCTACGTATGAAGTTGGCACTGTATATACTATACCAAAATGAAGTATAGTGTGCACAGAGTCCAGTGGAACCCCAAAGGTAGGCAGAGGTAAAAGTAGATAGCACCTTACTCTATTTGTGGTAGTGTGGGCAAGCAGTAAGGCTTTATCAGAGGGTAGTGTAACGCATTTGATGTACACACTCAATCATCAAATGATGTCACACACTTAAAGACTGAACTCAGACCAATTTTGTTAGTATAAATATTATTAAGTTATTTTATTTCTAGAACCAAGCCAGCCTGGCACATGTAAGTGAAATAAATGCTTTGCAAAATCTTATGCAGTGTTTTACAATTGAATGCAGATTCAAATGCAGTTGATTGAAATACAGGTAAGTCAAAATGTCAAAATTACTTTTCAGATTACTGTTCAGTTACTTTTCAGATTACTTTTTTTTAAAGTTACTTTTTCTACTCAGTGTGATATGCCTAGATATCACACTGAGATATTTCCTAGAGAAAAGGTAAATAAAATCAATTTTGCACAGTTGTAGTTTTTCAGGTTTTCATACAAATCAACTCCACACTTAAAACATATTTCACGGAAAAACAGTCAATGTATTCCTATGGAGAGAAATGAAGTTATTGGTTAACAGGTAAGTACTCGGTCTTTGGGGTTGAGTTTCTGGGTTTGGAACAAGGGTTCCCCCAGGGTCAAGGATGCACTCTCAAAACACCCTCAGCGGCACTAGGGCGGCCGGGTGGAGAGTGCTGAGGCCCAATGTTATCCAATGGGGGATAGGGGGCCTCCGGCTGGTGGCTGCTCACGAGCAGGCCACAGGGTTGTGGGGGCAAATCTCCTGGTGTTAGGCTCAGGGCAAAGGGGGATCCGAGTTAGCACCCAAAGTACTCCCGCAGGGGCGGCTGGGTGCAGGGTGCTATTTTGGTGTCGGGTGCCCTGTTGGTTTCAATGGGGATTCTCCAGTTTTGACAAAGACTGCAGGCTCGGGGACTAAGACCTTCTGGAGGTGACTACCAGTTGGAGAGGTAAGTTGGGATGCCTGGGGATGCTGGGACACCGTTGGTTGGTCTCCATTGGCTTCCGATTAAGGAAAGGGTCCACTTTAAAGCCCTGTGCATTTTTCACAGGTTGTTGAAAGGGAGGGGACCAGCCATTATCTCTTCTTTAGCTCATCCTTATCGAGCCAATAGGTGTCTTCGTTCTGATGATCTTTATTTAGCTTCAGTCCCCAGAATCCGCAGGACCAGAAGTGGTGGCCGACTGTTCTCATACAGTGCGGCCAAACTCTGGAATGCCCTTCCTTTGCGGCTTCGTGTGCAATCCAGTCACAATACCTTTAGGAAGGACCTGAAGACCTGGCTTTTTCCCATCTAACCTGCTGTAATCAATTTGGTGTCCGTCAGCGCTGGGATGCCTTCGGGTAGCTATGCGCTTTATAAATATTATTTCATTCATTCATTCATTCATTCATTCATTCACCCAAGGCCGTGGGACTTCGGGCGGAGGGGTGTCTTTAGGCATCAGGTTTTCTTACCAGCTCCGTTCGCGGTCAGGGGGGGTCCTCCAGAAAGAGACTGCAGGTGTCATGGAGAGGGTCGAGGCAGGTCAGAGATCACCAGATCTCAGGTCAGGATCACCGAGAAGACCTCCTTGTGGTGTTGGGCCACTCGAACTCGGGCCGGGGTCGTCGGGTGCAGAGTGGTGCAGACTCATGGATTTGGCCGGAGCCAGAGTCTGTGGGTGAGCAAATCCGGTGCTCACGGGAGACAGAGTCTTTTCTGTGGAAGGCAGAGCAGGTCCCCGGGGTTCTTGAGGTTGCTGGCTACAGGACACACCGGGATTTCTGCTTCTGCAGGTTCGAGGTGGGGACAGGCGAGTGGGGCTGGGGCCAAGTAAGTGGGCGTCCTCCTCTTCCTAGCTTTGGCATGGCTTCTTCGGTCCTTCTTCTTCTTTTCTTCTTAGTCGGTTCTTGTCTGAGGAGGCAAGGTTCAGAGGTGCCCCTAAATACTAGATTTAGGGGTGTTACAGGTGAGTAAAGGTTGGGACCAATGGGTCCCTTCCTTGGTGTGGGTACATCCCCTATTATGCCACTCTCCAGTGGGAGGGGGCATATGCCTCACTCTGGTTGGCTGGGTCCCCCATCTGCAAGATGGTGGGGACTGATAGTTGTGCTTCACCTCGCCTCCCCCACCTTAGGGGTGGGGTTGGCAAAGGTGGGCACACCTCCCTTTCTGACTTGGTTTTTCCTCCGATTCTCCTGCCCAAAGTGGGGTCAGAACCGGTGGTGGCCAATTGCTGGAAGCAGCAAAAGGCCTGGGGAAGCTCACAAAGGCGGCAAGCCTTTGAAGCTTCCCTACGTTGACCCTGCACATACTGGGGGAGGAGTCTTGGTACCTCGTCCCAGGATGTGCATTGTTTCAGACCCCTGAGAGCAGCAGGCTCTTGACCCAGGGGTCCAGAAACATGGCTGGTGGTGGCAGCTAGTGAGCAGCCACTCAGCCTGGACACTAGTGTTAGGTCGTTTTCCAGGGGGCATCTCTAAGATGCCCTCTGTGTGCATTTTTCATTAAATCCCACACTGACAGCAGTGTTGGTTTAATGTGCTGAGAAGTTTGATACCAAACTTCACAGTTTTCAGTAAAGCCATTATGGTTCTGTGGAGTTTGTAATGACAAACTACCAGCACCATATACTCTTAATGGCATTACTGCACTTACAATGTCTAAGAATTGGCTTAGACGCTGTAGGGGTACAGGGCTCATGCACCTGTACCCTCACCACTGATATAGTGCACCCAGCTAGAGAAGTGGCTGATCTATGCCAGAGCAGTGGGTTGTAGGCATGGCACACAGGGATGTGTGCCATGTCAACTTTGTTCTGCACCAAAACATGCAGCCTGCACAGACAGTGTGTGTGTGTAAAGATACAGGGCCTCTAAGGGTGGCACAATAAGTGCTGCAGCTCTTAGAGGCCTTCCCTGGCCACAGTGCCCTTGGTACCTGTGGTGCCATTTACAAGGGGCTGACCTGTGGCCAGAGAGTGCCAATTGGGTTTTATTTTCAATGCAGTTTTAGGGAAAGAACATAGGCCCTGGGTACCTGTTTTGCAGGAGCCCAGGGCATACTCAGTCAAAGTACATTAGCAGTTTAGCAAAAAGTGGGGGCAGCCATGCAAAAAGAGGGCACTTTCTAACAGCCTATGCAATTCTAGGTGCTTAGTGAATGGGAACATATAGCCCAACAAAAAGGGAAACAGAAACATCAGGGAAGGTACAAGAATACTGTAAACTGATATGTTGAGGCTAGATGGGATGCTCAACAGGAGGCTTGGAGAACAGATATAGCAGAGGGAACCAGAATGTATCCTGTAATAGTTGCAGAGAAGGAGGGTGAAGGTAAGCATGAGAGAAGAAAAGGCATCTTGAAGAGCCAACAACACTAGCTCCAGCTGGAGATAGTGATCACGAATTTGAAGATGAATTCTTAAATACATTATTACTGAACAGTCCACCACCTTATAATGAAGACCACCCCCAGAGTTTAACAAATTCTTATTTGGGGAAAATTCCTGACGCACCTGCCGAGCCCATAGATCCAGTTTCACACACCCCCTTCATGATAGTGGGTGGAAAAATAAGATGTCTTATGTGAATAAACAGACTGTTTTTAACCTACCAGAAGCTTTGACAGCCCTAGTGATAATAGGTCCTGTAGTTCCTTTATATCAGTCTGGGAATAGAGGAAAAGAAGTACATACATTGTCTGTCCCTACTGGGATAAAAGGTTCAACTTCCACTCCTGCAGATTTGAGACAGCCTACCCACATGCCTATAATTCCAACCCCAGCTAATATTCCTTGTGGAGCTAGCACTGGTTCGAGTGTACATTCCACTCGATTACAATCTCCCAGAGGAAAGTCAGGACAGGCCCAAACTTTCTATGTACCTGAGAATGGTATGGCAACTCCACCGCAGGAAAACTACAGGAAACATTCTTCTGACGGGAACGCCAGACTCTGATGTGTCCCTTTTACATTCTACACCTGTAGCAAGAATGGAAGGTCTGCTCGAGGATTTACTAGGGAATACAACAGAAGGACAAATAGGTTCTACTTTTGAAGAAATTGATGATTGGCGTAAAGGTATAGTTACACCTGCAAATGATACAGATGTTGGAATAAATGGAACAAATGCGCTGAGAACGGAAAAAGACAGGTCCTTTCGCATCGCAAGACTCAAGGTGGAATTGGAAGAAATTATTATAGGAACCATAAACCCTGCTAGGATAGTTGCTTATCAGGATGATGAATTATTGTTCGTCTGCAAAGACATTACCAGACGTGACCGAAATACACATGAAAAGTTATCTCAATTGGGCAAAAAATATAGAGGGGATGTACAGAAGTCGAAAACATTACAAAAATCCTATAGAAGAGACTTCAGTGACAGGGATATTGAGAACAGGAGACCTTCAGAAATTAGGCTACAGATTAAAGAATTGCTGGCTAGCCTAAGGAAATGGAGAGAGCTGGGAAAATGGGAAGGTCAATGGGCTAAGAAGAAGGAAACAAAAAAAGTTACCATGCAAATGTTTCCGGTCATCGGAGATGATGGGGGTGAGGGAGTAAGGATGCTCCGTATAAGCGAGGTACCTGGAGGAGGATATGTACATGTCCCTAGGACTAGACTAGACATATTGTACCTTACAAATGACTTTCAAAAATTGAGGAAAACTCCTGTTGAATGGTACAAACAAGTTGAACGGTTTGTGAACGTTTCAAAGGTTTTGTTGAAATATTTAGATATTTTACTTGACATTGTGGCCCCAAGTAATTTGTGGGCAGAGTATAAAATTGATGTTAATTGGCCTGAAACAGAACCAGCTAGGAATGCTCGCACAGGTGCGCCATCTTCTGAGGTGATGAGGACATATAACCAAGCCATTACCTAGTTGAAAGGGAAAATTTCTAATAAAGAGATTGTTTGGGTAAAACTTGACAGGACGTCTCAAGAATTGAAGGAAACAGTTCATGCTTACTATGAGAGGTTATTGCAGGCATTCAAGCAATACAATGGAATGGAGAATGTGCCTGAAAGGGATATGGGACATTTTGTATATCGGTTTGTGTATGGACTGAGACCTGAGATTAGCAGCTTCACCCAGCAGCACTTGATTTGCTGGCAGAGTAAGCCAGTAGATGAAAACCTCCGTTATGCAAACTATTGTGGGGACGAAATTGAATCAAACCATAAGAAGCTCAAGGAGAAATTAATGATTTTGATTGATTTTGACTGGTAGGTCGCTCCCCCACCACACAGCTCCGTCTGTGTGCCCTGCTGCTGCCCCTGATTGTGCTCGTTTTTTTTCCTTTCTGTGCCCCCTTGCTGCCCCTGATTGTGCTCGTTTTTCCTTTCTGTGCCCCCTTGCTGCCCCTGATTGTGCTCGTTTTTCCTTTCTGTGCCCCCTTGCTGCCCCTGATTGTGCTCGTTTTTCCTTTCTGTGCCCCCTTGCTGCCCCTGATTGTGCTCGTTTTTTCCTTTCTGTGCCCCCTTGCTGCCCCTGATTGTGCTCGTTTTTTCCTTTCTGTGCCCCCTTGCTGCCCCTGATTGTGCTCGTTTTTCCTTTCTGTGCCCCCTTGCTGCCCCTGATTGTGCTCGTTTTTCCTTTCTGTGCCCCCTTGCTGCCCCTGATTGTGCTCGTTTTTCCTTTCTGTGCCCCCTTGCTGCCCCTGATTGTGATCGGTTTTTTCCTTTCTGTGCCCCCTTGCTGCCCCTGATTGTGATCGTTTTTTCCTTTCTGTGCCCCCTTGCTGCCCCTGATTGTGATCGTTTTTCCTTTCTGTGCCCCCTTGCTGCCCCTGATTGTGATCGTTTTTTCCTTTCTGTGCCTGTTTCCCGCCGCTGCGCCTGCGGCCCCGCCCCTCACTGCCCATTCGCTGCCCCATTCCCTGCTCCTCCCTCCCACCTCCCCATTTATGGCGCCCGTCCGCGCCGTGACCGCGCCCAGCGCCAGACCCCCTGGTCCGGGCATCCCCCGCGCCCGCCACATCAACAGACGCCGATACGACGCCAGCACCCTCCACGCACTCAACCCCGGAAAAGATCACGCCTGCTACCAGGCCACCCCGAAGCGCACCCAAGGGCCCTTCACCTGCCGGAACTGCAGCTTCGCCAGCACCCGCCCCGCCAAACCACCGCCCAGGAAAGAACCCAACTACCTCAGATGCATCCTCCTCAACACCCGCTCCGCCCGCAAACACGCCATCGAACTCTGGGACCTTCTCGACTCAACCTCCCCAGACGTCGCATTCCTGACGGAGACCTGGCTGAATCCCGCTTCAGCCCCTGACATCGCCATTGCCATCCCGGACGGATACAAGATCACCCGCAGGGACCGCACCAACGGAGTCGGAGGAGGCATCGCCATCGTCCACAGGAACACCCTCAGAGTCTCAACCAACACCGACGACACCCTCAGCACCGCCGAACACATGCACTTCCAGATCCACACCGATCCCAACACCACCCTCAGAGGAACCCTCATCTACAGACCCCCGGACCCCGACCACAGTTCAGCGATTCCATCGCTGACTTTGTCAGCACACACGCCATCGCCTCCACGGACTACATCCTCCTCGGGGACCTGAACTTCCACCTCGAGAACAACAAGGACACCAACTCCACCACCCTGATCGACAACCTCGCCACCCTCGGACTCAGACAGCTCGTGACTACACCCACCCACGCCGCCGGCCACACGCTAGACTCCATCTTTTCCGCAAGCCCACACGTCTCCTTCAACCACACCTCCGAACCCCACTGGACTGACCACCACTGCATCCACTTCACCTACAGGAAGCCCACCACGCACCACCGCACCGAACAAATGCCTCGCCGCTGCTGGAGCAGAGTCACGGAAGACCAGCTAACCACAACCCTCGCCCTGAGCCCACCCGCCGAACCCTCCGACCCCGACACCGCCGCCCGCAACCTCAGACAGTGGATCGACGACTGCGCCAACACCCTCGCCCCGCTCAAGAATCCGCCCAACAGCCACACCAGCAAGAAAGCCACCTGGTTCACCGAAGATCTCCAGGCCTCCAAACGAACATGCCGAAAACTGGAGAAGATCTGGCTCCACGAACGGACAGCGGACAGCTACGCCGCCCACAAGAGCGCCACCCGCAATCACCATCACCTCATCAGATCCGCCAAAAGGGCCTCACTCAAAGACCGCCTAGACAACAACGCACACAACAGCAAAGAGCTCTTCAACATCGTGAAGGAACTCTCCAACCCCAGCTCCAACACCAACGACATCCAGCCGTCGCAAGACCTGTGCGACTCACTGGCCACCTCCTTCCACCGCAAAATCGCCGACATCCACGACAGCTTCAACACCATGACCGCCCCAGCAACCACCGAGACCACTGCCCCCACAACCACCAACCGCCTGCTCTCTTGGACCAACATCAACGACGAGGACACCAGCGAGATCATGAACACCATCCACTCCGGTTCACCGCTAGACCCGTGCCCTCACCACATCTTCAACAAAGCCAGTACAGCCATCGCGCCCCATCTCCGGAAAATAATCAACATCTCCTTCGAGACAGCAACCTTCCCGGAAAGCTGGAAGCACGCCGAGATCACCGCCTTACTCAAGAAACCCAAGGCAGACCCCAAGGACCTCAAGAACTTCCGACCCATCTCTCTGCTCCCGTTCCCCGCGAAGGTCACCGAGAAAATCGTCAACAAACAACTGACCCGCTACCTCGAGGAGAACAACATCCTGGACCCTTCCCAGTCCGGCTTCCGCAGCAACCACAGCACCGAAACCGCCCTCATCGCCGCCACCGATGACATCAGGACCCTGCTAGACAACGGAGAAACAGCAGCCCTCATCCTCCTGGACCTATCAGCCGCCTTCGACACGGTCTGCCACCACACACTATGAACACGCCTTCACGACGCCGGGATCCAAGAGAAGGCCCTGGACTGGACCACATCCTTCCTTTCCGGCAGAACACAAAGCGTCCGCCTCGCCCCCTTCCGATCCAAGGCCACCAAGATCATCTGCGGCGTACCCCAAGGCTCCTCCCTCAGCCCAACGCTGTTCAACATCTACATGGCACCCCTCGCCCACGTCGCCCGACAGCACAACCTCAACATCATCTCCTACGCCGACGACACCCAGCTGATCCTCTCCCTCACCAAAGACCCTCACACCGCCAAAGCCCACCTCCACGAAGGAATGAAGGCCGTCGCCGAATGGATGAGGACCAGCCGCCTGAAGCTGAACTCGGACAAGACGGAGGTCCTCATCCTTGGTTCCAACCCTTCAGCCTGGGACGACTCCTGGTGGCCAACATCACTGGGAACAGCCCCGCCACCCACCGACCACGTACGCAACCTAGGGGTCATCCTCGACCCCACCCTCTCCATGACTAAGCAGGTCAACGCCGTTTCCTCATCCTGCTTCAACATCCTCCGAATGCTCCGCAGGCTCTTCAAGTGGATCCCCACCGAAACAAGAAAAACAGTCACCCAGGCCCTCGTCACCAGCAGGCTGGACTACGGAAACGCCCTCTACGCAGGAACGACGGCTAAGCTCCTGAGACGGCTGCAACGCATCCAGAACGCCTCTGCACGTCTTATCCTCGACATCCCCCGACGCAGCCACATCACACCCCACCTGAGAGACCTGCACTGGCTCCCTGTCAACAAGAGGATAACCTTCAAGCTCCTCACCCACGCACACAAAGCACTCCACAACTCCGGACCAGCCTACCGCAACAGACGACTCAGCTTCTACACCCCCACCCGCCAGCTCCGCTCGACCAGCCTCGCCCTCGCCACAGTCCCCCGCATCCGGAAAACGACCGCCGGCGGCAGATCCTTCTCCCACCTCGCCGCCAAGACCTGGAACACCCTCCCCACCAACCTCCGACAGACCCAAGACCTACTGGCCTTCAGAAGACTCCTCAAGACCTGGCTCTTCGATCAGTAGCAGCACCACCCTCCTCTTCCCCCAGCGCCTTGAGACCCTCGCGGGTATGTAGTGCGCTTTATAAGTGACATGATTGATTGATTGATTGAATGATTGCCCAAATGAAAGCAGTTCAAAAGGGTCAAGGTGGAACAGGTGTTGCTTCCATGTTTGTTGTGCAGGGTGGTTATCAGCAGACCCCAACGATGCGAGGAGTAGGTGGAGAAAAACAGCAGGGTATGCAGCCCCAAGGTAGAGGTCGAGGTGTTTCAATTGATGTGTTGAAGAGGACAAATCTGTGTCACATTTGTGGCAAGTTAGGGCATTGGAAGCGCAAATGTCGATTTAATCTGATTATTCAAGGAAATGGGGGACAGATTCAGAATATTGGAAATGTACAGTCACAGGGAGATGGCATGGTAAAGACTCAACAGGTTCACAGACAAAGCAATCAGACTCAAAATGTGCCCCGAGCCCCGATGCCCCAAATGAATGGTGAGGTCCAAAAATAGAATTCGCATAACGGATTTCATACAAATGCAGAATCCCATGCAAATCAGATTGTGTCTGAGCAATACTCATTGATCCAAATAGATGATGGGGACTCTGACCTGTGATGGAGCAGGGTTTTGAGAAAATAAAACCTGCTCGGATTAATTCCTCGGTAACTTTTGCTAATAGTGTGCGGTGAAAATAACATGCAAATCCATGAAAACACGGGGAAATGCTTATGCGCATGCGTGCACTAATACGTGGACTAATGCATGAAAGATTAGGCCGCATTCGCGTTCTGCTTAAAAATAAAAATAATAATAATGCTGCTTTCTGCACGTAAAAGTTTTATTTGACAAATAACGTGGGATAGTGCAAATGGTCGGCGGTAAAACAGTGAGAATTATATTTCATGAAATTAATAATGTCTGTGTTTTATTCATCGTAGTGATGCTTGCATGGTCCTACATCGTTGCATGACGATTTTGAGGGGTTAAAAAAGAAAACTAATAAATAAACCGAAAATCGAGCTCTGAGAGAGAATGGAGAAGGCAAAAGTTGATGACCTTCATGAATTTATTGTGTGTCTGCCAAGTAACGGAAGGATGGCCGTGGGACCAAGTGCAAATGTACAAACTTCTTCCGCGGAAGCTGCAGAGGCGGACAATGAAAATGTAGAGATTTGTAACATGTTGCTAGTTGGAGGAAGCGTGTATTCATGAAACGTGGATTACGTATTGTTGGAAATGTAAAACAAAGAAATGCTGTGAAAACATGGATGTGACTATGGTGGTGTGATAGAACACCCCCTAAACTGACCAATGAGAGACCAAGGTTCTGAAAATGTTGCTACAATGGTGGGTTGGACATGAAGGTTTTTAGAGTATAACTGGGGTGTCTGGGGGGTGTTAGGGGCGTGCCTCTTTGAAGAAGCTAGAGAGGGGAGATCGTCGCTGCCTGCCGGTTTGCTGTATGCAGATAGAGGCCTACCTGTTTCCTGTTCCTGTCCTACTCTTTGTTCCCTGAACCTTCCCGGGGAACCCCCATCTATTCTTATGGCCAGGGGGTAGATTTTCCACTAAAATAATTAGGTTAGTATAGCTAAAATCTGTATTTTGCATTATCATTTGCAAATGTATATTTGTCTCTGAAACTTATGTCTCTTCATCTATCCACTCCTTCATTGCATTCTATTCATTGTGATTTGAGTTTGATACCTTTGCTTTGATAAATGTTCTCTCTCTGTGATTTATGCATTGTTTGCCTTGTAAAACTGTACATGATGAGCATTTACCTTCACATTATTTGCGATAAATATTATTAACCTTATTCCGAGTTTGTGATTTATTTAGTAGTATAGATTGATAGTTAGTTTCTAATTATTACCATCAACTTCTCAACTAATGGTCCATCGACCAGAGGAAAGAGAGTTGATTACAGGTTCAATTATGTATTTTGTGTGTTAGGACGAGCCTGTAGTTTGTGAACAACTGATTTAACGTAAACTAGAAACAGTGATACAGGGATTTATGTGTTGGGTGTATGAGTATGGGCCAGTGATTGTGTTTTATCGATTATCAATCCCTGATTGGCGCTGGATCACCTGTCACAATGATGGTGCCTGGGAGGGGAGAAGGAATGCATGCTTGGCGCATCGTTAGAGATAGACCAGAGTTGTCCCTACATGGACAGCAAGGTGAATGGGACTCTTATCTCATTTCTTGTCGATATTGGTGCTACTCATTCCACTGTAAGAACAGCAGAAGTTCCAAACCTACCCCTTTCGGGAGAAAGAATACAAGTTGCGGGAGTGGCAAATCGACAAATGTCAAACCCGGTAACAAAACCTGTACCTGTGAAGAGTAGTTCTTTTGAGGATTTGCACAAATTTGTTGTTGTGTTACTGAATTCCAGTAAACTTCTGGGACAAGACGAACTCAATTGCTCAATTTAATGTACTCCAAGGGGAATTGAGTTTAACACAAATGATGTGGATGTTGTCTTTAAATTGGCTTAACAGAATTCAGAGATTGAAGGATTCTTGCGGATGCTAACCAGAGACAATCTGCCTTTAGAATTGAGGGATATATATCCAGAAGTTTGGGACTTTACAGAAAAAGATATTGGTCTGATCAAAAATGTGGCTCAAGTAAAAATTACAGTGAAATATAATCCTGAATTCCCACGAACCCCGCAATATAATTTGAGTTCAGAAACCATCTCAGGGATTTCTCCTCTGATTGATTTGATGATTGAGCAAGAAATCCTGAAAGAAATAATGGGAAGACCATTTAACTCTCCTATTATGGGTTTACAGGAGCCCAATGGTAAATACTGCAATGTTCAGGATTTGCGAAAAATGTATCAGATTGTAGTCCCATGTTGTCCCATGATACCGAATCCAGCAGTGATTTTATTCCAGATTCCATGTTTTCAGATTCCATGTGAAGCTGAGTGGTTTTCTGTCATTGATTTGTGTCAAACCTTCTTTTCCATCCCGTTGCATGAGGACAGTCAGTATCTTTTTGCTTTCCGGTTTGGCAGTCATGTTTTGGCATGGTGCCGAGTTCCACAAGGGTATATGGAAAGCCCCTCAATATTTAATCTGATTTTGAAGAAACATTTGGAGTCTTTGGCGATGCGTAATCATTCTGTTCTCGTTCAGTAGATTGACGACTTGTTGGTATCATCAAGTACTCAGGTAGGATTGTACTCGCAATACCATCGCTTTACTGAATATTTGGCTGTGAATGGACATAAGGTGTCACCATCCAAATTGCAGTTTTGCAGAAGAGATGTTCTGTATCTTGGACATCATATTGAGAAAGGCGCATGGAAAGTGTCCCAGGACAGGATCGCTGTGATTCTGAACATGAGTCTGCCAAACACTCAAAAGGAAGTTTGCATGTTTCTGGGAATGGTTGGCTATTGTTGACAATGGATTTCCAATTTCTCTCTGACAGTCAAACCCTTTCTGAGGCTGACACACAAAGATGTGTCAGATCTCATACCTTGGGATTATGATTGCATGCACTCTTTTATGGAAGTGCGAGAGAGTCTTTGTCGAGCTCCAGCTTTGGGAATGCCTGATTCTAACAAGAGCTTTACTCTGTTTTGCAGTGAGCGCGAGTGTTGCCCATTATCAGCACTAACTCGGATGCATGGTACTGCACGCAGACCTGTAGCATTTTTTGGCAACTCTTGACCCTGTTGATGCCGCATTGCCTGGATGTTTGAAATTTGTCGCTGCAACATGTGTGAGTTTGGAGCAGAGTGAGAGCATTGTGATGGGACATCCTCTTAGAGTGTATGTGCCACACTCAGTTCAGGTCTTGCTTACTCGTACTCGAACGCAACACCTCACCAACAGCTGCTTTACAAGGTATGAGCAGATAATCTTGAGAACTGAGAACGTGACTTTGATGTGATACATGAGTTTGAATCCTGCAACTTTGATGCCCCTTCCTGGAAATGAGGTTGTGATTGATGAGGCGGATCATGATTGCCTGGATGTGACTGACTTGTGTGTGAAGACAAGGCCAGATATCCTAGACACCCCTTTGCCTGAATCAGATCATGTGCTGTTTGTTGACGGATCTTGTTTGAGATAAGCAGAAGGAAATCTAAAGGCTGCATATACTGTATGTACAGTTGAGGGTGCGATTGAAGCTTCATGGTTGCAAGGTGTGTTTTCTGCTCAAGTGGCCGATTTGGTGGCCTTGTCGCAAGCCTGTAACATCTCTGACCAATTGCGAGTTGCCATCTTCACTAACAGTCAGTACGGATTTGGTGTTGTACATGACTTTAGGCAATTGTGGTCACAGCGGGGGTTCATGACCTCGTCAGGGTCACCCATACGAAATGGAGAGATTGTGAGAAACCTCTTGCTGTCACTACAATTGCCTGCTGAAATTGCTGTGATGAAGTGTGCTGCCCATCGGCAGGGCAATGATTATGTCACAATCGGTCAACCGCTATGTGGATGACACTGAGCGTTATTGCGCTCTAAATTCTTACACCTTCAATGGAGATCCCCTTAGAGAGAACATTGATGTCACAGATTGCAAACTATTGTTATCCACTGTAGATACGTGGTAGGAAGTGAAAGCATTACAGGATGAGGTACCAGATGCTGAGAAGCAAGGATGGATAGAGTGGGTTGCATTAGAAGGCAAGAAGATGAGGTGTGGGTGTAAACTGATGGGAGACCTGTATTAGCAGTTAGTTTGCTGCCTCCCATTGTGTGATAATATCATGGTCCTGCACACTTTGAGAGGGATGCTATGATGCGTCTCTTTCACAAAACAGGTTTAATCCAAGGTTTAAATCGGTGGCAGAAGCTCTGTGTCACCACTGCTTGATGTGTCAATAACAAAATGTAGGGAAAAGAACACCAGTCATTGTGAGTCATACAGGGATGTCAGGAGGTCCTTTTAACCAAATGCAGCTTGATTTCATCGAGATGCCCATGTGCAATGGTTTAAAATACATTCTTCTAATTATTTGTATATTTTTGCATTGGGTAGAAGCTTACCCAACAAGACGAAATGACAGTCTAACTGTAGCCAAATTACTGTCGAGGGAGTTGATGCCATGTTTTGGATTTCTGACTACTTTGGAGTCAGACCGAGGGACACATTTTAATAATGAAGTCCTAAAGATGTTATGTACAGCATTCCAAAGTGACCAAAAGCTCCATTGGGCTTCCAGAAGCCTCTGGAATTGTGGAGCAGATAAATGGAACACTGAAATCTAGGTAGGCAAAAGTGTGTGCTTCAACTTCTAAAATGGCCTGATGCATTGCCTCTCGTGCTGATGAGTTGAAGAAGTACCCCAGACAGAAGAACAGGACTAATTATAGGGAGGGCTATGAGACAGCCTGCAGTTCCTTCCAATGCATTGGTGAATATTACAGATGATTTGGTGCTCGATTACTGTAAAGGACTGGCTGACGTGGTACATTCTGTGTCTCAGCAGGTTGGGGAAGCTGCTACTTCACCTCAACAGGAGCACTGCCATGACCTCAGTCCGTGTTACTGGGTCCTGGTGAAGAAACAAGTATGCAAGTCGTGTTTGGAACCTCATTGGGGTGGGCCGTTCCAGGTGATCCTGGTAACCACAACTGCTGTTAAGTGTGGTGGTCTTCCTAATTGGGTGAATGCTGCCCATACTCGCAGGGTCCCATGTCCTCTTGAAGATACAGTGCCTGTTTCCGATGTGCGGGTGGTTACAGAGAGACAACAGTTAAGCTGTAGAGGGGGCTCAAGTTACTGGGACTCCATGCACTGGTCCTGAGGGAGGTCAGAGAGAGTTGGCTCATGTAGGTACCGAGGGGTCACAAGAGGAAGGGCTGACTAGATGCGATTTTGACCTCATCGAAGGGAACAGTACACCTGAAACGCAAGAAGCACCCAGAGACCATTGGCCCAGAAAACAAGACAGATTGAGACGCATTTTGACAGAAGGAAGAGTACCACGAACAATATCAGAAGTCTCTAGTCAGTTTGATCAAAGCAACAGTGATGATGAAGGACCATCAGTGAGAAGGTCTAAAAGAGCTAAGATACCAAGTCAAAAATATGCTGCACCTGAGTGGACTTATTTGTCACTGAATAAATGGGAAAGGGCATACCACGTCATTTGCTACAACAATCCAAGTTTGCACGAGCCACCTTGAGAGAACTCTGTGTTCCAATTGAAACTCTTGAAGTAGATTTCCAAATAAAAGAATTAAGTCAATTTGTGTTGAAGAAATTTCACAATACCCAATAACTGTGCCTTCACTCAAAACCTGCGTTTTAAGACTATAAAGAAAATAGCTGAAGCCTTGCAAAAATGAGCTTCCTGAATCATACTTGTGCTACTAATGCTATTAACTTCTAATCTAAATTTATCAAAAAGTCATAAGGTCTGATTCCAGCAGTGACGGCTCTTCCGCTAAGGTGGAGGAGCGTCGTCCCACTGCTTCAGCTGCAAGCTGAATACAAACAATAAAATGATAATTACATTTGTTATTATCATTTTATTTTCTGTAATCAGCTTGCAGCTGAAGCCAGGTGAGCTGGGCTGGCTCCCTAAACGTCACAGGGAGAGGAGAAGTGGTAGCACCTAAAGTGCACATGGCGCTCTGGCCGGCCGTCTCGGCCGGCCAAAGCGTCATGTGCACTCTGCATGTTCTGCACCCAGGCTGCATTACAGCCTGGGTGGAGAACATGCACAGCCTGCCAGCCTCTGTCTGAGCGCTAAACCACAGCGCTCAGACCAATCATAATTCTGCTAAGGCAGCGTTGTGATTGGCCAGGGGATTCTGGGAGGCTGTGTGCTTCCTGCCATGCGGAGAGGAGGAAGGAGAAAGAAGAGGTGGCAGTCGGCGGTAAAAATGTATGTGTTTTTTTATTATTTCCCCCCTCACTCCCCCCGTCCATTCCCCGGCCACCCTGCCCCACCACCCCTGGTCGGTAGCAGCCACTACTGGATTTCAGAGAAAGCAATGGATCCAAATGCAATATCAACAAATCGCTAATGTATATGTTCATGTATACTTGCTATATTTTCTGTGGTGCTTGCAGTATTTCTTATAGTTTTAAATTTGCCCCATCTTAAATATATGACAAAACCTGAGTCTACTTCTGTGCCTAGAAATAATTTAGCGAATCACAATGGACTAAGCATTTCAGATGATAAGATAGTGCATGGAGATCAATCTACTGGCGATTTTTCAATGAATGTATTTACAAAGCTTCTGTATGAGTGTGTTGAAACCATGGATGCTAGAGATTGTTATGTATGCTGTCAATTGCCTACATCAGTTTCTAAGGGAGTGGCCTATCACCATTTGCCTGTAACATATGTAATTTCTTGCAGTGTATTAACAAGATTATTTTATGGCAAAGGACAGTTTCATTACTACTATTCTAACTATGATTTAATCTTTTCAGAAGTGCCTGTGAGGAAATATATAAATCCTGAGCCTGATATTAAAACAGCTGAAATAATAGGAGAATTTTTTAAGCCTACGCAAAGTCTAGACACTGCTTATGCACACCGACACAACCTAACCTGCTTCTTACATAACTTAGGAAAGGAATTTGTAGAATAAATAAAGGGTAAACGAAGAGAGACCATGGTTAAGGCTGAAAATCATACTAAGATACCATTTTGGGCACTTAAGGAAGCAGATCTCAAAATAATGGGAACCCGAGCTGCTATTGCTTTAGATTGGCAGCATAGAGGAAAGCTGTGTATATTAAAGTGTAAGACTGAAGCTGATAAAACCCTTTTTGATTCCAGCAAATGTGAGCATACATTCCAAGTTCTGGGCAATTATGGATTATTTCAGGGAGGTGTTGACCCTGTATTCCCTGGAATGTATTACATCTGTGGGAAAAATGAATAATATAGGCTGTTTAAAAAATGGTATGGATCTTGTTACATGGGAATAGTCTTTCTGAGAATTTATCATGTGGTTAACCAGCGAAGTGGCACTCCGAAGACTTAAAAGAGGTGCAGGTATTGGAGAAATAGTGGGAGACATTTTTGGAGCCATAATACCATCTGTTGGGGTGATACTAAATTCTCACAAGATACGAAAACTCTCTACTGTAGCAGACAAGTCTGTCTACAGGCACTGCTGGAGGATTCTTAGCAATAGATACTGAAATGATTGCAATGAGATCTATGGTTCTTCAAAACCAACTTGCTTTAGATGTCCCTCTCGCATATGAAGACAGAATCTGCCAATTAAAGGTGCAACATTGTTGCACTAACATTCCAAATAAAAGTAAAGACTTGAAGGGATACATTAAGAACAGTACACATCTTGAAAGAGACTTGAAAGATTTAAAAGCTGATGGTGCTTGGGAATCAATTGGGAAAGGCTTTTCTTCAATAAGAAAATTGTTTGCAAACCTAGGAAGTGGATTGTTGGGAAAAATATAGAAGCCACTCTTGACAATTATTATCTGTATATTGACCTTAATTATTATCTCTAAAGTTTATAGATGTTTTGAATTTAAGAAAGAAACTAGAGGAATAAAAAGGAAAAGAACGGAAGTTGAATTGGAGGATAGACAAAGTGGGTACTAAGGTGAATTGAAGGCTTTAGAAAAATCTAGATTAAAAACAATGAAAACTACAGAATTGTAATGTGGGACATCAGATAAGATAATGTTGTGATGGCTTAATTTGCCATCAAATGGGGGATTGATGAAGCAGAGAAACTGCTGAGCACTTTAACTGACAATTAAAACCGATTATGACACATTTGAGAGAAAAATGACAAACTTTCAAGATCTATGTGAACTATACTTTGAAGAAACAAGATAAATCATGAGAAGACTTATGGTCTCATTTATGAAAACTGTTGCATCGCTGCGTGAAAACAGTGATGCGACAGTTTTCACTGCGCTCTCCGTGCAACATGATGGATGCGCCGTATTTAATGTACGGTGCTCCATGTCGCAAGGAGTTACAGATACGTCAGTATTACTGATGTATCTGTAGGTGCAAAAGTGACGCATTGCTGGGGTGTGCCTGAAAACAGACGCAACTCCAGCAATGTGTCCTTTCAAATGCGGCAAGCCCCATATGAAAGGGCCTGTGTCAGTCTTACACCTGCTGTGAGGCAGGCGTAAGATATTGACCCAGTAGCGTCCTAGAAGTGGCGCAGTGAAATCTTATAGATTTCCCTGCGCCACTTCTACAAGGCTTTTTGCGGGGGAACACCCACCCTGCATACATTATACCTGACGCAGGAATAATGTAGCACAGGGCTTTACAAAGTGAAGCATCTGCTTAGATGCGTCACTTTGTAAAAGTATTACAAGGCCTCATAAATAAGGCCCTTAGTTACTGCATCATAAAAGCGTGCAGACAAGAGAAAATTAGATGAAAATTGTCACCTGAATAACATAGATTGTACTCTATTAACTATTATTGCTGTATCTTTTTAAAACGTAATAGAAGATGGTAGGTGATAAATTCCCTTGCTTAGGATATTTTCCTTAATTTCACTTATGAAATAAATGTGCATGAAGAATTAATGAATTTAATGTAATGTAGAGGTTATTATGTGCATTATTGAGGAATCTCATTCTAAATTCCATATTTTGCATGTGTGAAATTGTGCACCAAGTGAGAAAGGAGAAAAGGTTGCTGCACGTCTATACTAAACCCAAACGCTCTGAAACGTTTAGGGAATAGTCTTCATGCATGTACTAATATGAATCAATAGAAACGATATTAATAATGTATGTTTTGAAATCATTTTAAACGTTGGTACTTTGAAAATGCAGTAATATGTCATAGTTACATGTGCTATTTACAACAAAACTAAAATGCTTTATGAGAGCAAATAAGTTGAAAGAAATATATATAATGTCCCATGTATAATGGTTATAAAAAACACATATTTCCATTTTTTTATGTTCTATATTTCATAAACCGAATTCAATTTAGGCCTTGATTTTCCTTACTTTGCTTGATTCTGTTGTCATGGAAAGGCTTTGTAAAATTACAATGTGAAAAGAAACTATGTCTCATTGGGAGGGTTCCCATTAGCATACGAGGACTGATTGCAACAATTTCGCTACTTTGAGAACATCTGCCATGAGAAACTGTCCTCTTGAACTCACTTCTGTGCTTTTGCAAAAGGACTATTGTTTTAAAGTTATATACACTGGCTGGTTTCGACAGCTTACGTTATGATCACCACCATTTTGCTATATTATGTGTCTTCTTTACGCTGCATGACAATCGCCCTTTACGAATTGACCAATAGACTCAGTGGTCTGACCGGATGAGGTGACCTAGGAGGTGTTACCCCGGAACTTGAGGATTATATTATACATTGATGTGACGAAAGGATACTTTCGCACACACACTCACTCTTGGAGAGACACATCGCTTCTCCTTGCCGTTTGGAACTTCCTGGCGACTCTACAGGCTTTCCTTGGCTGACGTATACACTGTGTGCGCTATCCTCTGACTTCTTTCCCTCTCATGAGAGAGTACCTTTGAGCTATCATGGTACATGTCCCTTCCTGAACTTTCCCAGAGCTTTGGTAATTAATGGCAAAATCTAATTTTGATTTGATTATCTTGTACTCTTAGGTCTTAAATGCCTGATAATAATGTAGTTGCTCCTTTTAATAATTATGATATAATCTAACTTTAACTAAATCCTGTGTCTGTCTCCCCGTGATTTTTCTCCAATTATTGTACATTCCCCATTGGGTTGTCAATGGTAGGAGGGAATTCCAATAGAGAGATCTCTGGACAGCAGATACTACAGTTATTATTCGGCATAGCTTTAATGGAAATATTGGTTTGTATGACCTTGGTCCGGCTGAATTTCTTCAGGAGATTTGGTCTGGAAATGATAATACTTTACTTGTATAGCTTAGTTCCAAGACTTATATACATGAATCTAATTAAGAGTTTGTAGGCCAGTTACCCAATTCCTGGTCCTCATTGGATAACTGGAGTTGGATCCCCTATGGCCGACCCCTGTCGGCACAAAGCAAGATCAATCTGCGGACCAAGTGCATGAAATTAAGTCGAATGATAAGGGGAATAGTTATTGATCAGGAAAGGGCCCAGTAACACTACAACACATTTGTATCAGGAACCTGACTCGCCTCATTTGTCCATCTCCATATATCATGCTTTTCCCATTTGCATCCCCTCCTCTTTGAAGGACATAGTCAGTGATCAGTCTGAACTGCTCAAACAGACATTGCAGCATGTAGTAGGTCCAGTTCCAACATGTTGCCTCCTCCTATTAGCACGCTGAATGATCCTCAACTGCTTAGGGGCTTTAAAAGAATGACTGAAATGAGTGCAGATTCTCCTGGAGGTGGCCAGTATATTGCTGACTATGTCTTCTTTTTTGAGAAAGTCTTGCACAATCAGGTTAATGCAATGTGCCAAACACAGGACCCTGAAATAGCCACCATCTGCCATGGCCTTGAGTATATTACTGCCATTGTTCGTGGCAACTCCAATTCTGAGACCTCCGGGTCGAAGGAATTCAAACATCTTGCTGTTAAACCTTTCTAGGATGTTTACAGCTGTATAAGATTTCTTCATGGCGAACATCGCTACTGTTGCATACCGCCGAATGCCGTTAAAACTTCCTTCAGTGCTGAGACTAGCACATAGCTGTTGCCCAACTCCCATAAAAGAGATCCACTGTATAGTGATGCACATGTAATAAGTTGCTTGACAACTAATCATCGTCTGTTATCAGGTAGATAGTGTGAACAGTACTGTTTTTTTCAGCAGGTTGACCCCCAGACTTTTAGCTTTTTGGCCTCCTGTTTTTGTTGGTTTTAGAACTATGGGCACTTTACCACTGCTATTCAGTACTAAAGTGCATATGCTCTCCATGTAAATTGTGTTTATGGATTAGTGTTTTCATGATTGGCTTCTTTGATTTACCTTTAAGTCCCTAGTACAGTGCACTGTGTGTATCCAGGGCCTGTAAATCAAATGCTGCTAGTGGGCATACAACACTGGTTGTGCCACCCACACAAGCAGCCCTTCAAAGGGTTCTCAGACCTGACACTGCAGTGTCTGCGTGCAGTTGTGACTGCCATGTGGGCTTGGCCAGTGTACCCACTTGCCAGGCTCTAACCTTCCCTTTTCCTAAATGTAAGACACCCCTCAGGTAGGCCCAAGGTAACCCTGTGGGCAGGGTGCAGTATATGTGAAAGGTAGGACATGTACTGGTGTGTGTGACATGTCCTGATAGTGAAATACAGTGTATTTAGTTTTTCACAATGGGAAGGCTATCTGTCCCATAGGATAGAATGGGAGATATTTTGTAACACCTTACAAGTATAACTTCCCATTGGGACAAGATTGAGAAATTGAGTTTAGTATGCCTGAACTCAGAATGTAAAAATGCATCTTTCAGTAAAGATGATTTTTGTGTTGTGTGTTTGAAAATACAACTTTTAGAAAGTGGGTATTTTCCTGCTTAGCCATTCTGTGTGCCTCTTGGGGTTGTGGATTGACTGTCTGGCTTTGGAGTGACAGGGGCTGGGGATGTGCATTCAATGTAGACAGCCACTGGGGGGTCGAGGTGTGTCCTGCCTTTCCTGGATGAGTCCGGGCTGGGCTGAATAGACCTGGGCTGCATTCAGAGTAGTGGGAGGAGTTTCACTAGCACCTGAATAGGCCTGGTCTAGATTTAGAGTGGTGAGTGGAGATTTCCCTTGCACCTGAATAGGCCCCGTCTTCCTTGCACAATGCTGTCTCCACCTCCTGCCAGGAAACTGGGCCAGAGAGGACAGAACTGGTATGAACTGAACTGAGAGACATTTGTCACAAGAGAACAAAGGAAAATGTGGTATAAATATTGGGGCCCAGACCCCAGAACTTTAAATTGCTGCTGAACTAAGGAACCTGCCAGGAAGAAGAGCTGGAAACGCTGTCAGGGGGAACTGCCACTTTGCTGTGTGCTCTGCTGTGTTGGCCTGCTTCTTGTTGCTTATGTCTTGAGCAGGGAAAGGACTGGATTGTACTTTCATCATCCTGCTGTTAGAGTTTTCTCCAAGGGCTTGAAGTAGAGCTTGCCTCCTGTTGGAAGTCTCAGGGAGATAAAAGTCTTCAGAGAACTCACTGGTCTCAAGGAACCTGCCAAGGAGAAGAGCTGCCAGGAGGAGTACTGCCCCTTTGCTGTTTTGTTGCTTTGCAGGGTTGACCTGCAGTTGCTGCTTCTGCCTTGGGCAGTGATAGGACTGAGCTGAACTTTTCTTCACCTGTTGCTGAGTATCTCTAAGGGCTCGAGATAGAGCTTGCCTCCTGTTCAGGAAGTCTCAGGAACAGCGAGACTTCACATACCTGTGGGTACTGCCTTTGGGACCCCGTGTCTCAGTTGCCACAGAGGGAAGCCGCAACCCGACGCCATCACCAAGACCGCTGGTGGTTCCATGACCGGAAGGCACCGCAAAGGGCACCGCCGCACTTCACACCACAACCTTGGTCTCACCGACAACCGCCGCCACCACCGACCTGATGCTTGCACTGCAACCTGTAGGCACGGCACTCCGCACTCCCTTGCTTCACTCTACCTCCCTGGTCTCACCGATGACGCTGTAGCCAGCTGACATTGCTGTCGTGGTCTGCACCATGGTCTGGGGGCATCACTTGTGAGCTACACGCAGCACTGCCCTGTCCCACACCGCAGCCGCAGCCCACCATCACCAGCCCCATCGACTGCCGATCCTCGAGGGCCACCGAAGCTTGCACCATGACCGTCAGCCCTGCAACGAGCACTGCCACAGTCAGCCCCACAACGAGCACCGCCCCGCTTCGCACCGCAGCCCTGGTCTCACCGATGCCACTGGACGACCACCACCGAGCCGCTGCCTGCACCGTGACCTCAGGGCACTGCACGCCGCAGTGCTCCGCTCACACCGCAGCCTCGACGACCGCCGCAGTCGGCCGGAACAACAAAAAGGTACCATTTACAAGTCTTCTGACACCTACACGGGTCCGCACTGATGCGGTCGACCGACCGACCGACCAGGTTTGATTTGGTTGTTTTCAGCACTGCGGTAGCACCGGACGGAGCTACCAACTTCAAGGAACTGCATTTTTAAGGCTGTTCTTGCAGAGTACAGATTTTGATTATTGTAAGTTGGACTTTTATCGTTTTGGTATTGTTTGCACAGACAAATATTGGTTATTTTTCTAAAACTGTTGTGGTGTCCTTTTGTAGTGTTTTCACTGTATTACTGTATCTTATGTGCAAATGCTTCACACACGGCCTCTGAGATAAGCCTGAATGCTCGTGCCAAGCTAAAAAGGGGGTGAGCAGGGGTTATTTCAGTAGTATATCCCCCTTATCCTGACTAGGATGAAGGGTCCCTACTTGTACAGGGAAACACCTGCCAACTAGAGACCCCCATTTCTAACAAGTACTCTGCTGCATAGCTTGGCCAACCAAATACAGCAGATCATGATGGGGTGCTGGAACAGCAAATTTGGCAAAATAGGTCCAGCTGGGAACCTTCTATTTTGGGCAGAAGGCCATCACATATTCTAAAAATCCCACTCCTTCCACAAAAGAAAAAATGGGAGGAGGTCTAGCACTAACATTTTAACCAACTTTCTGTTGTACAAACAAGCCATTGGGTGATTGCATTTGTAGGTCCCATTCTGACTAAACATGCCAGTAATAGTAGCTTGGATTTTTTTCTTTTGGAATGCCAATGACACGGGCAACTTCTGGAGAGAACCAGGAGGTGGTAGACTCAATGTGTGCCTTGAGGGAATCACTGTATGTGGTGGTGTCTGCATCTGAGTCTTGTGCCATTTGGAGGTTGCTGATGCAGGTGATACTGGCATGCTACAGGGGACAGGGCTGCTTTCTGTAATGCCATCATCTTCTTCTTCCTTATGACCACCAACTTCTATCCCAGTGAACTGAGCTGCTTCCCCTCTCTCATCACCACCACCACCAGCTATCTTTTTAAGGTGCTCCTCCCTTCGTTTTGTTTTTGTTTTCTCAGATGGGATGTTTGGCCTCCAGTACCATTGTGCAAACCTGGCTTACTTCGACGAACACTTGCCTGGGAAATGGCAGATATTATAATGTTATCCACCTGAATGCTAATCATAAAGAAGTCCCAAATTCGGGAGGAGAACTTTTTAGTGTGCTACTGCCAATGCCTGCAGAACTGGATGTAGGTGGCTGTGTCATTTGCCTGTCTTTAGGGCGCACACCAACTGTGGTAGTGGTGGATGCAGGTCACAGTGGGGGTCTTAGAAATATGGAAGCTGTTAGTAGAACGACATTCCTCTTAGCAGGTTGAATAGGAGTGGTAATTTTGGTTTCCCCTGAACCCCCCTCCATACTGACAATCACTGGTTCAGCGTCATCATTGTCATTTCCACATTTCTAAGTCTTTCAGGGACTTTCCTTTTCCCTTGTCTCTCTGGGTGGGCCTTGGACTTGGCCAGGGTCCAATCCCTGTCCATATCATCAGAAGGGGGCTTGGAGAAGGCTTGGGGGGCTTGGAGAAGATGGTGGGGTACCCTTTAATTTCCTTGCTGGAGATCGTGAAGTCAATGGTTCAAGAGCTACAACTTGCTCAGCAGAAATCTCAACCTGCTGTTCTGCTCCTACTTCAGGTAGAATTGTTGCTGGCTGGGGCTCCTGTTGTCCACTTTCCTGTGACAATTGGGTACTTTGCGGCTGAGACAAATCCAGTTCAGAATCACTGATAGTCACCATTACTGCTGTGGCTGCATCGCTGAGAGACATGGGCTTGGGCTTAGCCTTAGGTTGTGGTGGGGTGGTACTATTGATGCAGGAGTGCTGCTCCCAGCCTTTTGCTGACCTCAGGAGGGTGAAGAAGGTACACCATAATGCAAAAGGTGGAGGGTGGCACACCAATGGTGGCCATGTTCTTTTCATTACCACCTCTTTGGCTACTTTCTTAGCAGGACCACCCTTCTTTGTGGTCACTTCAAGTTCTTTCTTAGCTCTGGTATTTGACACTTAGCTGCAGGTCTCAGGTGGTATCACTGCTGGCCTTTTGTCTGGCAGTACTGTGTGTGAAGTCTCTTTTACACCAAAAAGTAAACAAACAAGAAACAAAATCAGTGAAACGTGTCATTTGCAGTTTGAATCTACAGATGATATAATTTAGTGAGGTAATTACAATGAATTAACAATACTGTATCCATTCCAAACCATAACATAATATTTCAATAACATACAGTTTGAAAAGTTTTCTTTGTATGCCTCTAAGGCCTATGATACGCCTGTGGCAGGCAGGGGTGCAGGGGAAAGTGGAATAATCCTTAAAAAATATTGCTGGTGCGCTCCTATGAGACCTATGGGAGAATTATTGCTGTTGTGCGCCAATGGCAGACATGGGGTGCAGGGGAATATGGAATAATCCTTAAAAAATGATTGCTGGTGTGTGCATAAGGGCCTATGGAAGGCAATAGGGTGCAGGAGAAAATGAAATAATTCTTTAAAATAATTATTACTGGTGTGCAAATAGTCGTTGCAGGGAAAAATCAAATAACTGAAAACAATTATTGCTGACGTCTCCCTAGGGACTCTGAAAAATCCCATTGGAGAGAAGGAGGTGCAGGAGGAAATGGAAAACATGCATTAAAAAATGCTGTACACACATACTACAATCATCCTCAAGCACATTAAACTCATATCAGTGAAAAAGCAAAAAATGAACAAAAAACAAAAAGGCATAGGCCTCTTCTATCAATGTCCTTAGAAAATGGCCTTGAAAAGTGGAAGAAAAGGATTTCACACACTGTCTTCACAAACTGGCTGCCCTGGCACATGGCCACCAAGGGTGAAGGCATGAACAACAAAGAGCACATGCAGGCCTATGGCAAAAGCAAAGCACACTGGCTACACAAAATGGCTGCACTGGCACATGGCAACCAAGGGCGAAGGCATGGACAACAAAGAACACATGCAGGCCTATGGCAAAAGCAAAGCACACTAGCTAAACAAAATGGCCACGCTGGCACATAGCCACCCAGGGTGAAGGCATGGACAACAAAGAACACATGCAGCCCTATGGCAAAATCAAAGCACACTGGCTGCACAAAATGGACGCGCTACTACATGGCCAATGGCCATCAAGGGCAAAGGCATGGACAACCAAGGACACATGCAGGCCTATGGCAAAATCACACTGACTACACAAAATGTCCGCTGGCCACATGTTCAAACAACAAACAAGACGGAATGGACAACAAAGAGAACACATGCAGGCCTATGGCAAAAGCAAAGTATATTGACTACACATAATGGCTACCAGCCACATGTTCAAACAACAAGCAAGAAGGCATGGGCAACAGGGAGAACACATGCAGTTCTGGGGCAGGAAGCATACTGGCTACCCAAAATAGCCACCCAGCTGCATGGCGAACAATGACAAAATTTTGGAAATTGACAAACACACACACAACCACTGGCCACATAAAAAATGGCCACGTGGCTGGCAAAGAAAGGAGGCATGGTAAACAAAGAAGAAAACACTACCATTAATTCAGTAGTGCCAAAAACAAAAATGTCAACTTTAAAAATTCCCAAACAAACATCCCAAGACATAAAGAATTACCCCACCAAAATACACTTTAACACAGAATGTACAATACTAAAATAACACATTTTGCATTTAATACAAGGCCACCCACTAATCAATAGATGTTTTAAAAACCCATATACAAATCGAAACAGATGTTTAATATATACTCAATACCTAGTAATGGCTGGCTGGACGTGGCCCATAGACAGACTAGGCACACAGTAAAATGAGCAAAACAATGCAGAAATCAAAAACATAACACAAGAGGAAAACGGAGAAAACATACTTTCAAAGCTTTTAAACCAGGCCCCCAGCCCCCTCCAAAACTGTGCAAACGTTTTACCCTTAGAAAAAACTAAAACAAGCAATGCAATAGGCCCATACTGCAACTTCAGGCCACCCACAATCAAATTTAAAAATTACAGAAAATGAAAAAAGGTAAAATACTGGCTCATTCTCTCCATCAAACAACAAACGTATCCAAACGTTTTTTTAACTCACTTGAGTTGATATCTCACAAAAAATTCCTTAAAATCCAATGGTAATAATTATGGTAATAATTATGCAGAAGGGATTGCAGACAAAGAGAACGATCTTTTCACCTACAAATCCAAAAGTGACCAAGGGATGGACAAAGTTCTGAGAGGAGCCTTCTGGACAGAAGGGGAAGTTGGAGTCTCTGTGGCACTTCCTTCCTGTTATAAAAAAAAGTAAATTCTGCTCAATAAGCAGCCCTCTGAACGCAACCCCTTGCAACCGCCCGCATTAGATAAAGGCACAAGATGTCTTCCTAGCAAACAGAAATCGTGCTAGGGGGCGCCAAATCGCCCTCACGCCTCCCAGCTCACTTGCTGAAGACTTGTACCTGTTATCGTTGCGTTGCTCGAACGGGAGCAAAATTCCACCACCATAGGAGGAATTTAGCTGGAACTCTGTGTAGGAAGCTGGCTCTTTACATGGTTCCCCAGAAAGAGGTATACAGTGCAAAGAGTCAAGGTAATTCCTTACTGGTGGACAGGAGCTTGCTCTAGCAATCCCAAGGTGCTCTTCAAGGGGGAGTGCGGTTAAGCAGGCTTAGGCTTATCAGAGAGGGGGGTTAGACATCCGTTGCACGCACACAGCCAATGAATGACACACACAACTCAATAAGGAGCTCCACACCAGTTTATAAAAATAACACTTATCTTTATCTAACTTTAGGCACCAAGATCATCAAAATCAGGTAAGTGCTTTTGAAAATAGCAGTTTAGAAGAAAACTGCTTTTTGATACTTTAAATGGTAATTGAAGCACTTCATCGCAATGTTAACTTAGGTAGAAAATACACGCTGCATATTGTCACTTAACAACGACTTACGGGACCCTTCACTGGGTCTTAATGTGACTATAGGGCAAGTTCCAAGGCAACACCAACAGGTCACCTCGAGAGGCAGTGGGGTATCCGGGTGCAGAGGTATGTTTTTCAGCGCTGGGTGATATTGATACTTTAAATCGTAATTGAAGCACTTCATGGGAAAGTTAACCTCTGGCTGAAAAACATGTATTGCATTAGAGAACTCAACAGCGACTTACGGGACCAATGTTCTGGACTTGAGGAGAGTATGGGGCAGGGTCCAAGGTAGCACCAACAGTTCACTTCGGGCAGCACTGGGGCGGCTGGGTGCAGAGGTGCCTTACAGCGTAGGGTGACCAATTCAAGTCTTTGGAGATCGTCCGTCGGAAAATAAGCTGCAGGCTCAGACTTGGGGATCAGTCGGGCTGAACCAACAAGGGGGCTCAACTCTTCCAATGCTCGGGGACACCTTTGGTCCTCTTCTACAGGGGCCAGAGGAGACAGCTGCAGAGGTGTCTTTAGGCGTTGGATTTTTCGTCACCAGGAGCACCCGCAGTAAAGGAGGCCTGAAGCTGCAGGCGGCATTGAAATGTCCACAGTGGGAAAGTCCAAGGTGGGCTTTGTCTCGGGAGGGCCGGGGGACCAAGCTGGCATTGTTGACCCACTTCAGCTTGGGCTCGGAAGCACAGGTGCAGTGGTGTTTTGCAGTGTC
Organism: Calotriton arnoldi; assembly: GCA_963921515.1. Classification (NCBI taxonomy): domain Eukaryota; kingdom Metazoa; phylum Chordata; class Amphibia; order Caudata; family Salamandridae; genus Calotriton; species Calotriton arnoldi. Next base: position 812,377 of record CAWUFW010008459.1, on the reverse strand, counting down.
GGGTCTTTACGGTCCGGAGCACTCAGTGTTCTTTGGGGTACCTGCAGGATACAGGGAAGCAGCTCTGCTGCTTCACAGGGGTTATTGAAACTTTTTTAGAAGCAGGCAGTCCTTCCAGGCTTTGGAGGCACATGAGCTGCAAGATGAGAAGTATTTGGCTTAGTTTCGACAGGGAACAGCAGACAGGCCGGCAGGGCTGGTGTCAAGTCAGTTGCTCTTCCTAGGTCTTCTGCTTTCACGGCTTTTCAGTGTCCTTCTTCTTCATGGGTCATCAGGATTTCGGAATCACGTTGGCCCACTTTAGATCAGGCTAGGCGGCTCGGTGTAGTGGTGCTTTCCGGTGCTGGGTTTTCGTGGGCTTGGGGCCCCACAGCTCAATCTGTGGTACTTGCAAGATGCAGGAGTTCCTGAGTCTTTGGACAAGTGCTGCCAGTCCTCCCAGGCTTTGAGGTATCAGCAGCTTTCAGGGCCAGATGACTTTGGTAACAATTGTCAAGAATAGGTGAACAGGCCGGCAGGGCTGGTGCGAAGTCAGTTGCTTCTAGTGCAGTTCTAGCTTTCACGGCTGTTTGTCCCCTCTTCTTCTTTTGGTTGTCAGGATCTGATTTCCTGGTGCCAGGGCTCCCCTAAATATTGAATTTAGGGCCATTAGGGGAGTGCAGGGTAGTAGCCAATGGGCTACTTACCCCTGGGGTCACTACGCCCCCCCTTAAGACCACTTCCTGGGGGAAGTGGGCATAACCCTGTCCCTGAGATCCTAAATTTGCCATCACCAAGATGGTCACTTCTGAGAAGTCATATTCACTTCAGGTAGCCTAGTTCAGGGGTGGTGCTTGCCTGAGGTTGGACATGCCTGTCTTGCCCAGCTAATTTTCCCGCCTCTCAGGAGCATTGTGCAACACACATAGAAAGAGAAAAAAGCATCCCTGGATTCTTTTTGTGCAGGAAGCTGTCCCTTCCTGCACAGGAACAATCCTGTCTGTGACGCAGGAAACTTGCACCAAGGTGCAAGGGTCCTGCGTCTGCACTAGGCAGCCCATTGTGCGCCAGCGCAGGGGGAGAGGACAGAAATGCGCTGTATCTTATAGATACAGCACATTTCTTCCCTTTCCTTGTGGCGCAGGACAGCGCAGCAAGGTGATTTGCTGCGCTGCCCTGTGCCACAGGGCTTGTAAATGAGCCCCTTTGTCTTTAACTAGCCATTGTGGGATTTCTAAGACTCGTATTCTCTGGCTGGGCCTAGCCTGGATGTTTCCTCAAGTGAAAGGGAATAACCCGGTCCGTAGTTAGAAGAACGGGACACTGTTGTCCCTGGGGACCATGCTAGAATACAAAGACCTTACAAAGAGTGTGTTAATATTTGTGTGTTCCACATTTCTCATTGTTTGTTTATAAATACTGCTCCTCATAACAGCAAGTGTATGGCTGAACACTCAATTATCGCACTTAGTGCACGTATATTGAGTTGCGAGTTTGTGTTCACCCTACATCTACCTCCACCCGAAGAAGCGTTGGACTGCTCAACTAGTGCTACTACTGACAGTCAAGCACAGAGAGGTCCTTGGCCCAGTTTCTCAGAGCCTTTAGTAGGCCGGGCCCCGGCACCTCAGGAGTAAAATACCTCAACCACCTTGGTTGGACCCAGTAACTCCTGCTTGCCCCTTTGCCCTTTCAAAGGGGTTCTGACAGGGTCCTTTTGTCTTTAGGGGTCCGATGGAAGCTAGTGAGACTTGGAAGGTGTACCCATGGTCAGTGGGGGAGGTTTGTGGGGACCGACATAGCCAGTAATTACCCTCCTACACCCCACTACCAACACGAGGGGTAGAGCGGGCAGGAATGACAAGTCATCTTCAGCGAGGGAGGCACCACCCAAGAGAGAGGGACTTGGTGGGGGAGGCGGGGGCAAAGGGGTCATGCCAGGAGTATTCCTGCTTTCTCTGGTGTAGCCGGGAATTGCTGCCCTCTAACGGGGTGGGGGAGGGTCTTGAGGAAAATATAACTTCCAAAGAAGGTCAAAGAAGGGCAACGGGCACTGGTGGAGAAGAAAGTGAGGTGGGATTTAATCTGGAAGACTTTGGGTGGTTTCCTCGGGTCTAAAAATTTACCAAACCCAAACATATTTATAATAACCTACAATAAACCACACCAACAGCCTTCCAATTTCCTGGTAAAGACATTAAAGCAATCTTATTAAAAGAAGCATTACAGGCGATAGTGATAATGTACCTGCCAGGAAAATGGTGTACATAATCTGCCTACCGATGCACATGATGAAAACTGCAGGCACAAAGACTCAAAGCCCTTCTCTTTGTCTGGCAAAGCTGAACAATTGCTTGAAGGAATAACCTGCTTGCAGGGTCGAACCAAGAGGGCAATGTGTCAGGGGCAAAAAGGCTGGTCTGACAGGTCAGAGTGTGGGCTGTTTTTTTGGGACTGTTTTATGGTCTTGTGAAACGGTTTTTAGGTCTTGTTTACACAGTGTATGTGCTGAGCTGTGGCACGCATTGTTTACAATTCAGTTGGCTTATAACCTGGCCACAGCATACCATTGGTTGTTTTGTTGTCCTTTTCATTTGTAATCTTTCAATTGCTTAGCTCCAGTTGGCTTCCCTTCCTTTCTTTTGTTAGCTCTTCCCTGGAGCATGGATCCAAACCATGTAGTCTTCCTTCTCTTTGTTCTTCCTCGTATTCTAGCAACACACTATTTTTTTAATTTTATAAACAGTTAGGTATTATTCCTGGATGTGAAATGTGCTTTCCTGCTTTAAAGACGGGCTTTAGACTTCTTGTTTATGTTGCTTCACCCTATCAGCCATCTCGATTGACATTTTAGTTACTTGAACCCACAACTGTACTATTCTACACCACTCTACTCCATGCTACTCCTCTCTGTACTACTCCATGCCACTCTACACCACTCTACCCCACGACACTCCACTCTACTCTTCACCACTCTATGCTATTCTACTCCCTATCACTAAACTCTAAACCACTCCACTCTTCTCTTTGCCACTCCACTCTTCACTACTCCAATCTATTCTACGTCACTCCACATAGTGCCACTCTACACCACTCCACTCTACTCCACACCACTCTACTCTGCACCTCTCTACTCTGCACCTCTCTACTCTGCACCTCTCTACTCTGCACCACTCCACTCCACTCTACTCCCTGCCACTTTACTCTAGGCCACTCTACGCCACTCTTCTCCCATCCACCCCACTCTTTGACACTCTATTCTATGCCACTCAATTCTACTCTATGCCACTCTACTCTACGCCACTCTACTCTACGCCACTCTACTCTATGCCGCTCAACTATATGCCACTACACTCTATGCTACTCCACTCTACGCCACTCCACACCACTCTACACCACTGTACTCTACTCCACCCCACTCCACTTTATGCCTCTTTAATATACTATTCTACACCACTCTACTCCACACTACTCTTCTCTACACTACTCCATGCCACTCTACACCACTCCACGCCACTCTACTCTATGCCACTCCACTCTCTTCTTCACCACTCTATGCCTCTCCATACCACTAAACTCTATGCTACTCCACATCACTCTAATCCACAAAACTCTTCTTTTTACCACTCCACTCTCGTCTACACTATTCCACCTAATGCTACTGTACGCCACTCCACTCTATGCCACTCTACTTTGCACCACTCCACTCTACGCTGCTCCACGCCGCTCTACTCTATCACGCTCTAAGCCACATCACTTTACACCACTCTTCTCCCCCTCCACCATAGTCTATGCCATTACCCCCTCATGGGTCATCCCGGTCCCAGTCCTTACTACGTGAGGCAGTCCTGACTCCACCCAGCCAATCAAAACGCCAGAAATTCAAAAGTTTACATAAGCCCCTCCCACCTACCGCCATGCCTGTTTTTTTTCTGCTCCGACGGCGGTCGGAACGCTGGTGCTCCCGGTTCCTGTCTCTGTTTCCAAGTTTCTTTTGGATGGTTTGGCGGTGCCGTGAGTGTTTTCTTTTGCATTTTTGTTGTGCTTATTTATTTGAAATGTGATTTCTCACAGCGCGGCCGCTCCGGTCCTCAGGTCGGCTGCACTCCTGTTCTGGGGTCAGGACGCTCCCCGCTCATGTGCTGGGCTGGGGCGGAGAGCTCTCCTGGTCCTGGCCCCGGGTCGTTCCGGCGCTGGTGCTTCAGTGCAGCGTCCGGCCCCCACGGCCATGTTCTTCACTATGTGGCTGTGGGTGGAGGCTACAGGGCTGCCCTTTTTTATTTTCATTCTCCGGTCTCACGTTACGAGACTTGGTGTTTGGGGGCAGTATTTATTGGAGGTTGCTGGGCACTTCCTTTGTTGCGTGGTGAGTTCCTGTTTGGTTTACTTCGGTTTGCTCACCATGAGTGAGGGGGCTTCTTCTCCTGTGCCTGCAAAGGCAGTTTCCAAGCAGCATAATGTCCTGGATCTGCAGGAGGATGACGTTTTGCAGATTTCTAGGGCTGATTTACAAGAGTTGATTAATTCTGCTGTCCAGTCTGCGCTGCTGGAGCCTGCGGCGAAGAGGGCTAAGGATGATGAGGAGGACATGGACAATTCCCCTAAGGGAAAGTACGTCCAGGGCAAGGTTATTTCTGATATGCTGGTCCTTATTCGGGAGGTGCTTGGTTTTGACCCTAAAGCCCTGGCTGATGAGGGGTTTTACGCACAGTATAGTTCCTCTGTGGTGGATGACCTTCCATTCCATGATGTCCTGAAGGATATCCTGACTAAAGAATGGCTTGAGGTGGATAAGCAGGGTGTTCCTCGCTTTCTGGGGAAGCGGTATCGCCTGGCGGACTTTGACTCCCAGTTTCCTGCAATTCCGACGGTCAATTCCCTTTTGTCCTCTATGGCTTCCGCCTCCTCTTCCTCTTTGTCATCGGAGGAGGCTTCCCTGACAGATCCGGTGGAGTGGAAGGTGGAGTCTGCTCTCATACGTTCTTACACCGCTTCTCACTTTGGGGTGCGTGCTAGCACTTATGCAGCCTATGCCTCGCAGGTCCTGCTGAAGGATTTTGAGAAGTTGTTTGACTGTCTTCAGGATCAGGGGGACCCTACTCCTGTGTTGGCTCAAATGGAGGTCTTGGCGCAATTCCTCTCGGATGTGACTTTTGATTCCTTGTGGGCCTTCTCCTCAGCTGCTGGGGCGGCGGTGGCTGGTAGGAGGTCTCTCTGGACAAAACCTTGGCGTCTTGAGGCTGCGCAGAAGGCCTTGGTCCATAAGCTGCCTTTTGAGGGTCCCCGTCTCTTTGGGGACGCTTTGAATGCGATGGAACAGCGCTCTGCGGAGGAAAAGAAGTTGTTGAAATCTTTTCAGCCTGAGCCTAAGAAAAAGTCCTTTTTCCATAAGCAGGGTTTTCAGGGGGCTTTGTCTTCTCAGCCCTTTCGTGGTCGGGCCCGTGGTCCGGGGGGCGCGTTCCATTATAAGTCCCGGCCTCAGCAACAGCAGCAGTATCCCTCTGGTGCGGGACAGAAGTGACTATGCCATTGTGGGGGCTTGACTCCGTTTGTTTCTGGACCGTTCGTCAGCTCTGATTTCCGACCAGTGGGTCTTGTCTGTCATCAGGTGGGGTTACCAGATTCCCTTCCAAGGCCCTCCCCCTCTGGATTGTTTTCTGGTTACCCCGTTATCAAGAGATCCCGTGCGGCGGTCTGCCTTGTTGTCCGGCGTCGCCATGTTGTTGCAGAAGTGGGCGGTTGTGCCAGTTCTAGTGGAGGAAGTGGGCCTGCGGTTCTATTCCCATCTGTTTCTGGTGCCAAAGCCAGATGGTTCCTTCCGCCCAATATTGAATCTCCGTTCCCTGAATAACTTGGTGCTGTTGGATCATTTTCGGATGGTCACGTTACAGTCCATCATTCCCCTCATCCAGGAGGGCGAATTTTTGGCTTCTCTGGACTTGGAAGACGCCTATTTTCACGTTCCAGTCCATCCTGCCAGTCAGCAGTTCCTGAGGTTTGCAGTCCAAGGGATGCATTTCCAGTTTCAGGTTCTGCCGTTCGGCCTCTCCACTGCTCCCAGGACTTTTACCAAGGTATTGGCTCCTGTTGTGGGGGTTTTGCAGCATCGGGGTTTCTCCGTGTTTCCCTATATTGATGATTGTTTGATCTCTGCTTCCTCTTTTCCTAAGGCTTTTCTGGTGGTGGAGGCTACGTTGACCCTGTTCCAGGATCTGGGGTTCAGGGTGAATCTGGTCAAGTCTCATCTGGATCCTGTTCAGAGACTTCATTTCATCGGGGGTCTGTTCGACACCTCTCTGGGGGCGGTGTTTCTCCCTCCTGTTCGGATCCTTTCCCTGCAGACTCTGTTGCGGGATCTGTTGAGTCGTCCCTCTGCCCCGGCTTGTGTTTGGTTGCGGGTCCAGGGATTGATGGCTGCCACCACTGCTGCGGTTCCTTGGGCTCGTCTCCATCTCAAGCCCTTGGTGACTCATCTGTTGGCTCGGTGAGACTCCTCCCGGGCGGATTACGAGACTCTGGTTCCTCTTTCTCCTGCTCTGGTTCGGGACTTGGACTGGTGGCTTTGCACTCCCAATCTGGAGAAGGGGGTGCGGTTTTGTCTTCCTCCTCCCCTTTTGTTGACGAAGGATGCCAGTCTTTGAGGTTGGGGGGCCACGTTGGGGTCCTTGGAAGCCAAGGGTCGGTGGTCTCGGGGGGACAGCACCCGTTCCTCGAACTGGCGCGAGTTGGTGGCCGTCTGGGAGGTGGTGCAGTTCTTTCAGGTTCATCTCCACGGGACGAATCTGTTGGTTCGTACCGACAATCAGGTGGCTCGTTGTTACTTGAACCGTCAGGGGGGGACCAGGTGTGCGTCTCTGAACCTGTTGGCCTCCATGATTTGTGCATTGGCGGAATCTCATCTGTTGGCCTTGAGGGCGGTGTACATTCTGGGACAGTTGAATTTTCATGCGGACGCTCTGAGCCGCAATCTTCCGTCCTCTGTCCTGTACCATCTCTCTCTTCCTCTGTTCCAGTCCCTTTGTCTTCGGTACGGGACTTCCTGGATCGATCTCTTTGCCTCTCCTCACAACGCTCTTCTCCCCCGGTTTTGTTCGGAGGTGATGTGTCCTCAGGCTTAGGCGGTGGATGCTCTTTCGATTCCCTGGCCTTCGGGCCTTCTGTATGCCTTCCCTCCCATTCCCCTCCTCCTGAGGGTGCTGCAGAAGATTCGGGGGGAGAGAGTTTCGGTCCTGCTGGTTGCTCCTTTCTGGCCTTGCCACCTTTGGTTTCCTCTCCTGTTGCGGCTGGCGGAGGGTCGGTTTGTCCGGCTTCCTTTGGTTCCGGCTCCTCTTCAGTTTCCGCTCCTGTCTCTGCCTTGTCTTCGTCGTTTGCAGCTGATGGCTTGGCTCTTGAGCGGTTGACCTTGGAATCTTCGGGCTGTTCCTCGGTGGTGGCTCGTGACATCCAGTTGTCACGTCGTCCTTCGACCCTTAAGTGCTATGGTCGTCATTGGGGCTCCTTTGTCTATTGGTGTTCTTCCCATGGGGTGGATCCTGTGCTGAGGGGCCCTGCTTCTATTTTGGATTTCCTCAGGGATGGTTTTTTAAAGGACCTTTCCCCTTCCACTTTGTCTGCTCAGTGGGCGGCGGTTCGTGCTTGTAGGGGTCCTGGGGCCTCCTTGGATGTTGTTGCTCCTTTGGTGAGTCGGCTTCTTCGGAGCTTTCGGCTTCGTCGGCCGGTCTCTCCTGTGATCGTGCCTTCTTGGGATTTGCCTCCTGTTTTGCGGGGTCTGCAGTTGCCCCCTTTTGAGCCATTGATGGAGGCGGATTTGTTGTGGTTGTCCGCTAAGGTGGCCTTTTTGCTGGCCATCACCTCCGCTCGCCGGTTGGGTGAGTTGGGTGCCTTGCTCATTTCGTTTCCTTATTTGCAGTTCCTGCAGGATCGGGTTGTTTTGCGGCTTGATCCGGCTTTTCTGCCTAAGGTTTCTTCCAGTTTTCATTTGCAGCAGGAGGTGATACTTCCTGATTTGCCTGCTGAGGGGGATTCCCTTGTTCCCCCTTCCTTGGATGTTCGCAGGGTTCTCCAGATTTACCTCCAACGTTTGCTGGAGTTTCGGATTTCTCCTACCCTGTTTGGCTCCTGTGGGGGTGTGGCTAAGGGGAAGAAGGTTTCTACTTCTATGATCAGTCGGTGGGTGCGTTTGGCGGTCTGCCAATCCTATAAGTCTTTGGATCTGCCTCCTCCGTCTCAGGTGCAGGGTCGTTCGACGCGTTCTGTGTCTGCTTCCTGGGCTGAGGCAGCAGGGTTTCTATCCAGGAGATTTGTAGGGTGGCCACCTGGCAGTCCCATCACACATTTGTACGACATTATCGGCTTGATGTTTTACATGCCTCTGCTGACAGTTTTTATGTTGGCGTCTTGAACGCTGCTGTTCATTGATCATTTATTGATTAAAGTTTTGTACTTTTGCATGGATCCCTGGTGTCCTGTGTTTTTTCTTGGTTCTCTGCTTGTGAGTTCCTCACGTAGTAAGGACTGGGACGGGGAGGACCCATGAGGGGGTAATGTCTTGTTACTTACCGGTAATCTTCATTACCCCGATAAGGGTCCTCCCCGTCCCAGTCCTCTTCCCTCCTGCTGTGTTTGTGTCGGAGTCTTGTTGATAACAGGCATGCCGGTAGGTGGGAGGGGCTTATGTAAACTTTTGAATTTCTGGCGGTTTGAATGGCTGGGTGGAGGCAGGACTGCCTCACGTAGTAAGGACTGGGACGGGGAGGACCCTAATCGGGGTAATGAAGATTACCGGTAAGCAATGTTCCCTCTAATTTTATTCCTCTGTGTGCGGCAATGAAACATCTCCGTGCACCACAGCCAAGGTTGCGTGCACCAAAGACATGTTTTAAAGGACAATAGTGCCGGGGATGAATCAGTCATATATGGGACTATGACTCACACTGTATCTGACCTATGACTGATGTATCCCAACCTTAACTATTGGATTAGGAAAGGTACTCACCTACTAATAGGTCTCCATGATACCCAATACAACAGCGCACCCTGCAAAAGAAAGCATCGGCACTGGCATCTCTCTGTGCTTCCTCTCCTTCACTTAAAAAACCCCTTCTCTGCGGCCTTCATAATTCTCTGGCCCTGAGCTGAAGTGCATGTGAACACAGCCCGACTCCTGTCAGTGGACTGCGGTAGGCTACCCCTTCATGGTCTGATGCAGAGGTGGATGAGCCACTGAAAGCTCAAGCCAGATGACTGGCTTTGGGTCAGCTCAAGGTCCTCTTGGACCCTGGTGCCCAAAAAGAGCCAAGCTTTCATGAGGTTTCTGCCTACCAAAGCAGTACTCTGATGTAAAGCAGGCAAGAGGAAGATACACCCCTCTTGTGGCTGAACTGCCAATGTGACTCTAGAAAGCCTGGGCTCAATCCCAGCTCCCTATTTCACCAAATTGTGTGATTCTATGCAAATATTTTATTTCATTGAGCCTCCTTTTTCTTCATTATTACATAAGACAGCACGTTCAAATATGTGAGTCTAGGATGTGCGCTGGACAAAATCCTGCTGTGTTTGTTTTAATAGACTAAAAGTTTGCTTTAGAGGTGGGCGAGCCACTGGAAGCTCGATCCAAGTATGTAGCTCTGGCTCAGTTCAAGGTCCTCTTGGACCCTCAAGCCCAAACTGAGCCAAACGTTCGCAGGAGACAATGTGGACTCGTAGCTATAACTGCCGACCATGTCACATGGTAAACAGGGTTTAAAATCTCACTGTGCTGAAACAAAACATTTTTAGCTGGCGGTTTCTGTTGTGGAGAGCTCTTATGTCCTTGGGTATGGTTTGCGCTGTGAGCTGTGTGAACCTGCCAAAAATATTTTATGATTTCTGTTTGTCATCTACTCTCTAATCTCATCCTCCAAGAATTATGAACAAAACATTAACCTTTGATGTCAGAGATACCCATCTATTGGTCTAATTGCAGTGCGATACTGGAAAATCTGGAATCAATCCCAGCTTCCCTGCTTGACCAAATTGTGTGGTCAAAGGTAAACATTTTATTTCACCAAACCTTTTGTTCATTGTAATATAGGAGAGCGCCTTTGAATAAGTTTATTCAGGGTGAGCTCTGTACAAAAACCTCTATCTATTTGATTTAATAACCTAAAATGTTGCTCTATTTATAATAAGAATCTAATCTATGTTTAAGGTACACATGTCAACTTACTCGGCTCCTAGTCAGACCCCACCCAGGATATCGCAATTAGCAAACAAAATGCAAAATCAGCACTTTTGTAAAAGTCCCATGATTTTTGCAGGAGAGCCCACAAAACTTGCCATTGTAAATAAATTGAGGCCGATTCCCCTTCTATTGACTGCTCTGTGCTGAATCAATAAAAGGAGGGTGAGCAACAGGTGAACCGGTGGCAGAGGTGTTAAGTTCCTCTGCCACCTGCCTTTAAAATACACAAGCACTCCTCCTGTGCTATCAGGCACCTGCCATGCCCCTGCCGTTTGTTTCATCAGCTCCAGTTACATTAAACCCATTTTTTCTCGGTGCAGCGAGATTTAGTGATCAGCTCAGAATCACATGTTGAGCCAACGCTGGTACTCAGCCCTGGTCCCACAGATTCAAAGTCTGGAGCTCTGGCCGTTCCACCACATCCTCAGTTTACCACAGAAAAGAGGAGTCACCCTGTCCTGTGTCTCTTCTCTCCCATGATATACACACCTCTCCCTAACAACCCAGGACATATCTTGGCCTGTCTCTTCACCCCCATTGCCCTCCCACTCCCAAGTCTCCACTGTGTACTCGCCACTCCATTTGCCACCTGCAGCAGGGTTTCCCTTAGGAATAGAGGCTGTCCGATGCCAGAGAGAGCAGTTTTCAAATGTAGAAATGCACTCTATAGCATCAAACACCGCCCTGTTCTGTGGTGCAGTGCTGCTGGACATTTCTACCAGGTGACAGAAAGTGACTGGCCAGAGTCTCCAGTAGTGATCAAGTGGTAGTTTTGTGACAAGCACATGTTCTACCTGCCGCAAAATACTGCAAATTTTGTGGTTTGGGTCTGTAACTTTTGCTTTCTTTGCTGCAAAATTTGCCATCCCAGGCTGCTAAATCATGGTGGGGAGGGGAGGGGAGGGGGGGGTTAGCCTAGTGCACTAACAGCACTGTCATCAGGCCGGGGGCAGGAATGTTTCCCGGTACATGTTTAAAAACTCTCACTTTTAATAATTACTTTAAAAACAATCTCATGCACTAAGTTGGAAAGCTTCCATGTGTTAAAGAACTTTATTGAAGTTTAAAGACACCTTATCCTATTTTAAGGATGTCTATTGCATGAGCATACTCTGGGATGGACTCTGCCCTCCCTGTTAATTTGTTGACTCTACCAATACTATGTTGCTCGAAGTGTAAGATTGTAGGTCACACACTCGGTACAAGGGACACTGACATGCCTCTTGCATTATTGCCGGATCCTGAGGACTAAATGTGACAAACTTCATGTTTTAAAACTATTTATTTTGATAAATGTGTCTCATTCTCAATGCAATTTTATAATATAACATTTCAAAACCAGGAAGCTTTTGGCAGCAGGAGAAAATACATTGTCAGGTTTGCTGTTTTACTTACAACGGCGCTTCAAGACTGGCCTTTCCCAGCATCTTACTATACCAAATGCCTGCCTGTTTTCACTCTCTGTGCTTTGTCCACTTAAGCTTGTGCTACTTTAGGGCAAGGCTGTAACACCACCTCGGGGTTGCTGGGGGGTCGATGGGCAATTGGGAGACAAACATCAATAAAGTACCCTCAGGCTATCTCTGAATGAAGCGGCGTTAGCGAGAGGAGCCTTTTAAATCTCTCTCCTTCTGCTAATTACACGACCGACCTCCTTCACTGTTGGTTCCTTTGTGCTGTGCAGCTCTCAAAGCTGGTTTATGATGCGACGTGCGCGCTCCATTAAGGACTCTGGGCGCTTCAGGGTAGCAGTCTGCGCGCGCGCGCAGGCGCGCACGCTGAAGGGAACATAGCCGGTAAGTAACAAGACATTCTACATCACTTTATGCCACTTCACTCTATTTTATGCCACTCCACTCCAGTCCACTCTGCACCACGGTAATCCGCTTTACCCACCCCCACTCTATGCCACTCTACTCTTCTCTATGCCACCCTACTCTACCCCACTCTACTCAAAGTTATTGTTTTAGCTTACAAATGTAGGCCATACAATTTACATCACAAAATTCAAATTTAAAATTACATCAAAGCAGCAGATAAAATAATTACATCCTCAAAAGCGCACCTGTGAGTCCTGATCAGTTTGGAAAGGTCGGGCTGCTCTGGGCCTTCACGACACCACTCAGGGCGCAAGCTCTCTCTCCTTAGCGGCGTGGCTGCAGGTCCCTCAGATTTTTAGCAGCTCTCGGCTTGCTAAGAAATGCTAAGTTGGGGTAAGTACCCTTGCCTGGACAGTCACAGGTCCTGGCGCTCCTAGAAATATCGTGGCCCCCTCTGACATACGGGGTCACCGCAGCGTGGCAGTACGGGTGTAGCAAGACCCGCACAGTGCTCATTACAAGGCTTATTCTACGGCGGCCCTTCCCTGGCATATGGGGGTCACCGCACACAGGCTACTAGCCGACTGTTGCACAGCTGAATCCTCACCACTCGAGGGAGTTCTCAAGGTACGGTTTCCCACTGGACCTCGCTCCCTCCAACACTCTCCTCTTCCTCACAGGGTATACTGGGCTTGGCAAGCAGGTAGGTGCTGGTGCTCCAGGGCAGGTGGCCTTGGTTTCCCTGAGTGATGTTCCCTTACTCAGCAGGGAGACTACCAGGCCTTGTCCCCAAGTCCTGATCACAAGCAGAAGTCTTGCAGAGCTTCCCCTTCTCACACAGCGCATCTGTCTGCTTGGCAGAGGACGGATTTTGGGGAGCTCAATCTCCCCTTCTTATAATCTTTTTTCAGACACCAAATTGGATTTGGGATGAGGGCCCTTGAAGTTTTATGTTGGGGTTCTCCTTATTTTGAAGTGGGCACTTCGACTAATCTTCCTTCTTGAAAGAGGTCTACCACAACAGGCACAACTCTGAAGCTGATAGTCTACAAAAGAAATCATGGGAGTGACCAGAGTTTACATCTGGATATCAGCCATCATGAAATGTAGATGCAAAAACAACAATTGATGGACAGAATGTAGAACAATGTCATACATTCACCCCAGTACAGAGATCTGGGCCTAAATCCATCGTTTTTTTGCTCACCATGCCATTCCAGTTTGGACCCAGCCATATGCAAATCAGTCTTGACCCTGCGCCCAATGGGAACAGTCCAGCCCGAACTGCCAGGCCAGGTCCTCCCTGGACTGGAAACAAGCATCCTAGGACCGGTTTCGGGCTTTCAGCCCTCATCAGCCAGGATAGCTTGACTCCAGTGGCATGGAGAGCACGGGACCCACGTCTGGGCATACCCGTCCCACTCGGGGTGACAAATGCAAAAACAACAATTGATGGACAGAATGTAGAACAATGTCATACATTCGGCTGAAGAAGGGTGATGCCCTGAAACCGGTCCCAGGATGCTTGTTTCCGGTCCAGGGAGGACCTGGCTTGGCAGTTCGGACTGGACTGTTCCCACAAGGAACAGGGTCAAGACTGATTTGCATATGGCTGGGTCCAAACTGGGGTGGTGTGGTGAGCAAAAGAATGATGGATTTAACCCAGATCTTTGTGACTGGGGGTGAATGTTTGCATTGTCCAGCATTCCGTCCATCAATTGTTCCTTTTGCATCATGAAATGTAGATCAAAGGGTTAATCCCAGTCCCAAGTCCTTCTCTTTATGAGTCAAAGACCAGTCCTTTGAAATGTAAAGGGAGTCTTGTCCTTCGATCCAGTGTGTTCCCACCCAACTCTCAGGAATGCAGCAATACAAAAATCTGTCTAGGGAGATTCCTCTCTTCGTGTCTTTCTTTACCAGGCAGGCATGGACTTCCCAGAATGGAACACAGGGACCTCCATACAATGTACCATTGCAGGCACACTCACTCAGTGTACATTCATTGCACAGTTTCTGTTCAGCACTAATACCTCCATGCACAGTACCCTCACATGTACACATGTATTCAGTACACACAATCTGCTTGTACTGTTCAGCATTGAAACTTTCCTATCTTTACCCAGGGTGTGTTAGTTCAAAATACATGCACTGCCAGCTCACACACTCACTATGTGCAAACTGCAAAACACTTCACCCTTCATGTATTATACATCATGAAAGCAAATGTTAGCATCGGATTCAGAATTAGGTCCTGCTTTTAAGAGTCCAGTACACCACAGAACAACTGTTGCCTGCGCTACCCAAATTCACAATAAAAACACTTGTTACAGTTTCAGTCACCTTTTATCAGATCAACACAACACAGCTGCCCTCTGCACCCCCTCCCTTCCCCCCAGCGCTTTTTGTGATGGAAACACCAGGAATGGAACAGCCTCAAACACACTTGGAATATTGCAGCAGTAAATAACATATGGCCCAAGGATGTAATGTCTAAGAAACGAGTCAGATGCACACACCCATAAACACAAACAATAGCTCAGCAGAGGGCCTGCATTTGGCCCAAGGAGCAACCGGTCAGTTGCATTCATCAGAAAAAGCCCAAACAATGCCTAGTAGTAAGTGTCACCCTAGATTACACACACACAGCACACCTGGCCACCTGGACCACATCAGAATGTAACCTCCAGTTGGTGTTTCTGGCCCCTTCTATCAGGTTGGGATCAAGCATCTAGCACGTAATTTATGGCCCATTGTACTAGTATTTCCTGTCTAAAGAGGATGCATTTCTCTTTATTGCACCCGCTGTACAGTATAAAGCATGCCATGTACCTGATGCAAGGTGGATTTCTGCACACAACTGTAAGAGATGTGGCTGTGTAGGAAGCTGGATCTGCATATGATATTGCCACTAGGTAGTCATACCGTGCACAGAGTCCAGGGGTTCCCAAAAAGTGTACAGGGCTCAATGAAAAACCCAAAGTGCTCAAATAGAGGTAGTGTAAGCGAGCAGCCTTTGGCCTAACACAGAGGAGTGTAAGACATTTATTGCACAACAGTGATCAATAATGGACACACAGCTCAAGAAGGAGATCCAGACCAATTTTAGAAAAATATACTTTGTTTGTATTTTATTTTAAGACCAAGATCTTCGCAATAAGGTAACTATGTTTTTAATTAAAAATACTTTTCACTTTGAAAAATCGACAGAAACTTTTCAGCACAGTCCAATATTATCATTGGGGAAAACAATATTGTGGTTAAACAAGTAAGTAATACACTTACAATCCCAGTCTCTGGAGCCAAACGTCAGCAGGGCCAAGGGTCTGGTGAGTACCAAAACTGTACCACCAGTGGCACAGGGGCGGCCGGGTGCAGAGGTCCAAATCAGAGTTCGGCCCAATGCTTTTCAATTGAGACTAGGGGTGCCTGGAGCCACACTGTTTGCAGTTAAGTAGATCGGTTGCAGGGGCCAAGCTTTGGGGGTTAGGTTAAACACAAGGGGAGCCAAAAGCAACAACAGACATACACCACCAGCGGCACAGGGGCGGCCGGATGCAGGGTGCAATTTTGACATCGGGCACCCAATGCTTTCCAATGGGGATTCTTCTTTTGGCAAACAGGCTGCCGGTGTGGCATTGGAGGTTGCAGGAGGGAGACCAACGACAGCAGAGGCAAGCAGAGGTATAGGGGGCTTTAGGGGCACCATTGGTTCACCTCACTAAGGCCCAGGGGCTTCGGGTGCAGGGATGCCTTTCGACGTCAGACTCTTCTTACCGGAGCCGGTCAGGGGAGCCTCTGGATTCACACTGCAAGCGCAGCCGTGGAGGTCAGGACAGGTCAGCCAATGCTGGAAGCAAGGTCAGGATAGCTGGGGAGACTTCAATGCACAGGTGAGCCACTCAGACTCGGGCCGTGGGCGTCAAATGCAGAGTGGGAAGGAGACTCGTATCCGCCTGAATCCGGGGCCCTTGGAGCTTGTTTCTTCTTGTACAGGTCCACTGTCCATGGGAGATTGGAGTCTTTTTGAAAGGGAACAGTCTTCCCAGGGTTTTCAGAGGTCACTGGCTGCAAGACTGGTCGCAGTTTCACAGAAGCTGGAGACAAGCTGGTAGGGCTGGGGCCAAGGCAGTCGTCTTTAGTCTTCTCTACAGGGTTGTCTCCTTTCTTCTTAGGTCATTGCAGATCTAGTTTCCAGGTCTGGGGGAGCCACCTAAATACTAGATTTAGAGGCGTTTTAGTGGAGTAATAGGTAGGGCCAATGGGGACCTTACCTGGGGTGACTACACCCTCTATTATGCCACCCTCCTGTGGGAGGGGGCATACACCTAGCCCTGATTGGAGGGGTCTCCCCATCTTCAAGATGGCGGGGACTGAAAGATGTGCTTCACCTCACATCCCCCACCTTGGGTTGGAGTTGGCAGAGGTGGGCACACCTCCTATTTTTCTAAGTTTTCCCGCCGGTTTTCCTGTCCAAAGTGGGGGTGTAAGCCAGGGGATGCCATCTGCTGCTGCAGCAAAGGCTGAGGGTCGCATTACAAAGGCTGCAGGCCTGTGAAGCTTCCCTCTTCGAGCACTGGCCCATCCTGGGGGACGAGGTCTGATACCTCTGCCCAGGATGTGCATTGTTTTTAAGCCCAGAGAGCAGGGGGCTCTCTACCCAGGGGTCCAGAAACATGTCCAGTGGCAGCTGGCTGCCTACAGCCGATCAGAGACCACACCGGAGGTGGTAGGTTTTCAAGGGGTATCTCTGAGGTGCCCTCTGGGTACATGGTAAAATAAATCCCACACTGGCATCAGTGTGGATTTATTGAACAGAGTAGTTTAGTACCAAACACTCCTGTGCTCAGTGAAGCCATCATAGTGCTGTGAAACTCGAGTTGGCTTCCCTGGCACTTACAATATTAAGGAATGGACCCCAATATTGTAGAGGCATATCTGCTCTTGCAGATATGCCCTCATCTGTGGTATAGTGTACACTCAATGTAAAAAGAATTTCTCTTGGGTGATAAATTACAGATATCTAACTGCATAACATTCGACCATACACCATCCCCAAGAACACTCAACTCACTGAATGTATTTCAAAGTTTAGGGCCCATAAATCAATTATAAACACATGGACAAAAACTAATTCAAATATTACAGAAATTCTTTTATTAAAATCACAATTTCATAAAGTTTGAAAAAAACAAATTTATATCAATTAAAAATTGTATATCAACAAATTCATACATAAAATACACATGAGACAAAAATAATGCTTAAAATATATGAGAGACAAAAAACAAGTGAAACATTAAAAAAACATCATGATTTGGTTATTTCGATTGAATCAAATGTTTAGGAGTCTATCAGTGCTCATATACTTAGACTCAAATGTTCCTCGAATATAACCATGCAAAAGAGGGCGTCGACACGTTTCGGTGGGCTAAATCTATTTATAAACCACCTTCTTCAAGACATTAATTATTATTGTCTCTCTTAACTTTGGCACAGCATCATATATGCCTTGAATGCTGATCGTGGATGATGAACCACAACATTGATTTCGTGTGAGATCGCTGAGGGTTAAAGTATTTTCCCAATACTAATAGTGTATGGTGATCCTCTAGATGTGGTGGGCTTCCTGTTGGAAGCTAAGAAGTCCTCCACTCTTATATAGGGGCGAATGGCGATATCTCCCTCTTCCTATTGAGGAGCGAAATCGCACGGTATACTACACTGCTAATTACCTCCAGAGTTACACATAAAAGACAGAGGGATTTTACTCTCACGACTGAGGAAGACATTGCCCATCCTTCCTAAAAGAACCGGAGGATCAATTTTACTCTGTGGGTGATTATTTGGAAAATCTGTATGATTAGAGGATTTGCCCACCTTTTTCAGTGTCATAGGAAAGTAACCCCTGAGGATAGATCTGAGAACTAACTGCGCAAAGACTGGAGATGCAGGGCCCCATACGGTAAATGTAACAGTACCCAGGGCCGCCTCACAGACTCGTGCAGGCGGAGAATTATCCGGCGGGAAGGGAGCAGGGCCCCCACATCTGTTCCACAGAAGTGCTGATGTGGCCAAGAAACAGTGGAAAAATCCCAGGTAGTCTAGCAGCAGGAATGTAAGGCTGCGCGGCTCTGCAGCCCCTTGAGCACCGATATCTAGCTGGTCGTCACTTTCCTGCCCGGCCACTGAGTGTGCAGGGCGCCGTCCGAGGACTGAATGCCCCGTTCCCTACTTCTGGCGTGGGAAGACCGGTGAGTGTGTAAAGAGACAGTGAGAGAAATAACGAAAGAGAGAAAGGGAAATAAAGAGAGAAAGAGCGACACAGACACATAGAAAAGGGATAGAAGGAAAGAGAGAGAGAACGCGAGTGACCTTGTGCATGTGAGGCCCGGGAGTGAGAGACAGAGGGCTGCTTGAATCCCACAGTGACGGGAGTCGCCTCTCCCTTCCGCTTTAAAAGTGGCGAGTGTGTGAACACGAGAGAGGGAGTGGGTATCTGAGAGTCCGGTGAGTGTGTGAAGAGGGTGTGTGTGTGGAGCTCATGAGACACACAGACTGCGAAAGAGAGCGTGGAGAGCCCTGCTGAGAGTGTACAATTCTGTGTGAGTAGTCCATGCGAAAAAGAGTGAAAATCTCGTACTGCGAAATTTGTTGATTTTGCCTTTTCAGTCGCCTATCCCCAGGGGCTCTAGTGCGATTCGAGGGGTGCCACCGCACCAGAGGCTGACTTCAGGGGGCGCCGAGTTTGCAAGTTTGTTTTGGTTTTCAAAGCACCTGCTGCCGTGCTCCTTGCCTCCAGCAATTACCAGACACAATAAAAATGTCAAGATAACTCCGGTGATTAATGTTCTTCCTAGAGAGAGATCAGAGTTTTGTCTAGTTGAGGTTTTGACTGATCATAAAATAACACACAGGGTTAATATGCCTGCTACAATGAATGTGCACCACGCAGATCACAAAGTGCTTATAATGTTAATAGGTCAGTGGGTTTCTGCTTTTCTAAGAGACATCCTTTGTTGCTTGCAGTTTATAAGTTAAAATCCTAATATAGAACAGTGAATTATTAACTGTCATCAAAGAACTGCATGCACACTGCAAAGTATAGATTAGAGCATAGATTAATGTTGCAAAAAGCGTTCATTTGGGTAGGAATCGATTCTTATTATTAAAGAGAACCCCCAATTATGGTGTTCCGTTTTCAGTTCTGAGTTGGTGCTTTTCCAGACCAAGCACTCTTAAACTACACTGCCTACCAGTATGGATGACATGTAACCAGTGCTTTAAATGGGCCGGTACTCACCGGTACTGAGTACCGGCACTTCTTATTTTTATCACCCTGAGTACCGGCACTTATCTACGGCCGTGGAGAGTACCGGTACTCATGGAGGGTAGGCGCATTGGCCTCTAGTGGTAGTAGCCTGTCTCTTTGTTCAGCCAAATCACTTTTAAAGCCCTGAGCTGAGCCCCGCTGAACTATTCAGCGTGGGCTCATTTGCATGATATCACAGTGTTCGCCGTCATGCTGTGTTGCAAGGAATCGAGGCAGCCCAGTTACAGCACAATGAGGAAAGCCATAGGAGGTGAAAAGGGCTTTAATCCCACCTGATTCTTTTGTGTGAGTGTCTGCTTATGTGGGTCTGTTTGCCTGCTTGTGTGTGCGTGTTTTTGTGAGAAATATTACAAAATAAGGAAAGGTTAAAATATCACTGTTTGACTTTCATTTTGTATAAGGAATTAACCTGATTTGTTTATCAAAAGACATTTCTCGTGTGTATTGCAACTAGTATATAAGCCGATAAACTTCGCATGTCTTGCATTTAGCCCCGCCCATAACCCCGCCCACTCGACACATTTAAATGAGTACCTGCACAATTTTTTTCCCATTTAAAGCACTGCATGTAACTCCTACACCTTGTAGTCCTCTGGCTTATGTAACATTTCCTATACACTGATTTACACACATATGACTGATTGTCTCTGTGTAATGTGTGTGTGATGCAAAGTGCTCTGTCACCCTACAGTGGTATGAGTGACGCTATATAACTAATTAAAAGCATCTGAAAGAGAGTGGTTATGGAGACTTGAGTGGCACTGTTAAAAGGCTGTGGTGAGGGGATCCGTGCCTCCTCCACAGATGGGGGGGTGGGCAACGAACATTATTGCACCGGGCGCCACCAGCGCTAAAGCCGGCCCTGCCCAGGAGCGTAACTTCAGGGGGGTGTTTGGGGTGTTACACCCCTCCTAATAAATTTATTTTCAGATGAATAGTTGGGTACAGGTGCTCTCAGTCGGGTATGGTGAGGTATCTGTCGGATTTCACCTGGGATTTTTTCAAACACACACTGACAAAAACACACACACACTCTCTCATCTCTGTTTTGAAAGTCCTAAAAAATGTTTATTTTACAAAATATTGTGTTTCTCTCATTTAGTACTCCTATTAATCTGTATTGCTCTCCCTTTCTACTGCCTCTTATGCCCCTCTCATACGCCCTGCTTGTCATATAATGTATTATATCATTATATACCAGCGTGATGGTCGGGAAATCTGATGCCCCCCCCCCCCAATCTTACTGATTAAGCTATGCCCCTGCCCATACCTACTTTCTCCAGCATCGGTGGAGATTACAGTAAAAGAGAGGCCGTTGTTCCATGGTAGGCATGCCAGATATATCTAGTGTAGCCCTTGTACTGGAGGCCAGGCGCGCAATGCCCATAGGGCTCAAAGGGCTCCAGCCACCCCGTTGTGTGTGTCAGCCCGGGCTGAGACAGCTTCCCCACACACACACAGACAGTTCTTGAGCTGCTTTGAGCTGGCTGGTCTGGCGTCTTATCACAGCCGCACCCGAGTATTTCACAGGTCTTTCAAAGACCATTTACTTGATAACGAGGCTTTGTTGTTTTTCACCCCTTCCTAGATCTCCACTCTGCCTATTCCTTAAAATTGCAAATTACTTTTGCTGCCACAGTGTGAGAATGGATTTCCTAAAAAGTAACCGTAGGCTTTGTTTTTTTGCAGTTTTATATAGCTCGAACTCCACCCGAAGGTATTAAGGCACTGTGCATGAACACCAGTTACATTATACAAGGACACATTGCTGGAAGTATTAGCCCCCCTCCCCCCCAAATGTGGCTCTACATTGATGGAAGTATTAGCCCCTCCGAAATTTGGCTCTAGTTGGGCCCCTGCTCGAGGCACACCAGTCCAGTATAAACTCCTACACGAGGACAGACGCAAAGGAGCCAGCCATATAAGGTGCAGTTTCGCATGTGTGTATTTGTTATATGATTTTCAGCTTGGCCCCTTGCTTGCGTCTGGTTTTGCTTGTCAAAAGGTTTTAACGCAAGGCCAGGTATGGCTATTTTAGTAGAGCTGGCTGTGCATCAAAACCAAGGGGGTTTGCGCTTTTCTGCCAAGACTGGTCTTCTTTGCATACATTATCACAGAATAGATAGACCCTTCATGTAACAAATCGGTGTTAGTGATAAAAAACAGTTTAATGTCAGAAAGCTGACCAATGTGTTATTTAGGCAATTTTGGGTTACGTGAGGGCATGCACAAGTCCATAGAAAATTCGGGGGTCTGCCTTTGTATCTGAGAGTAGAGAAGGGTGGGAATCTAACTATTGTATTGTTTCTGTGCTTAGTTTTGTCTTAACAGTTTTCATATTCAACATTCTCTGTAATGGGGGATAAACATTTGCTTGCTTACTGCATATGCAGTCAATCAATCAATCAATCATGTCACTTATAAAGCGCACTACATACCCGCGAGGGTCTCAAGGCGCTGGGGGAAGAGTGGTGTAGGAAGGGGCGGGGGGACCGGTCCGGGTGACACGTGTTTTTAGGGCGGCGACCCCCCCACCCCTCTTACCTGCGGTCGTCACGGGGCGGTAAACACAGGAATCGCCAGCACCCCTCCTTTTACAGGCTGCTGCCGCAGGTGCAGCGGCAAACGCAGGGACCGCCATGGGCGGCCAAAGGTCTAGCTACGCCACTGTACATAGGGTTTAATAGATATTTTTTATTTGGTGACTGTTATGCATATTAGCTTACATAGTGTAGGAGTTGGATTTTCTGAGCATCATAAATCAATTCTTATGTGCATCACAAATAAAGGTTACATAACATAATAAAGAATGGGGCGGGGAGCGTATGGAGCATTACTGACTGTGTGGAAAGCCACAGCATGTGTGCATGGCTAGACGGTGTATGGGTGTTTGGGAATACACAGAAGCCCCGAAAAGTG
This sequence comes from Calotriton arnoldi, assembly GCA_963921515.1. Classification (NCBI taxonomy): domain Eukaryota; kingdom Metazoa; phylum Chordata; class Amphibia; order Caudata; family Salamandridae; genus Calotriton; species Calotriton arnoldi. Next base: position 790,107 of record CAWUFW010008459.1, on the reverse strand, counting down.
TATGGGGAGTGCAAAGAAGTAGTAGTGTGGGGAAACCCCTGATAAAAGCGCTGGTAACATCCACAAAGGATGTCGGGAGCACCGGTGAATGTATGGGGAGTTTTTGGTGGTGCCCCTGACTCCATTATCGAGGCGTCAAAAGTAAGCCTTAACTTGAATGTTCTGGCCTTCTTATCGCCAAAGAAGCCATTTTGTCCTTCTTCCAATATGAGTGTTGTGAATACTAGCCCCAGGGAAAAACATCTAGTACTTTCCTTAGGGAAAAACACACTCAAAGGACTTGTCAGGTTATGCCTATGTTATGGTATGAGATTATAATCTCGAAAATACCTAAAAGGTGTCCTGGCGCTGAGAGAGAAACCAGCTACAACATCAACCTAAACCACAGAACAACAGAAGCATAAATCAGCTCAGTCTTAACATTCCATTGTGGAATATGGATTATAAACTGTACTACCAAGATTTAAAAGGCTTTCTAAAATGCAAATGAATAGTGGTTTTCCACAGGATAATGGGCAGAGTGTTCCATAGCCTCTCCGCCTCCACCGAAAAAGCCCTCCCTCCTAAACATGCATGCACAAATTTGAGGACTGTGAGGGGAAAGGGATCCATAGAATGATGGGATCTATTTGGAGTGTATATCTTAAACCTTTTTGTCAGGTAAACAGGACCAGAATTATGAATAGCGTGGTGTACTTTTCAAAGACATTTACAAACAATCTGCCTAGCCACTGGAAGCCAGTGTAGCGTACACAGTGCAGAAGAGGATGAGGCATGCCAGGACATGCCCAGACCTAACTTGGCTACTGTATTTTGCATACGCTGTAATTTATTAAACACAGCCAGGGGAGCACCCAAGGAAAGGGAATTGTAGTAATCAAGCCAACTAAGAATAGTAGCCTGAACCACTAGCTGTTGAGCCGCTGACGGTAGCAGCAGCATTCTTTTCCTGAGAATCCCTCAAGAGGGAAAAAAAGGAAGAGGTCAAGTGATTAGTTTGCTTTATGAGCATCAAATTCTCATCCAAGTAGAAACCCAGGGGCATATTTACAAGCCCCTTTCACCGCTGGTGCGTCATTTTTTTTTAGGTACCGGCGGCGCAGTGTGGTGGTCCATATTTACAAGGCCACGTAAAGCCACCCTGCATGGCTTTTCGTGGCCTTGTAAATACGGCCCCTTTTCACGCAGCACTTTGCGTGAAAGGGGCATGCCATGGGTGTTGCTATGGGTGTTACCAGGCAACACCCATGGATTCTGCCGTATTCCCAGATTTACAACATTTCGTAAACCTGGGAATGCGTCAGAATCCTAGGCCTCCCCAGCGGAGGCGCAGCAAGGAGAAATACTTATATTTCTCCTCGTTTTTTCCTGTTTCTATGCGTGCTGCATTCTGCATCACACATAGAAAGAGGAAAACACCTCAAATGATTTTTTTGTGCAGGAAGGAGTCCCTTCCTACATAAAAACAATCTCCCCTAAAATGCAGACACCCTTGCACCATGGCGCAAGGGTGCCTGCGTTGGCACATGACAGCCAATTGTGCGCCAGCGCAGGGGAAAGTACAGGGATGGATCATATTGTTGTAAATATGATTCATCCCTGTGCTTTGAAAGTGATGCAGCGCAGCACAGCCAAATGGCTTGGGGGGGGGGGCTGCGCTGCGTCACTTGCATGTAATTATGCCCCCCAGATTTTTCACTGACTGAGCTGGGAGAAAGTGATAAGATCCAGTTAGGGGCAAGAATGCAGAATGAAAAGGTCTAGTCAATCTAAATGGAGCCACCCACAAAACCTCAGTTTTGTCAGTATTAAACTTCAGATCACTGGAATGGAGCCAGGATGAGACTGCTTACATACACTGATGAAATGCTTCTAACGGGACGGTAACGGGACGGGTCCTCTTTTCTCCTGGGCTATAACTAATTAGTGTTATCCACATAATTCATAGAGTTGACACCAAAACACCTCATAAGCATAGCCAATAGACGTATCTATATATATGACAGGGTGGTGCGAAGGGCGGATCCCTGAGCAACCTCTTGGTCCAAAGATTTGAAGGATGACATAAAGGGAGGGAGAGATAAGACAGCTTCAGGAAAAAGAGACAGTAGTGGTTGCAGAGTCCAGGGCGTAATGCAGACCCCTGCAGCCCTTGTACATCAAGGGCTCACTTTCAAACCAAGGCTATGAGTATCCGTGAGATATTGGACACTCCACGGCCCCTTCCCAAATTCTGCAAGGGGAGGGGGCATCAGGTTTCGTTAGACCGCTGCTGAGGACCTTTTGAATACTGGGCTCCTGCTGGGCTTTGTTTGGCTCATTAGAAAAGGAAACCATGGGTGCAGATTGCATAGAGGGAGCTGAGAGGTCTGCAACATAAGAATTCCTAGGAGTGGGCAACAGCATAAGCAAACCATTGTGCAGTTGAAATACACCAAGGATAAAAGCAGTCTCCTTTCATAGTGTATGGTGATAACTCTGTCTGGATGTGCTAATCAAGGAACTTGCATAGTGACTAATAATACACATAGAAGGAGCAATCACCATAGCAGGTATAAGAAAGGACTGTCTGCTTCCAACTTCAATCAGGTCAAACTTATCTTCCAAAGCAAACAATGTAGACTGCCAAACCTCGAAACCCCGGCAGAGCCCGAGAAATAACAAGTTTCACAATTCATTGCCCAACATCCTTATGGCATTCAGTCATTGGCGAGGAGCCAAAGCGGGTTCAAGAGACCAACTTTGAAGACCATATGAATCTCATATCACCCGAAAAGTGGGTGGAGCAAGACTATCAAGGTTCAATTTTTACAGGATGAGTTCTTTCGCCCGTCAGCTCCTCCAGGTTTTTTTTATCCATCCTTCAAGACCTTGCTGTCTTAGTAGATGACCTTCTTTGACTGCTGTGGTGTGGGGAAAAACAAACATAATTCTAGAACCAAGTACGTTATGAACTTCATAGGTGAAATTTACTATTATACCTTAAGGCAAAAATTGATAAAAATGTATATAAATGAAAGACATGCCCCGGATGAAAGGGTTTCTAGAGACTAATCAAATAAATTGTGTCCCTCCAGTGGACATAAATATGGAACACAAACCAGTGTAAAATGAAATAAAGATGTTCGTGTTGTACAGGGTATTCACACTGATGGCTCATGGTGGGATCAGACACCTTTAATAGTTTTCAAGGTGATGCTAGCATGTCGCTGCTGAAGATATGCTTATGACAGAGGGCTACCTACACAAGCATGCATATTGGATTGTACTTGAGCAAATGGTGGCCTGCAAAGGTTGGCTGGAAATGTGACAACTTTGGATCACCACTTGGCACATGGAGAAGGAGTATCCTCTCACCAACACTTCACTCCTGGTGTCCTCACTCTTAAATACGTGGCGCTGAAAGCTGTAGTTGATTTTAGATCCCTCAATGACTGACACACTTTTTGGATTATCTTTTGGTATTTTACAGAAACATGAGCAACACAGTGATAGGTGATGGGGTAAGAGGGTGGGGACTCAGGTTGTGCCTAAAAATACGGTGCCCTTTATTACACTATAATTATTAAGTTCAGTGCTTAATTTGAGTCGGTGGTTGCCTGGAGGGACCCACCGGCCCTCATTTTTAGGCATAAGCACTTATTTTTCCTTCTCAGACTTTACCCTTGAGCAAGAGAGAAAAAAACACAAAAGGTGGAAAGAGGTGCTGGGGCGCCCCCTTCACTGCAGGGGCCTGCATTACGCCCTAGATCGTGGGTATATCCGCTGGCCTCAGATATGTAGTACTGTGAACATTTGCAACCTTTGAAGTGAGGTGAGTCTCCTAATGCACAGGCCCTCATAGCAAAGATTGTTTGAAATGCACATTTTATTCTATCATGTTCACAGAAAGAGTAGATTGTGAACTGAAAACCTACATTTAGAACAATCAATGAGATAAAGGGCTGCACCTGAGGAGCTCATTTTGAAGGCTGCCAATGTACAGATAGTATATGAGAACAAGGTCAAGTCCCTAAGGTAACTTGGACAAGGCGTGCGCCACTGTAAAGGGATATACCTTACATATTTCACACTTTATGATCACATTCTTATAATGTATTCAACCAAACCAAATGTATTCCATATTGATAATTGGTCAACATGTTATACTAATACAACATCATTTCTGTCAAGCAATAGACAACATTGCATACATCAAAATGCAAAAAGAATGATCTTTAACATCAACAATTGATCCGTATTAATGACGTGTGCCCAATGCATTTCGGGACAACTTGTCCCTTCGTCAGTGACCAATTATTATCGCTCAATGTGACAGCCGAGTGTTTTCTAGCAAGGTCATCGTGTCAATCTTGAAATACAATTGCGAGCTGAAAGGCGCCGATTTCCACATGCATTAAAAAAGCTCCTGTCAACACGGTTCCACTTCGTGCTCGAACAACTCGGCTAAGCTACCACACTACAATCTGACCTCACGGTACGGTGTCCCGTCTCTGTCAGTCAGTCAGCTTCAAAACTGTTCATACAATGGTTCTCATATGCATAGTAAGTGCTTGGCAGCAGTTGCAGAGGTGTAGCACACTGATCGTTTTATCAAGGATTGAATTGCACAACGTCCCTTAAACCGGAGTGCACAATCTACATACCATTGTTCTTAATGTACAGATAGTGTCAGTAAATATTTTTGAGCCTTTCGGAAGACCTTGCTTTAGCCATTGCAGGATAAATGTGCTTAGTGTTAGGTGCCTGTAAATGATCTCGGGAAAATTGGCAAGAAATACCAGAACTGCTCTCTCCTTACTTTATAAGTATTTCAGGGTTGTATGTCTATACACCGTAGGGAGTGTTTATGGCACTTGGGCTCAGATTTACTAAGGCTTTATTTAAACTATTCAAAAGTAACACAAACCAATGTAAAATGATGCATTGGTATTTGCGTTCCTGTGCAAAAGGCATTTTGCGCTGGAAAGATGCCCTTTTCTCAGAGCAATAATCGCTTTGTGTTTCTTTACATCTAGGAGATGCTACTGAGGCTTTACTTGAGGTGATCAGCGCAAACACCCATAGGTTTGTGTTAGAAATTGGGTTTCTAGTTGGCAGAGGTATGCACCCTGTCCAAGTAGGGACCACAATCCTAATCAGGGTAAGTCAGATACACACCCAAAATTAACCTGTGCTCACCCTCTGGTAGCACAGAGCAGGCAGGCTTAATTTAGGAGGCAATGTGTAAAGTGTTTGTGCAGCACTTAATACAGTATAACAGTGAAAGCACCACACAAATGATACAAAACAGGCTAAAGGAATAGAGCCTAATTTAATGAACAAAACCAGACCGAAACAACAAAAATCCGATTAGTAGAACTGGAGTTATGAATTTTTAAAGAATGTCTTGAAATACAATGCTTAGAAAACATAAACAGCCAACCGGGGCTATCTGGTCGCGCTTGACCGGGTGAATCCAAAAGTTCAGGCTGACCACAATGGAGCACAAGTCAGATACAGAAACCAGCCTTGGCCCGCTAAAACAGCACCTTGGATGGAGGATGTGTCTACATCGAAGACCCAATGCGGGGAGCAGAGGAGGTGATGCGTCGGCACTGATCCCTTTGGATGTAGGTGACGCGTTGGTTCCGAGCCGCGCAGTCAGAGATGCGTCAGTGGTGAACCCTTTATGATGGAGGCAATGCATCTTCATCAAGTCGCACAGCCAGTGATGCAATGTCCTCATCCTCGGCAGCAGCGTTAATGTATTGACGTTGAAGGAGATGACCGGCGCAACAACGGCAATGCATAGATTTTGCAGAAAACCCACTTCCAAGGGCCCAGGACTGGATTGGCACCACTTGGCATGGCAGGACTCACAATTGGTAGAGTCCAGAGACAGCAGAAGGATTGTTGGAAGTCTTTGATGTCCCTGAGACTTCAAAACAGGAGGCAAGCCAGCAAGCCCTTGGAGTTACTTTGGTTCTGGGGAAGTAGAGATGCAAATCCAGTCCTTCTCACTCCCAGACAAGGAGGGCAGCATGCAGCAGGGCAGGCACAGCAAAGCAGGAGTTCAGCAAAGTCCAGCAGAGTGACAGTCCTTTCAGCAGCACAACAGTTCTTCTCCCGCACAGAATGCCCTCAGGTCCAGAAGTGTGCTGAAGTGCTGGTGTCTTAGGTCCAGTACTTATACCCTGTTGTGCCTTTGAAGTGGGGGAGACTTCAAAGAGAGGCCTTTGAAGTGCACAATGTCCCTGCCCTGGCTCCAGACTCACTGCAAGGGGGTATGCAGCTCTTTGTGTGGGGACAGGCACAGCCCATTCATGTGCAAGTGTCAGCTCCTCCCTCCCATCTGCCCAGGATGACCCATCAGGATGTTAATGGCCCATCACGATATGGATGGCCCATCAGGCACACCTCAGCTTCCTTTGTATGTGGCTGTCTAGAGGTAATGCACAAACCCCAGCTGACTCCCACCCCTGACATGCATTCAGGGGCAGGCAGAGGCACAGAATGGTTAAAGTAAGAAAATACCAACTTTCTAAAAGTGTCATTTTCAGATTTGCAACTTAAAATCCAACTTTACCATAAGTTGTGATTTTAAATTGTGAGTCCAGAGACACCAAACTCAAAATATCTATCTTTTCCCAGTTGCAAATTACATTTATAAAATGTAATAAGGTAATCCCAATGTTAACATATGGAAGAGATAGGTTTTGCAATAGTGAAAATGAATGTAAGAGTTTTTCACTACCTGGACTTGTAAAACTAAAAAGTACATGTCCAACTTTTAAATACACTGCACTATGCTCTTGGATCTGTCCAGCGCCTACCTTAGGGGTGACTTATTAGTACTAAACAGGAAGGATTTGGTCTGGCAAGAGGGTGAACTTGCCAGTTCGATAGGGCAGTTTAAAACTGCACACACATGCTCTGCAATGGCAGGCCTGGGACATGTTTAAAAGGTTATTTGAGTGGGTGGCACAATCAGTGCTGCAGGTCCACTAGTAGCATTTAATTCACAGGCCCTGGGCACATGTAGTGCACTTTACTAGGGACTTCTAAGTAAATTAAATATGCCAATTGTGGATAAGCCAATGTTACCATGTTTTAGTGAAAAAGCACATGCACTTTAGCACTGGTCAGCAGTGGTAAGGTGCCCAGAAAGTCCTAAAGTCACCAAAAATGAAGTCAGCAAAACAGGAGGCCAGAAGGCAAAAAGTCAGGGGAAACCACGTCAAGGATGACCGGTCTAGCAGTTTGACACAAAAAACGGATCTATTAAGACAGTCAATAGAGGCTTTGTGCAAAAAAACTAATGCCCCTTTAAGAGGGCATTCACTAAGGAAATGTTTTGATTTCTAAAAAGAAACTGCACCTTGCATGTTTGGTTAAGTGCACAGCAAACGCCCAATGCACTGGAACCTTCTAAAAATTTGCAGGCATAGGAATTTATATTTGAAGGGTATGCTTCCAAAAACATCCTATGCTAGACATCACACACTCACCTCTTCACCTTGGTGCAAGGCTGTGAGTTAGGGGTGGGCGGAATTTGCGTAGTCGCGTTACGCAAAGTTCCGCGAAACGGTAAAAAATCTCTGTGAGCTACGCAGAATTCCACGAGCACGCGGAATGGCTTGTTCCGCCCGTTCGCGATGCGTTTTTCCTGTTCGGGGACGCTGTTTGCGTGCTCGGGGGGAAATAGCTCGCGAACTTCCCATGCGGTCGCCAATTGGCGCGGCCATCTTGTTTCACTTGTCCCGCCCGCTCGCGATGCGTGTTTCCTGTTCGCGAACGCGGATGTCCGATGGCGTGTCCGAATGACGTTTTCGCGATCGCACACTCTCGCGGTATCGCGCGGCCGGCTACCAAAATATCAAGGCGAACGGATAGGAAAACTCGTCGGCGAACGCAGGGATCCCGGTAAGTCGCTCCCGTGCGTGCAAACACGCATTCTGAAAGCGTGAACAAGGAAAAAAATCCGCTACGCCGCAAATCGCGGAATTTTCGGCAATTCCGCGTTCTCCGCGGAACGCGGAATTGCCAACATTTCGCAAATTCCGCGAGCGGAGCGGAATTTACCGCCCAGGCCTAGTATGTTGTACAGGGTGTAAAGCAATGGGGTAACCCAGTATCCCTCAGAACCTGGGCCTATAAACAACAATTGGTTCTGTCGGCTCAGACAATTTCTTTGTGGTATTAAACATTTGAGTACACATAACTATTAAACACACACAGAAGAACAAACACAATATGTTATTCACGAAGAAGATAATATTTTACTTTGTATTTTCAAATTGTTCAGACAAGGTCAAAAATTACCACGACAAACAAGAAAAGGCTGTCCGATAATTAGATTGATAAAGCGGCGCATGTGAGCGTGATTAAAGTGACATAGTGAGTGTGGTGACAAAGTGACGAAATTTGTGTATTAAACACAAAGGTGACAAAATACTGTACATATATTTACAATAAAATCTTTTTGAAAACAAGCTCCAATTTGAAATTTGAAACTCAATGGCACTAGCTCGATAATTGAATTATATGGATTTGCATGCTAGCGGGCCTGTTAGAGCATGGATGGACAAACAACTGTCGACGTTTCGACCCTGACAAATAGCATGAGTTAAGGATGTCAAAGACGGGTCTTCTTCAGGACAGGGTGGTGTGTTGGACAGCCTGCAGAAGAAATTCTGGGTGAGTATGTGTTCATATCGTAAGTGGGAACATGCCATTGTATGAACTATGTATGATCCACTCACCGGGTCTTCGAAAATTGAAGGAAGCAAATGGGGCAAGCCCATGGGGCCTTGGGATGGCTACGTCAGGGGTGTGATCCAACTGTACGTCAAGGGTAGACTGTATCAGGTATCTAAAGTAATGATGGGGGAATGATGTTAATGGTGTCAAATCCTCCCTTGATGCACTTGAACAGAGGTGGATTGGCGGATCAAACATACCTGAAGCAGAGATTGATCCAGTCATTCAGAGCGTTTGTAATTGATTCAATTAGTTGTTTGGCAATAAGGACAGTTGTGGAGCATCAAACTGTAAAGGGCATCAAACTGTAAGAGGACGAAATAAATCCTAAGTATGCGGTTCTTAAAAGGTCAATGTTTGCAAAACAAAAAATCGAACTCTGCACAAAGTGTACCTGGATATCCATTCGTGGTTTGAAGAAACACGTTAGGAAGTGGCAATTAATGCCATACGCGGCGTGTCTAATGGGATTTCAGGGCATCATTTTGGCTCTATATTGAGAGACAAGAAAAGAAAAGGAAACCCCAATCTAAGTCCAGGATTTCGAAAAAACATGGGAATGCAGCCGAGTAAATGTGCTCGCGTGCGCATACCTGATGAAATCTTGTCCGTCGGCAGGATTTGGTGATCTATGCCGACAAACGCGGAGACGCTCGTGACTAAATAGAGCGCTGCACGATCGAACGGACGTGCACGCTAGCGTGCAGCAGCTCAAACCGGCAGGAGACGGGATTAGAATAGAAAAAAGACTTCCCGGTTATAGGATGGAAGTACAATCGAGATGTGGAATGTCATGGTGTGGTTTTGATGTCCTAGAAGGATACAAATTCCAGTATTGGACAAAACCTTTATAATTGCAACACGTGCAAGTGGCAACTATATCTGAATTATTTGGCGGCCCTTAATGGCTGCATCTGCGCATTGTTGGTGAATACAACCACATAATAAAACAGTTTATGTGGACAATGTCAAGGCATTATAAGGGTATACAATTGTACAAACAAATGAATAAAAACAGTGTCAAATGGTAGTTAATGTTTAAGATCAATTATGCAGATTCGTCTGTCACGGCACGCATTTGTGAACATACAGAAATCACATAAGTAACATAAGTAACACCAACAGAGACCGTTTAAAATTATTATACATACAAGAATGGCATTTCATACATGAAGTATACTGACTGGTCTGTCAAGGCTCATGTTCGCAAGGGTACAGAGATCACAAGTGTGACCATCGGGGAATGCGTTACATGCCTCTTGGGAATGTTTCTATGTAAGGGAAAGGCTCTTGATGATGAACTGCAAGAACCTTTCTGTGTTGGGGACTGACTCATGTTGATGTAATGTAATATACCCCACTAGGTGAAACTATGGTGTGCTGTTTGAGTTGTAGGTAGTATCAACCCAATTGTGCTAAAGCTGAAGCCTCTCTAACTTGTGAAACGGGGGGGGAAGAACAGTGTCATCTGGTCCTAAGTTGGCCCATCTGCTTGTGTGTCTCCTCAATTTCGTTTAAGCCAAGAGACACCGTGTTCAATAGATGGATCCACTTACATTCCTTGAGATTGAGAGAAGCTGTCAGATCCCCTCCCCTGGGATGCATTTGTACTTTCTTAAGGACAGTCCATCTAAGGCTTTCAGGGTAATGTGAGGAATTGTTAAAGTGGTCGACTAGGGGCGCCCCTGGAGTGCGACATGTAATCCTGCTGATGTGTTGTAGGATCCTGCATTTTATCTTTTGTGTCGTTTGTCCCACGTATAGTTTATTGCAGGGACATTTGATGACATAAATCAAGCTGGTGCTATTGCAGTTGGTGAAATGTAGCATGGTGTATGTACGGTTGTCATGTGAGAAACTGTTCCCTTCAATGGTAAGGGAGCAAGCCTTGCAATGACTGCATTTGTGGTGGCCTGTCACCAGGGGTAAGTTGAGTTGCGTTCGTAGGTCAGGTTGCTTGGGAGTGTCTAGATATGCACTGACTACAGAGCCTCTGATGTTTCTTCCACGTTTAAAGGCAAATAGTGGATCTTCTGTGATCCCAATTTCTGTTGCCACCAAATTCCAATATTTTTTGATTATCCTCTTGATCTCGTGGCTTTTGGGATTGTAGGTCGTGACACAGACTATCTTGTCAATTTGGTTGGTTTTGGGTTTGACTTCAAGCAATGCCTCACTTGGGCAATACCAAGCCCTTTTCTTGGCGCGTTTCAGAAGGCCCAGTGGGTAACCTCTGTCCTTGAGCCGTTGTGTCAATGTCTCAGATTCTTTTAAATAATCGGATCTGTGTGAGCAGTTCCGGCGCAGGCGTAAAAATTGCCCGTAAGGTAGGTTATCACGGAGACTCCTGGGATGGTTGGAATTATAATTGAGCAAGGTATTCCGCTCAGTGGGCTTTCTGTATAGATTGGGGAAAACCAAACCATCTTCAATTTGTGAGATAAGGTCCAGGAAGTCGATACTATCCCTGCTGGATCTAAATCTGTATTTGTAAAGCGCGAACTACTCACCCTTACGGGTCTCAAGGCGCTGGGGGCCGTCGTGGAAATTAAGTGAGCTATTGCCCAGAGTCACATGGTGCTGAGCTGAGCTGCCGACGGAGCCGGGGATCGAACCGTGAGCCCTGTGCTCCGAAGTCAGCTGCCCTGGCCGCTGCACCACACCACTCCTCTGGATGACATGGTGAACTGAATGTCTCAGGATCTGTCATTTAGCCAGACACAAAAGTTATTCAATGTGGCTTCATTGCCTGACCAAATCATAAAAACGTCATCGATATACCTCTTCCACATACTGATGTTTTCTATGTAGGGGTTATCGATGCAGTAAAGGTGCTCCTCCTCGTAGGCGTCCATAAACAAGTTGGCTAGGCTTGGAGCAAAGCCCGCCCCCATAGCCACGCCCTTGCACTGTAGGTAGTATTTGTTTTGAAACAAAAAATAATTTCTTGAGATTGGTATTTCAAGCAGGTTTATCAAGAATTCAGTAGGGACCCAATGTGGTGTGTCATGTTTGTCCAACACAGATCTTGCAACCTCCAAGGCCTTGGATTGTGGGATACTTGTGTATAGAGAGGACACATCAAGCGTGACCAGTACTTGTGCCGCTGCATCCAATGGTTGATTTTGCACAGTTTGTATCATGTGCATGGTGTCCCTTATATAAGATTTAGTTTGTTCAACCAATGTCTGGAGGAAGTAGTCGATATATTGGTTTAAGGGTTCTAGGATGGACCCGCATCCTGAAACTATTGGTCTTCCTGGTGGCCTCTCAAGGTTTTTGTGGACCTTGGGTAAGGTCTAGATGGTCGGGATCCTGGGATTCTTTTGGTTTAGGAAGTCAAATTCGTGATCACGGAGGAAACCCTCCTCCAATCCACTTCTGGTAAGGTCCTGTATCAGTTTCCTAATGTCTGATGTAGGGTCCTTGGGGATGCGTAGGTAACTGTTGTGGTCACTCAGTTGTTGCAGGATCTCTTTGATGTAGTCGTCCTTGTTCTGTACTACTACAGCCCCACATTTATCCGCCGATTTGATGACGATGTTAGAATTGCATTTCAGTGATTCTAGAGCTCGTTTTTCTTAAAGGGAGGTGTTGTATTGTATGTACTTACATTTTTCTAAAATCTCCATTGTTTCTTTCAACACTATTTGCTCATATGCGATGATTTTTTGACTCATTAAATAAGCCGGTGGAGTAAATGTGGAGGGCGGTTTGAATGGTGTGGCTGTGGATGGTGTGGAGAATGAATCTCGTTGAGAGAAGAAGTACTTCAATCTTATCTTTCTGAAGAACTGCAGAAGTTCTAACTTGGTGTTAAATGAATCAGGGGGTCTGGTGGGGACAATGGAAAGCCCCTTGGAAAGGATCTGATTCTCAGCCTCCGTCAATATATAATCAGAGAGATTCAATATTGGGTCATCAGGGGCAGGAGTTCTACCATTCTGTCGAGTTGAGTCTGATGTTTCATATACAGCCATAGGAGTGTTATTGCTGAATAGCCCATTATCAGCCGTCAGTGTAGTTACTTGTGAGAAAGCAGTTGTGGTATTTTCATTCTGGTATGGGTCATGGACATGTATATCTATCAAGGCATTAAGCATTGGAAGAAACCTTGTCTTACAGTGAGGATTACATCAACAGATTACTCACAGACCAGGGTGAACTTAATTTCCTGGGAACAAGTATACCATCAGTAGACTCCTCTTTGAACGACAAGTTAGCCAAATTAGAACGCCTAGAAAAGAAACTAATACGCACTCGCTTGCATGGGCACCTGCTTACTAAGTATTTACAAGCGAACATAATTCCCAAAGGGCTGCAAGTGAGAAACGAGCCCGCTATATTTATTGACATCCCCAAATTTAGGGAAGGTTTAGTTTCATTTCTAACAATTTCTCCAGGCACTGGATGGTGCTTGGAGTTGAAACAGCACTCGAATACGTAAAAAAACTCACGATTGAGATAGCTGAGCTTAAGAAAGAGATCTTAGAAGACGGAACACTTACTAATGCTAAAGAAGCATTAGAACGTGCTCAAAAAACAATTAGTGAATTCAATACCGTGACACTAAGTAAAAAATTGGATAAACTAGGAAAAGACATAAAGAATTACGACAAGAAGGTCACTTACCCTTACCTCCTTGACGAGGATTATCAACAGGATAACCAAGGTTTTTTTACCAATAAGAGCAAGCAGGGTCCAAGAAGGTTTGCCACTTTTTCAGATTCCTCCTTTGGCAGCGGGTCTGATAGTGAGTCAGATAGACCTACAAGCAGTCGCACCACTGGCCAGGCACAAGGTTACCAAGAACCGCAGTCTTTTTTAGGGGATTCCACATGGGGACCCAACAGGGGAGGAGGTCAGGGCAACCCTTGGGACAGACCTGCGAGGGGTTGGAATTGAGGGCGCAACACCCAGAACAATATCTCGCGTCCGTTTTTACCCCCAGGAGACACACGGGGAAATACAAACACGGCGTTAAACTTACCGTTGGTAGATCAAAGTGAGGGTATATCTATTGATGGCCTTGTTCGAACCCCACCGTTACCAATGCTTAATGCCTCGATAGATATACATGTCCATGACCCATACCAGAATGAAACCACCACAACTGCTGTCTCACAAGTAACTACACTGACGGCTGATAATGAGCTATTCAGCAATAACACTCATATGGCTGTATATGAAACATCAGACTCAACTCAACAGAATGGTAGAACTCCTGCCCCTGATGACCCAATATTGAATCTCTCTGATTATATATTGACGGAGGCTGAGAATCAGATCCTTTCCAAGGGGCTTTCCTTTGTCCCCACCAGACCCCCTGATTCATTTAACACCAAGTTAGAACTTCTGCAGTTCTTCAGAAAGATAAGATTGAAGTACTTCTTCTCTCAACGAGATTTATTCTCCACACCATCCACAGCCACACCATTCAAACCGCCCTCCACATTTACTCCACCGGCTTATTTAATGAGTCAAAAAATCATCGCATATGAGCAAATAGTGTTGAAAGAAACAATGGAGATTCTAGAAAAACGTAAGTACATACAATACAACACCTCCCTTGAAGAAAAACGAGCTCTAGAATCACTGAAATGCAATTCTAACATCGTCATCAAATCGGCGGATAAAGGTGGGGCTGTAGTAGTACAGAACAAGGACGACTACATCAAAGAGATCCTGCGACAACTGAGTGACCACAACAGTTACCTACGCATCCCCAAGGACACAACATCAGACATTAGGAAACTGATACAGGACCTTACCAGAAGAGGATTGGAGGAGGGTTTCCTCCGTGAGCCGGAATTTGACTTCCTAAACCAAAAGAATCTCAGGATCCCGACCATCTACACCTTACCCAAGGTCCACAAAAACCTTGAGAGGCCACCAGGAAGACCAATAGTTTCAGGATGCGGTTCCATCCTGGAACCCTTAAACCAATATATCGACTACTTCCTCCAGCCATTGGTTGAACAAACGAAATCTTATATAAGGGACACCATGCACATGATACAAACTGTGGAAAATCAACCATTGGATGCAGTGGCACAAGTACTGGTCATGCTTGATGAGTCCTCTCTATATACAAGTATCCCGCAATCCAAGGCCTTGGAGGTTGCAAGATCTGTGTTGGACAAACGTGACACACCACATTGGGTCCCTACTGAATTCTTGATAAACCTGCTTGAAATAGCAATGTCAAGAAATTATTTTTTGTTTCAAAACCAATACTACCTACAGTGTAAGGGCGTGGCTATGGGGGCGGGCTTTGCTCCAAGCCTAGCCAACTTGTTTATGGACGCCTACGAGGAGGAGCACCTTTACAGCATCGATAACCCCTACATAGAATACATCAGTATGTGGAAGAGGTATATCGATGACGTTTTTATGATTTGGTCAGGCAATGAAGCCACATTGAATAACTTTTGTGTCTGGCTTAATGACAGATCCCGAGACATTCAGTTCACCATGTCATCCAGCAGGGATAGTGTCGACTTCCTGGACCTTACCTTACAAATTGAAGATGGTTTTGTTTTCACCAATCTATACAGAAAGCCCACTGAGCGGAATACCTTGCTCAAGTATAAATCCAACCATCCCAGGAGTCTCCGTGATAACCTACCTTACGGGCAATTTTTACGCCTGCGCCGGAACTGCTCACACAGATCCGATTATTTAAAAGAATCTGAGACATTGACACAACGGCTCAAGGACAGAGGTTACCCACTGGGCCTTCTGAAACGCGCCAAGAAAAGGGCTTGGTATTGCCCACGTGAGGCATTGCTTGAAGTCAAACCCAAAACCAACCAAATTGACAAGATAGTCTGTGTCACGACCTACAATTCCAAAAGCCACAAAATCAAGAGGATAATCAAAAAATATTGGAATTTGGTGGCAACAGAAATTGGAATCACAGAAGATCCACTATTTGCCTTTAAACGTGGAAGAAACATCAGAGACTCTGTAGTCAGTGCATATCTAGACACTCCCAAGCAACCTGACCTACGAACGCGACTCAACTTACCCCCGGTGACAGGCCACCACAAATGTAGTCATTGCAAGGCTTGCTCCCTTACGATTGAAGGGAACAGTTTCTCACATGACAACCGTACATACACCATACTACATTTCACCAACTGCAATAGCACCAGCTTGATTTATGTCATCAAATGTCCCTGCGATAAACTATACGTGGGACAAACGACACAAAAGATAAAATGCAGGATCCTACAACACATCATCAGGATTAGATGTCGCACTCCAGGGGCGCCCCTAGTCGACCACTTTATCATTTCCTCACATCACCCTGAAAGCCTTAGATGGACTGTCCTTGGGAAAGTACAAATGCATCCCAGGGGAGGGGATCTGACTGCTTCTCTCAATCTCAAGGAATGTAAGTGGATCCATCTATTGAACACGGTGTCTCTTGGCTTAAACGAAATTGAGGAGACACACAAGCAGATGGGCCAACTTAGGACCAGATGACACTGTTCTTCCCCCCCGTTTCACAAGTTAGAGAGGCTTCAGCTTTAGCACAATTGGGTTGATACTACCTACAACCCAAACAGCACACCATAGTTTCACCTAGTGGGGTATATTACATTACATCAACATGAGTCAGTCCCCAACACAGAAAGGTTCTTGCACTTCATCATCAAGATCCTGTCCCTTACATAGAAACATTCCCGAGAGGCATGTAACGTATTCCCCGATGGTCACACTTGTGATCTCTGTAACCTTGCGAACATGAGCCTTGACAGACCAGTCAGTATACTTCATGTATGAAATGCCATTCTTGTATGTATAATAATTTTAAACGGTCTCAGTTGGTGTTACTTATGTGATTTCTGTATGTTCACAAATGCGTGCCGTGACAGACGAATCCGCATAATTGATCTTAAACATTAACTACCATTTGACACTGTTTTTATTCATTTGTTTGTACAATTGTATACCCTTATAATGCCTTGACATTGTCCACATAAACTGTTTTATTATCTGGTTGTATTCACCAACAATGCGCAGGTGCAGCCATTAAGGGTCGCCAAATAATTCAGATATAGTTGCCACTTGCACGTGTTGCAATTATAAAGGTTTTGTCCAATACTGGAATTTGTATCCTTCTAGGACATCAAAACCACACCATGACATTTCACATCTCGATTGTACCTCCATCCTATAACCGGGAAGTCTTTTTTCTACTCTAATCCAGTCTGCTGCCGGTTTGAGCTGCTGCACGCTAGCTTGCACGCCCGTTCGATCGCGCAGCGCTCTATTTAGTCACGAGCGTCTCCGCGTTTGTCGGCATAGATCACCGAATCCTGCCGACGGACAAGATTTCATCAGGTATGCGCACGCGAGCACATTTACTCGGCTGCATTCCCATGTTTTTTCGAAATCCTGGACTTAGATTGGGGTTTCCTTTTCTTTTCTTGTCTCTCAATGTAGAGCCAAAATGATGCCCTGAAATCCCATTAGACACGCCGCGTATGGCATTAATTGCCACTTCCTAACGTGTTTCTTCAAACCACGAACGGATATCCAGGTACACTTTGTCCAGAGTTCGATTTTTCGTTTTGCAAACATTGACCTTTTAAGGACCGCATACTTAGGATTTATTTTGTCCTCTTACAGTTTGATGCCCTTTACAGTTTGATGCTCCACAACTGTCCTGATTGCCAAACAACTAATTGAATCAATTACAAACGCTCTGAATGACTGGATCAATCTCCGCTTCAGGTATGTTTGATCCGCCAATCCACCTCTGTTCAAGTGCATCAAGGGAGGATTTGACACTATTAACATCATTCCCCCATCATTACTTTAGATACCTGATACAGTCTACCCTTGACGTACAGTTGGATCACACCTCTGACGTAGCCATCCCAAGGCCCCATGGGCTTGCCCATTTGCTTCCTTCAATTTTTGAAGACCCGGTGAGTGGATCATACATAGTCCATATAATGCCATGTTCCCACTTACGATATGAACACATACTCACCCAGAATTTCTTCTGCAGGCTGTCCAACACACCACTCTGTCCTGAAGAAGACCCGTCTTTGACATCCTTAACTCATGCTATTTGTCAGGGTCGAAACGTCAACGGTTGTTTGTCCATCCATGCTCTAACAGGCCCGCTAGTACACAAATCCATATAATTCAATTATCGAGCTAGTGCCATTGAGTTTCAAATTTGATATTGGAGCTTGTTTTCAAAAAGATTTTATTGTAAATATATGTACAGTATTTTGTCACCTTTGTGTTTAATACACAAATTTCGTCACATTGTCACCACACTCACTATGTCACTTTAATCACGCTCACATGCGCCGCTTTATCAATCTAATTATCGGACAGCCTTTTCTTGTTTGTCGTGGTAATTTTTGACCTTGTCTGAACAATTTTAAAATACAAAGTAAAATATTATCTTCTTCGTGAATAACATATTTTGTTTGTTCTTCTGTGTGTGTTCAATAGTTATATGTACTCAAATATTTAATACCACAAAGAAATTGTTTGACCCGACAGAACCAATTTTTGTTTATAGAGTATGTTGTACAGGGAGCATAAATAGTGAGGAGGGGATGACAGCATCAGCAGGTCAATCTTAGTGGCTCTGCACTGTTTCCCCCCTTGTGCAACTCACCACAGCAAATTTGGTTTCCCTGCTGTATTGCATCAAAAATGAGTAAATCTGCTCCTTAGTGTGCTGCTAAGCTGCCTTCTTTGGGGTGGTGAAAGAAACACGTGTGCCTTGACAAATTGATGATAAGGAAGAAGTGAGGCTACAATTCCTGGATGTGGAAGCATAGTACTTTGCGCTCTGCTGCAGTATGAAGTACGATGGTGTGTGCAGAGCCCAATTGTTGACAGGTGGCTGCTGCAAGGGCTAGGTTAGGGGTGAAACCATTGGTCAGTTTTGGAACCGTACAATAGACTGTGCAAAGCCCAGCAACCCTGGGCTGACAACAATAGCAACAATGTGTGAGGAAAATAGGGGGAAGGTGACTCTATGCCAGGTAAGTACTTTGGGGTTTATCTCACTTTAGTGATGCTTGGAATTCAGTGTATTTTTCAGGGTTAGATAAAGGCAACCCTACTACCATGGGAGACTTGTTTAAAAGTGGACAGTTTTTACAATTTAGGGAAGCTCAGACAACATATTGTACCACACCCACACCTTATCTACTATGTAGTAATCGGAGTATGGCAACCAAGGGTAAGAAGAAGACATTGCCGGATGAACCATCATTTCAACCATCATTTCAAATTATTGGCCAGGATATTCAATATGACTAGCATTAAAGCTAGTATCCATTTTGAAAGCAGCAATATAGACTGAGGTACCCAAGAAACCATATAGAACAAGAACAGTCAGATAGGAGGCATGGAACTACCAGAGAACTACCAGAGGTGGAATAGGAAAAAGTGTGAAAATTGGTGGCAACATTTCTAGTAAAATTAGGCTTATTAGGTTTAATCTCGTTCAATTCCATGTTATGCTATTAGTATGTGACACTTTGAAGTGATCCTTAAGATGAATAAAAACGATATTTGTCCCAAGTGCGGAGCGACGGGAGCCACTTTTTAGCACTTGAAATTGACATGTTGCAGTCAGTGTTTTTGGAATCAAGTACTGGCTAAAATTTTAAGAAGCAATAGGTATTAAGATACAGGGTGGGACTAGCCTCTAGGGCAAGCAGGCAAAGCCTGATAGACTGGTCTGACAGGTCAGAGTCTGATCTGTGTTTTGAGCTGTTTGTTGTCCTGTTTTGTGGTCTGCTGGCCCCCTTTTATTGTCTGGTGGGCTTTCAATTGATTTCCCTGTGAATACCACAAACATGGCTGCAGCAAGCACGAATCCATGCACTCGCCCACACCTTGCAAAACACTTATACAGCGTGTCTTTACAAGTTCAAAACTGCCCTAATTTGCAAACACGGGCCACATTTTAAGCTTTCTAATTCACTGATTGGGGCCACCTTTAATTTGGTGCCTGCGCCTATTTTCTGTCTCAGTCCGACCCTATTAAAATAGCTAAAGATCTCAAAATGTGTCTGTTAGTGGTGTCTCCACTCACCACTCTGAATTAAATCCAAAATACAGAACAAAGCAATGTTACTGTTGGGATAGGAATGGTGGAAAGATAATGGTAAATGGTTCAGTGATTGATTGATTGACCAGACTGAAATATCTAAGAAAAGATGACAAACATAGTGATGACTTAGCACACTGAAAGGAAATCATGCAATTATATATTACAGATGTCTTATGACGAGAATTGTACAGAAAATGTTAATTGGGTTAATTCAGTTTTAATGTTTCTGTACTTTAACTTTTTGTCCAAGAATGTCATTTAAAAAAAATAAAGAAATAAAAATACCAGCACAAAGCATTTTCATACATGCCAACAGACCCTATTCATGCGGGAGACTCGCGATTTTTTAAATCCAAAAGAGCTTTACTTTAGCTGTTTCTGCTTCCATGTAACTCAATGGCGAACATAATATGTTCCCCCGATTTTTTTTCCAGGAGCTCCCTCTTTGCAGCTTGAAAATGTTGGCATGTATGGATTTTTTAAAATGATTAATTAGCCACTCCCTTGATTTAAGGTTGGGCGGAGTGGGAGGAACTCCATAAAATGGAATTCCTCCCACCCTACTAAACCCACTGCTGCTCTTTAGAGCCAGCTGGATAACCTTGGACGACTCAGCTTCTACACCCCCACCCGCCA
Source organism: Calotriton arnoldi (assembly GCA_963921515.1). Taxonomy (NCBI): domain Eukaryota; kingdom Metazoa; phylum Chordata; class Amphibia; order Caudata; family Salamandridae; genus Calotriton; species Calotriton arnoldi. The sequence goes on along the minus strand of CAWUFW010008459.1, from coordinate 769,625 downwards.
GCTCCGCTCGACCAGCCTCGCCCTCGCCACAGTCCCCCGCATCCGGAAAACGACCGCCGGCGGCAGATCCTTCTCCCACCTCGCCGCCAAGACCTGGAACACCCTCCCCACCAACCTCCGACAGACCCAAGACCTACTGGCCTTCAGAAGACTCCTCAAGACCTGGCTCTTCGATCAGTAGCAGCACCACCCCCCTCTTCCCCCAGCGCCTTGAGACCCTCGCGGGTATGTAGTGCGCTTTATAAGTGACATGATTGATTGATTGATTGATTGGACACAGCAGCCACAGGTAATCACCAATGACCCAGCGGTCCATCTACCACAAGACTGGTGGCTCACAGCAGGGGTGCAACACCCTTTGGGCTGAAAGGGATTCAGCCCTCCCTCACCCCGTCAGGATCTGTGGACCGGGCTGAGGCCAAGGTCTGACTGGCCAGTCCACTTCCAAACATTTCGCTAGCTTTTCTCTCCTCATAAGGCCATCCATTATCTGCTTGTCAGTCCTCCATAAACCTTTCCCACCGCTTTCCTTGTCCCCTGCGGTACCTCGACTCATAAAAAATCAGCAATGATGTGTGCTAAGTGTTGGGGCTGCGTGAGAATCCCATCCTCATTGATAAAACACAATTCAGCGCACGTCAGCCTGTAAATAGGAAACAGGGCTCTTGCAGGAAGGCATGGCACAGGTTTTGCCTTCCCAAGAAAAGTAAACAAAAGCATGTCTGTAAACGGTACAAAATTCAATGTTGTGATTTCTTTTTTTGCTTTAGTCCTATTAGGACTTACTTACATGCAGCACTACTTACATATAAGCGCTGTATGAATACAATTTCAATGCAACATGAACGAAAATCAATGTTGCATTATGACAATTGAGTACGTAAATGTTTTTGTTCAGTTTTTTTATAGTGCCTCACAACACATTTCTAAACGCTGTTAATAACAGACCTTGTGATAACCTAATTGAATGGTACTCTTAGAAGGATGGAAGGTAGAATCTACTTTTGAAGCTTCAAAACAGTCACCTGAAGAAAACTAGATGTTTCCGCAGCGAGCATTTAGGGCCAGATGTACAAATATTCAATTGGCAAAATGGGGTTGCAAATTGAGTACCAACTTTTTGTAAATGGAAACTGTTTTTTAAAGCAGCCCATTTCCCTTAAAGGAACTGGAGAATCTTAAATTTAAAAAAAGTTTTCCGTTTTGAAAAACTTCATTGTGACCAGTCAGTGGTACTACTGAACCACTGCCTGCTCTCCCTGAGGCTGCCACCCCACTTCCCAATGGGGAAGGAGTCCTAAGGAGATCCCTTCCACTTTGCAAATAATTTACCATCTCTTTTGGGAAATTAGTAACTTTCCAATGGTTTGCGACTAGAATTGCGGTTGCAAATTGTGGCATCTGAGACTTGCTAGTCTCTGATGTCATGGTGCCATGGATACCCATGGTTCCATGATATTGTTGTTCTGTTCTGTACTTAGTTTCCTAGGTGTTAGAATGTGTTTGTTCAAATGCTTAGGGCAGTTACCTGGAGCTGTTACCCAGACTGGCTGTGGCTTGGATGGGTCTTTCCCTCCTTTGGAATAAACCTTGAAACCTTTCGCATTCCTGCGTCCTGTGTCGTCCCTTAGCTGCATGAGAATCCTACACTGGCGTAGTCGGCAGCTGGAGCGAAGGAAGACCCAACAGCCTCAACTTTCAACTATTGAACACATCCTATTCTTACCACCCTAAGGTACTGTTTCTATCTATGTTTATGTGGGACTGGGAGCTGTTCGCCGCGCTTGTCTCACCCTTGTCTCTCCGTGATTCAAAGCCGACGCGGGCTCGTCCCTGGTGCGCTAGCGCTATTTACGTCTTGGTGGGATTGGGAGCTTTCGCCGCTCGTCCCTATTGACACCTCTAGTGCTAGAAGTGGCCTGGATTGTACACTGCTGCGAGAACACCTATTCCGTGTTTCTCGCATTTTTGCCTCAACGCAACGTTTTCGAATACGCGCTCACCCACGCGCACACACTTACCCTCTTGCCCTCTATCCTCCTGGCATTTTCTTCATTGGGTTTGTTTGCCATTCTCCTGTTGCCTGGTGGATTCGTCACATCTCTGTCTGGAACTGAGGCTTTGACATTACGTAGAGCTTCGTCATTACGCTGATCTCCTCCTCAGCCGCCATCTTGTGGTTGGCCTTCCGTGGGTTTTCTAGGTCGTTTCCTAGCAACGCGTCCTTCATGAAGATTTCCTTTGAAGCCAACCACGAGTCTTGCACTTCACTGTGATGTGCACACATTTCGGAGTGTTTACACTTTTGACTGCCTCAGTTTCCTAGCATTCTCCAGCTGTGCTGAACATAATTTTGCCAACAACGTGGTTTTAATCTTTTTATCCCCTTTTACACCCAGCTCTTCAGGTTGCACTCTTGTGGCACTCCTGCAAACCTTGATTCATCTGTGACACGCACACATCCCAGATTACTCTGTTGCGTGGCGTTTCTGTACACGCACACATTGACCGATAGTGTGGTTCATCTGGGTCATTTATAATGTATTGGTCATTCAACTTTCTGTTCATTGCTCTTTTATCTTAGGTCTGTATAGTGTTTCCACATTTGCTAGCAGTCATGCAAAATGTAACAGCCCCCCTTCTTTTTGATGTCACCGGGTGAACCTGGAATTAAATGGCAAAAGTGGAAAAAGTTTTTGAGCGCTATGCCAGGGTTTGTGGCGTAAGCCTCAGTGCTGAGCGGAGAGCTTCTCTTCTTTTGCATTGCCTCGGTTCTGAAGGGCAAGATGTTTTCGATCATCTTCCAGAGCTTAGTGATGCAGAAAGAAGAGATCTTAATGAATTTGAGATCTGCATGAAAAAGCTAGACAAACATTATTTGCCTAAAGTAAGCACCATACTAGAAAGGTACCTTTTGTCAAGAGACTACAAAATGATGGTGAATCTGTTGAGGTGTATGTTACACAACTTAGGAAACTTGCCTCTTCCTGTAAATTTGGCGAGTTGCTTGACGAGAGAATCAGGGACCAATTCATGTTGGGATGCAACATTGAAAAAGTTCGAGACGAACTCTGGTTGAGGGACGAACCTTCTCTAGATGAGGTCTTACAAGTAGCGAAAAGAGTTGAACATTCTTTAAAGTGTGTTGATACTTTGAAGAAGGACAAACAAGTTTCTGTTCAAGTTGTCAGGGAAGAAGCCAAGACTGTACTAAAAGGTGACAACGCTGTCAAGTCTAAGAAGAAACCGTTTGTTCCTAAGTGTTTTAGATGCGACAAACTTGGACATTTCGCTAATGATATAAAATGTCCTGCTTTGAATGTGATCTGTTCCAAATGCAAGAAGAAGGGTCATCTTTCTGTTGTGTGTAAGAACAAGTTGTCTACATCTAATGTTAAGTGTATAGAAGAGGAAGACTTTGTATGTGGACAAATTGTTGTTCAAATTGATTCTGCATTGGAACAAAAATCCCTTCCTGAACAAAAATCTTGTCCTGTTGATACAATTCAGGTCGAAGGTGAATCTACCAAAGTCCTTTTTGACTCAGGGGCTAAAATCACCATAATCTCTAAAACCTTCTATCAAACTAAGCTTGCCTGCAAGATTTCTCTTCTAAAACCTGACATTCGCCCTTTGGCCTATGGTGGCGAGCCCATACCACTTTGTGGTTATTTCCTGGGTCTCATTGAGTATGAGGGGCGATATGTTTCTGGTAAAGTTTATGTTTCTCAAAAAGGTGACAGCATCATTAGCTGGTTTCACCAGGAGACTTAGGTGTCATGCTAGACCCAAGTAGTTCCTCTCCCATCATTCTTAAACAAGTTGTTCAAGCCATTCATGTGAGTTCTGATGTCAGTGTTGAAACACGCATTAGAGAGAAATTTCCCAAAGTTTTTAGAGAAGGAATTGGTTGTCTCAAAGATTTCAAATTAGACATTCCTTTACGACCCAATTCAAATCCGTCTTGCTGCAAAGTTAGAAGTGTACCTTTAGCTGTGAGAGAAGAGATGAAGATGGAATTGGAGAAACTCATGAAAGGGGGAATAATTGAGGAAGTTACTAGTACAGATTGGCTTGCTCCGGTGGTGGCTGCACGCAAGGCCAATGGGTCACTCCGCTTATGTGTGGACTTGAGGCAACTCAACAAATGCGTGGTCGTGGATAGATATCCACTTCCTAACATTTCTGAATTGCTAATGTTGTTGGCAGGTGCCAAAGTCTTCAGCACCATCGACTTAACTTCAGCTTACCACCAGATTGAACTAGCAGAATCTTCAAGGGATCTTACCTCTTTCATTACCCCGTTTGGGACTTTTAGGTTTGTTCGGATGCCGTTTGGTCTGGTGTCGGCTGCATCCGTTTTTCAACGTGCAATGGAGAGGGTTCTCAAAGATTGTAATGGTGTCTGCGTCTACCAAGACGACATTCTTGTGTTCGGTAAAGATTGTGAAGAGCATGAGAATCGCCTCGATGTTGTCCTGGGTAGGCTTGAAGCAGCTAATCTCACCATAAAGCTGGAGAAGTGTAGGTTTGCGACTTCTTCGATTCACTACTTAGGGCACACTGTCTCAGGAGAGGGTATTGCTCCCAAATCTGATCTAGTTGACACTATATCTCTCATGCCAGCCCCATCTTGTAGAGAAGAACTTATGAAGTTCTTTGGTATGGTCGAATACTACAATAAGTTTGTTGAGGGTTTTGCAGAGCATTGCACCTGTATGAGGGGACTCCTAAAGAAAGGTATAGAGTTTAAGTGGAGTGAGGATTGCAATCGTGAATTTATTTCTCTTAAAAGGAAACTCAGTGATGCCCCTAATCTCAAGAGTTTTAATCCCTCCAAAATCTCCATTGTTACCACTGATGCCAGCCTCAAAGGGGTGGGTGCTGTACTCCAGCAAGAAGGTGAGAATGTGATGGAAACCATCACGTTCATCTCTCGTGGGTTTAAGGATCCTGAGTCACGTTACTCTGTGATTGAGCGCGAAGCTCTCGCGGTATTCTGGGCTATCAAAAACTCAAGAAATTTCTTTGGGGAACTAAATTTTTAGTTAAAACCGATCACAAGCCCTTGTGTGAGATTTTCTCTAAAAAAGGGATAGACCAAGTATCGGGCAGAATAACCAAATGGGTCATAGCTCTTCAAGAATATGACTTTGAGATCCGATACATTCCTGGTGTTGAGAACACTGTTGCTGATACTCTTTCGAGATTGGTTGTTGATGGACCTCTTAATGATAGCATTGATGATGATTGGAGCGAAAATGATTATCATGTGTGTATGGTGGGTGAAGGCATCATTGATGAATGTCAGTGGCGCCTTAAGTTATCCTTGGATCCTGTGTTGTCTGAAGTAATAGGTCTTATTCGCAATGGTTGGCACACTAAGAAACAGGGATCTGAAGAGACTTCCAAGTTCTGGGGGTTAAAGATGAATTGGCAGTATGCAGTGAGATGCTTATGCGAGGCACACGGTTAATACCCCCACTTGAGCTTCGCAAAGGGTTGGTGGATTTGGCTCATGAGTCTCACTCTGGCATGTCTAGGACCAAGGAGAGGCTCCGGTCCTCTTACTGGTGGCCAGGAATGGATATACAGGTTGAAAGGATTATAAGGGATTGCATGGTGTGTGCTACGAGTGAGAAATCCAATCTTGTGAGAGTCCAACCTATGGTTATCAGGGAGCTTCCTCGTGGGCCTTGGAGAGAATTAGCTCTAGACATTGTTGGTCCTGTCCATTCAAATGGTCAACAAATCTTCATTTTGGTTCTCCTAGATTTATTTTCCAGATGGCCCGAGATCCACTTTACCTCTAGTATAGAGACTGTTCAAATAATTAAATTTTTAGAGACTCTCATAGGCAGAGAAGGGTACCCTGAATCCATTCTTACGGATAATGGGGTGCAGTTAGTCTCGAAAGAAATGGAGACCTTTTTGAAAAACCGTGGCATAAAACACAAGAAATGTTCCCTTTACCACCCAGAAACCAATGGGATGGTAGAAAGGTTCAATAGGGTGTTGAAGGAAACCATCTCCTGGGCCAAAAACTCTGGGCTCAACTGGAAGGAACAGGTTCTAAGAATGGTTGAGAATTATAGAGTAACTCCTCACAGTTCTACCGGTCAGTCTCCCTTTGTTCTACTTAAAGGAAGAGCTCCATGTACTCAAGTTGAACCCTCATGGGTAAGACGCCTTGAGGAGTCTGTCTCTGGATCCGCTCCTCAAAAGAATAGTATCATCTGGCGGAAAAAGGAAGAGGCCAAATGTATAGCTAGGAAATTGAATTTTGACGCCAGGAAGTCCACGAGAGATACGGTGGTTAAAGTAGGTGATTGGGTAGTTATCAAACTCCCGGGTTCTAAGGTTAAGTTCTCTAAGCCTATTCGTGTGGTGAAAGTGTTCAAAAATGCTGTAAGGACTCAAGACCACAGAATTTGGAATTTAAATAGAATTTCTGTGTGTTCTGGTCCCATTTTGTGTGAAAAGTCTATCTCGAGAGAAGATTCCACTACTGACTCTTATGCTTCTCCACGTGTGTCTTCTAGGGTTGTTAAGAAGCCATACTATTTGAAAGATTATGTTTCTTAATCATCATATTATATTATTATTAGTATTTATTGGATTTGTTACTCTATACATCTTCCTCCTCTGTGTTAACGGGGGAAGGTGTGTGGCATCTGAGACTTGCTAGTCTCTGATGTCATGGTGCCATGGATACCCATGGTTCCATGATATTGTTGTTCTGTTCTGTACTTAGTTTCCTAGGTGTTAGAATGTGTTTGTTCAAATGCTTAGGGCAGTTACCTGGAGCTGTTACCCAGACTGGCTGTGGCTTGGATGGGTCTTTCCCTCCTTTGGAATAAACCTTGAAACCTTTCGCATTCCTGCGTCCTGTGTCATCCCTTAGCTGCATGAGAATCCTACACAAATCATATGAAACATTCCAAGCCAAATTGCTATTTGGAAGAAATGCCCCTTTCATGCCACTTTCAAATTGCAATTTGGTATGGGTCACTGAACCCATTTTACGAGTTCCAACTTACAAAATGGGTTTTGTATGTTACAAAAAGGGATTTTGCAGTTGTAAACCTGGTGATTTTGCAAATTGCTGAGTTTACAACCCCAGAATCTTTTCGTGCATTTGGCCTTAATTCACAGTTTAATCTGCCTAATGCACATGACATACATATACCTATGTATAGGTATATGTGGCAGTATTGCACCTTGGTCAGGCAAGTATGTGCAGTTTGCAGGGTAAGGTAAGAATCCCTGCAGAGGCATCTCATCCTTTCATCCTTCTAAGATTGATAAAATATGCCGTACTTAGATGACTAAGGGCCTCATTTACAGTTCGCCAGATAAGGACCACCTGCGGCAAATGTCCAGTCCCCAAAAGCGTGAATCCACCACTTTATTTAAAGTTGGGGGAAGCACCAGCGGAAATCTTTGACCAAGAGCCCCTCCTCCAGTCAGTCAATGTATGTCAAACTTGCACTCTTTTAAAGCGGTTGTTCCTTCACATTTTTTTCCTGGTTGGACCATGAGGGAGAGTCTGGGGTTGCCTCACACCACCTCTCTGGCTTAGGGATGCTCTACAGAGATTACAGGGAATGGTCCGGCACCGCCTACCCTGCCAAAAAGGCAGTGTAGGAAACCCCAAGGAGTGATTGATTCCCCATTGAGTTTCATGTTTGTTACTCTTGCTACCTAGTTCTACCTAGATCACTGGGGGTGTTTGAGAAGAAATTGTCTTACAACAGACTCCCTGATTTTCTAAAAGAGGTGATGATTGCAGTAACCCCTAAGCCTAGTAAGATTTCATGTCATATCAACCTTTATCGATGGTCATCTTATGGGCCGTGCACATAAGAAGGGAGGAAGCCTCGCTGTCATCCAGGTTGTGCAAAATAGGCAAGCAAGTAACACTCAACTCCATTCAGCTTGACATGCCATTTCCCACTCTGAAACTCAGACCACCACCTTTCATCTCATCAACAGGCTTCTTACGCAGAACAGGACTTCATTGAATTTTCAGATCTCCTCACCACCTCATTTATCCAACATGCCCTCACCATCCTCTTGAGTGACTTCAACTTCTCAGGCACTGAAAGCTCAAAACAAAGCAAGAAACACCATTTTCAACCAGATCAATACACTTGGTGTGGTACAGCATGTCATACAACCAATGCATTCAAAAGGCCACATCCTAATTTTTGTTTTCTCTACATCACTGACAATCCAATGGATACCACACATACCATTGGACCACACTAGGCGCTATGCCACCCATATCTCCATGCTCAGTGTGCTACCAAGAAACCAAGGCCAACATGAAAGAGAAGATCAAACCTTCATATCCTTCAGAGACTTCTCCATGGACAATCTAATGCTTGAACCCATTTGTCACTCCATTTACCCCACGTTCAACACCAAACCCCTCTCCAAACAACTTCAACAATTTTTTTGAACATTCTCACCCCAATTACAACACGCAAGAGCTAACCAAATCCTTTGGCTCACTGTATTCTAATTACCCTGGTGACAATAAACAGTCTATCTGGAGACAGGAAGGAAAATAGAAGAAAAACAGAATTTGTGGTGATACGTGTGCAGGATATATCTATAGAGTCGAATGTAAGTAAAGTTCAGGTTCAGGGTTGTAATTCGCTACCCTTCTGGGCCAGGCTTCGTTTACAAATGATTGGCAGAATTGCATTCATTAAAATGACAATCCTTCTAAGATGCCTTTATTTGTTTCACAGGACTTTCTACCGGTTGCCAGGACAAGTTTTAGGGAGCTAGGTACATTATTGGCATGATTTGGACAGCCTTTGGAAAGTGGCTTCTGAAGCCAACTCTCGAAATCCCAGTTCAAGAAAGTGGTCTATGCACGTGATTCAACTGGCTCACTATCAGATTCCTGTCCCATTCAAATGTGCAAGGGCATCCTATTCTCAATGATTGTTGCCACCTCTACAAGGGCTCTCTTCAGCAACTCAATTACTTCAGAAAGAGAGACCTGCAGAGAGAAAGACCAACAGAGAAATTGTAAGACCAATAAGAGAGACCCAGAGAGACTAAGGGCCTCATTATGATGGCAAGTGAAACCCAGATTTACTATGTAGAACCATGGAGCACAGTTTCAACATTCTAAGTGTTAAATAGTTTGGAATTGAGTTACCCCCGCTTGGCTGCAAAAGAGTTGTCTCCTGCACTAAAAAAAATTTCCAGCTACCATAGTTGTATTATGTGCTGATAAATGCAATATGAACATAGCATTAACCAAAGGAAATTGCTTGAACACCAAGATATTATGTCTTGTTAGGCATGACCAGTGGCCATGTGTTTTAAAATACGATATTGCGCACATTTTTTTCCAGAATAACTGACATTTCATACTAGTATTGTTCTTGTATAGTAAAGGGACCCCCCTCCCCCCACAAGTAATTCTGACTAGTCTCCAAAGATGGTTTCGTCCACCCTTTTCGAAGTGTTAGCCCCCCCTGAATCTTGGTTCTAGTTGCGCCCCTGGCTCACAGTGACAGCAGTCCCGCTCTGTTTAGAGCAGGACAGCCATCACCCATTTCCCAGTCCATGTCAGCAGTGCGAAGCTTGAGAAAACACCTACATATTAGCAGAGTCCACTATTGCAGGTCAGCTGGCTGCTGGGCATGGCTGTGATATATGCCTACTAGGTAGGTTACCTTACTCACATTGGGACAGCATTTGTACAAGGGGAATGGCTTCACCGTGATATTCACTCAAAATGTTCCCCATTCCAATACAACTATGATAGGATCATTAATTACTTACCTGTATGGAATACCTAGAGTATTAATGTACCGATTGTTTATAACATGTCTTTGTTGGAGGTGATGCCAAGTATGGGCACTCCCCTCTCTTCTCACACTCTCCCGACATCGAATCATCCTACCTGGACACAGGTAAAACAGGGTACAGACACATTCCATAATCATCAACAAGTGGACTTTTGGCATCATTAGGTCGCACCGCAGAGCAGCGGCGACCGGCACTGGCAAGCACGGAATAGGTATTATTTATTTAATTATACCTATTTCGTCGCATGTCGACCCCCCCCCACCTCGCCCTGCCCCACCCCACCACGCTTACTTGTGCCGGCTGCCACTGCTGCAGAGGAGTTCATCGTACAGGGTGTGTGCTCCAGTACTCACTAGAAGCAGTGTGCAAGATCATTGCTGCCTGCGGTGTGTTGCAAAACATTGCCATGAGACGGGGCTTACATGGTTCTGGGTTCCCAGTGTGGGCCACAGCCCAAAGGCCTGGGTCTGCAGGTGTGTGACCAACTTGTGCTCTCACGTTTCATGATCTGCTCGTTTAGTTGCTGCATCAAAATGGCTAAACAGTGTCAGATCCATGTTAACAGGTAGACTATATCTCCGTTCACCCATGAAGTCCTGAGACAACACTGTTGCACCACCATCATGACAAAACCAATCTTAACAATTGTAAATACATGTAATATGCGTTTGCACACACATCACTCGCTTATTCATCCACATATTCCATCTTACATCAACATACATTACTCACCCCCACATGTAATTTCACCTCACATGCATTGTGCAGAGAAATACACCTAACATGTAAGAATACAGTCACATACCTTAGTTTACCCACTGCACACATTTTCCCAGTGTGTAATGTTCTGCCATTCATGTTCTCTTTTTCCTTAGTTTTCATGCCTATGTAGTGTAGAAATATGAAGCAGCTGTAGATTTATCTGTCTTTGCCACATATATATACATAGCAGAGTAAGACTTTTCTGCCAAACATGGCGAACAGTATGTTACATAGAGGAAGAGGAAATAAGGCCATTCCAGAACAAGAGCAGACTCCTCCTCCACTATGCTGGTGGCTTGATCCTCAAAGCCTCTAAAATGAGGCGCATAATGATTGGGCCCACAACTTCACACCTGAGAAAGGCGACTTCATTAGGTAGGGGGCTTCTACATAATTACCATCAACTGTATGGGGGCCCGGGGACCCAACTGAGCAATGCAGCATGTTTGGACATCTGGATTAACATTGGCAGGTGTTGTAGTGCAGTGGACGTTCACCCGTCGAGCCAAGGAATACAGGGAGCACTGTGACGGCCTCCAGTGCTGAGCATACCTAAAGGCACATGATGTTCTGCATATATCGACCTAGCCTCAAATGCACTATCTCTATCGCAGCAGTCTGGGAAAATTGTTCTCTGGATCATTGGGTGCAGACTCCCATGCTCAGCTGAAGGTTTATGAGCAGCAGCACAGCAGTAAGTCATTGCAAACATAAAGTAGACTGCTTTATATTTGGATTGTAATTGTTGTGTCATGCCTCCCGTCTACGCAGTCTTGTCATCTCCCTGTTTTCTGTATGTAGTGGTGTCATCCATAATGTGTGAAGTCACCCCACTCATGGAGTGGACTCCGATGACCAACGAAGACACAGCGGCAATCATGGCATCCATCCACTCGGGGGCCCCCATGGACCCAGGTACCACTTCTTCAACATAGGGAGACCCATGATAAGCAAGGGACTCACAACCGTCATCAACACCTCCATCTCTACAGCCACTTTCCCAGATGCTTGGAAACATGCAGAAGCTACCCTGCTCCTCAAGAAACCATCCATGGACCCCGAAATCCTCAGCAACTACTGACCCATCTTCCTGCTCCCCTTCCTAGTCAAAGCCATAAAAAAGATCATCAACCACCAGCTCTCCCACTACCATGATCATCTCGAACTCCTCGACAGCTCGCAATCAGGATTCTGCAGCAAACTCAGCATCGAGACAGCTTTCATCGCAGCTTCAGATGAAATTTACACCATACTAGATCAAGGTCATTCTACTGTACTCATCCTCTTTGACCTTTCCACCGCCTTTGACACAGTCTCCCACAACACATTCATCTCAAGACTTCAAGAAACCAGAATCCAACGACCAGCTCCCAAGTGAATAACCTCCTTTCTGACTGGAAGAACGCAACGAGTCAAGCTCCCTCCCTTCACCTCACCACCCAAGGACCTCATCTGCGGAGTCCTGCAAGGCTCTTCACTCAGCCCCACTCTCTTCAATGTATACATGACTCCTCTGGTGAGCATCATTCGGACCCACGGACTCAAAATCATCTCTTACGTCAAAACACCCAGTTCCTCCTATCCCTCTCAGAAGACAACAACACCACCAAAAGTAATTTCAAAATGTGCATGACGAACAAGTTACTTACCTTTGGTAACGATGTTTCTGGTAGAGACACAGTCTAGACGCAGATTCCTTAACTTAGAATATCCCCCAGGTGCTAGTCTGGATCTGGAGATTTTTTCAGCAGTACCTCTGCGCGCCGGGGGACGGCGTCGCATGGCTCCGCCCTGACGTCGCCCACGGATATGACGTCAGTGGAGCCATGTAAGTCCCTCCCGGCGCGCTGACGTCAGTTTTCTACTGTGAAACTTTTCCGTGCCACAACCCGGAGCCACCACAAAAACTGTGAGAGTGTGGGAACAGTGTGCCAAAAATAATAAAGTGATGAGTTAGAGAAAAATACTTCATACTGTAAGGGACTGAAAGGGGGGAGCAGAATACTCACCCCTAGAACTAGTCTCACACAAGCGAAGAACCATACCGTCCTGTGAGGCAAAACAGCAATGGAAATTAATTTTATGGCAAACAATAAGCAGTCTGTAGCAACATGATTTGTATGGCAAGTGACAACATTTCTGCAACAACAAAGAATGTGCAACCATATGTACCATACATGACCAATTGACCGTAGCACAGTCAAATAGACCCCAAACTAATGGAGAAAAAGAATCGGGGGCAGGAGGGAAGAAGGACATGACCAATGTCCACCCTGGAAAAGAACCAGAGTATGGATGGATAAATGAGCCCACCACCCAATTACGAGAATGGTTGAGAAACAACGAGTAAAACAGAATAAGACATTATGACCTGGGAAGGATGTGAAGTAGATGAACACGCATGAAGACAGAGACCACTGGGGGAAAGACCAGTGGGTAAGAACCCAACCAAAAAAGGTCCTCGCCGAGCGGGGAGGATGGGTGGGCATTAAGGAATCTGCGGCTAGACTGTGTCTCTACCAGATACATCATTACCGAAGGTAAGTAACTTGTTCATCTGATAGAGACATCTAGCCACAGATTCCTTAACTTAGAATAGATACCAAAGCTATACCCCCTTGGAGGCAGGTCTGCGACTGAAACCCACCAAGTTCCAAAGAGAACTAATCCCTCAAAAGAGTGACTAAAACAGGTGGGAACAGCCAGTATAAGCATAGCTGGCACTAGACCAGGACGCTCTGCAAGGAGCAGCAACAAGGAAAGGCAATGGTACCACAGTCCATCAGAGGACAGTACGAGACGTCTCTCGTCCAGGAAGGGACAAAGGGAAATCACAGAAACCTGAAAATGCATTGCACAATGGAAGGGAATCCATAAGCTGCAATCAGAATTAACAGTCAAACTGTGTGCAGAATCCCATGGATCTGCAAAACAAAGAGAGTCCCAGAGAAGGACAAAACAGCCACAAAGAGCCAATTGGACAAAATGAGCATGCACCACAGAGGATGCCAGGAATGACAGGTGTAGAGACAGATGGCACCCCTCTAGAGATGTACAAAAAACCCATGAGTACAAGGAGATACCTGTACGTGGATAAGAGGGACACACATAAGCAGACAGTGTGGACCGTCGGCGCCACACCACACATATGCCAAGCCCCTAAAAGTAGAGTCGACAGAACGCACCCAAGCTGAGGCTGTCCGTCGACTGATCACCTGGAAGTCATACTGACCAACTGCACCCAGAGGTATAGTGGGTAAGGAATACTGGTAGAAACCGGGCACACACTTAAGGCTCACTCTCATAAGATGGAGAGAGAAAGAGAGAGAGAAAGAGAATGTGGGGCTAAGAAACCCAGGACACTACAACCCGGAAGAAAAAGTATGTGCACTGTTGTGCAGTATGCATAGATATTAAGAGATATAATTATATATCTATAATAAAACCACATCTATATAGATATGAACACATATGTTGTGTTTTCTTTTTATTTTTTTTATTTTAAATAAAAGATAGTCAAAGAGCATGCCCAAGGCAAACACAGAAGCCCAACCAATGGGTACCATGGTACCGATGTGAATCACAGCGGGACAGAACACTGCAAAACACAGTAAATCATATAGAGAAACAGTTGGAATTATGTATATATATAGAACTCTAAACAGACACTGCATAAATGGCCATGAGCATACCTGAACAGGGAAACTGGTAAGGATGACATCGGCAGAGGCCAGGAGCAGAGGGACCTGAGTCCTCGTCTGGGAAGGAGCAGAGGAACTGGAGTCCCTGCCTGGGAAGTGTGTAGGAAAAAAAGGGGGGGCAAGACAATGTGCAGAAGCAACACATCTGGTGCAGGATCAACTGCCGACACGGGAAAAAACCCGGAGATAGTCTGAGCCATGAGGAAAGACCACGGCAGAAGCACTTCTCACCACCTGAGAGGAAAGAGTAGACAGAACCACAAGGAATAGATCGCAGCCAACACTGAGGCTCAGTACAGACCAGTAGGCATCAGTACTTGTGAACGTATGTGTACCCACATGCCGTATCAGAACTGAATTCGGAATAGAAACTGTTCCAGAAGTGGAACAGAGCAACATGCACAAGAGACCCTGGCTGACGGCCAAGACAGTCAACATTGGTAGAAGGGCCAAAGGCTAGAAAATGAAGACTGGAACATGCTGGAATGCGCCAGTCGAAGCGTAAACAAACAATACGCTGGAGGAATCTGCATCCGCAGAAGAAGGAAAGAACTACGGACCAGCCGTAAAAAACGAACATGGAAGCTCCAGAAAGAGCTACGTCACCCCTGTGGGTCACCAAAGGAGAAGTCCCACAACAGTAGGCAGCCATAACACTAGAAGCCTACAGCAGGAACAATAGGAAAATTCCCCATAGGGAAAGAAAAGAATAACCCCAAGAGGACCTCGCGGGTTCCTCAGGAAGGGCCTACCCCACACAGGAAGAACAGAACCTGGAGCATTGAACACACACACCACCTAGGAAGAACACTTCCCGTGGCAAGGCAGAATGGTTATACAATAACCAACGAATACCCCACATAGGGTATGCCACATCCCTACAAAAAGAAAGGGAATACCTCTTGAGATTGGTCTTAGACAGAGGAGTCGAGAAAATAAGGGAAAAAACAGCTGGTCAGCCGTACAGTCCATCTGGGAAATACAGGCTTGAACCCAGAGACGGAACCAGGGAAAAAACAGTGACAATACTGCAATCAATGCAACGAGAACAGAAGTCCGCAACAAGGACTAGAAATAATGCAATCATGGAAAACCAGACATGAGGCGCTAGACCGCAGAGTCTGCATGACTGTCAAAAAGGTGCGCCCCATCAAAGGGCAAATCTCGAAGACGCTCCTGAACATTTTCAGGAAAACTGCCATCACGCAGTCAAGCGTGGCGATGCAGAGCCACTGACCTGGCCATAGCCCGACCCCAGAGTCAGTGGTGTCCATGGCGGACCAGATGGTAAACTGTGCCAGTACATGACCATCGTGGAGTATCCGGACCAGGTCAGCCCAAGGGCCTCCCGGAAGAGATGGGAGGAGGCACTCAACTGAGTCCCAGAGGGCGAAAGTAGCTTGTGCAAACACGCAGGACGTGTTCAAAGATCGGAGGCCGGTGCTCGTGGACGCAAAAACATGTCGGCCACACGACTCCAACCATCGAGACTTCCTAGTGGGTGGAAGTAACAGAGGAGAGGAGGAGGAGGAGGGCAGCGAGATTGAGGCTGCCTGGACGACCAGCCTTTGAGCCCTAGGGTGGAGGCACAAACAGGCAGGGCCATCCGGAGCCAGGCGATGTGCTATAGCAGGATCCACCGGGTCTCCCGATGAGGGCCTCGCCCAAGTTCCGAGAGGGATGTCGAACAACGACTCGCCAAAAGGCAGCAAGGGCTCCACATCCACGTTATCCCGGTGGAGCAGATCCAATAAGGGATCAGAAGACAGAGAGACTGATGGAGGCTTGACCTGTAAAATGTCCGCAGCTGTGCGAACAGCTCTTGCAAACGCCGCACTAGCCTCCGTGGCCGTCCTAGGTGGCGACTGATGGAGGCTGGACCTGTAAAATGTCCGCAGCTGTGCGAACAGCTCTCGCAAACGCCGCACTAGTCTCCGTGGCCATCCTAGGTGGCGACAGTAGTTCACCAGTAGGGGACGGCTGCAGGCTAACACCTCCACCAATCGGCAGAGACTCTGTATCCCGAGCAGGGCCAAGGGATTGCCAGTGCTCCACAGGCACATGGGCTGAGGAACATTTAAACAACCCGGGGGGGGGGGGTAAACCCACAGGCGCCTCATCCTCCACAAGCATAGGAGCATCAAAGGACGTCACCGGCGTCGATCAACGTCGAGATGGCGTCGCATCGACATCAACAACAGCCAAAGGAGACGCCACCGATCGGCGCCGGCCGGGTGTCGACTCGACATCCACCGCGATGGGGGACTGCGGTATGGAAGGGCGTTGACTCTGAGTCAAGCTCCTCACTGCAGGCACAGCAGACCTCATCGCAGGGAGCCCCACAGGGCTTTGCTCTGATGTAGCAGGTGGACTGCAGCCTGACATCTGACTGGGCAGCCCCTCCGGGCCATTTCCGGACGTCGCAGCGACTCCGGAACTGGAGTCAGGGTACTCAATGGGTGCCAATGGCGAACCCGCTGGCGATTTTCTAAGCTGAGCCCCTACCCCCTCTGTGGGGCCCGAGGGCACGCCAGGGAGAGGGGGTGCCCCAAAGATGGCCTGCAAAGCCTGAAAATAGGCTTCCATCTGGGCCCTAGTCGCCCCAGCCCCAGGAAATGGTGGGTAGGTTGGGATCGACTTTGGAGCGGCTGTGTCTGGTAAAGACTGGGAGCAGCGGACCCCGACCGTGGGAGTCGACTTCAGAGGGGCCGTGTCCGGTGAAGACCGGGAGCAGCGGGCCCCGACGTCACGACCATGGGAGGCCGACGACCTCTGTGACTTTTTCTTGTGCTTACCTGCGGAAGATGAGCGACGTCCGCAGGAACGACTCCGTGACCTGCCCCGAACAGTAGCCCCAGCTGGAGATGGAGACCAGCGACGTTTGGACTCCGAGCGGGGTATCGGGGGGGAACAACAATTTCATCCTATGTTCACGCAGGAACTTCGGTTTCAGCTGCCGACAGGCGTCGCACTCCTCGGAGTTGTGGTGCTCTCCCAAGCACCACATACAGATCACGTGCGGATCCGTCGCCAACATATGCGGCGTACAGGTCTCGCACGACTTGAAACCCGAAGGCATCGCACACTGTTCCCAGAAGCAAAAAGGCATCGGTAAGGCCTAAAAAGAAAAACAGGCCAGAGGAACCGCTTCTCCTCGATCGGTGCTGTAGACGCGGAAAAGAAGGAAAACTGACGTCAGCGTGCCGGGTGGGACTTATATGGCTCCACTGATGTCATTTACGTGGACGACGTCAGGGCGGAGCCATGCGACGCCGTCCCCTGGCGCGCAGAGGTACTGCTGAAAAAATCTCCAGATCCAGACTGGCACCTGGGGGATATTCTAAGTTAAGGAATCTGCGGCTAGATGTCTCTATCAGATCAACGTGGCCAACTGAATGAGAGACCTCAAACTCAATGCTAACAAGACGGAAGCACTGATATTAAAAAACAATAACTCACCTGGGAACTCCACTTGGTGGGCCACAGAACTAGGCCCCACCACCTCACCCTCTGACCACGCCAACCAAAATGCCGCCACCAGACTAATACTCAAGCTTCCTCGCTGCATGCACATCACACCTCACCTTGGAGAACTACACTGGCTACCCATTCAGAAATGCTGTCAGTTCAAGATGGTCACCCACGCCTACGAGGCACTTCCCAACCAGGGTCCCACCTAGCTCAGCCACCTCCTATACTTCAACCAACCAACCAGGAACCTTCGCTCTGCATCACTCGTGCTCACCCACACACCCCCTTATCCATAGAAGCAAGACAGGAGGTATGGCCTTCTGTTACCTGGCAGCAAGATCCTGGAGCGACCTCCCCCAGCACATCAGGACAGCCGCATCACTTATGGATTTCCAGAAGAAACCGAAAACCTGGCTCTTCAACTGATTCTGCTTGCAGAACCCACACCTACTCAGCACCTGGATACCCTCATGGGTGACATGTTTTGCATTCTACAAATCCACTTTACATGACATTACATTACAATGTGTAGCACAGGTTCCACATAACTATTGTTTGGATTTATCAAATTTTTCAAAAAACATGTTCCAAATAAATTTGTATTAAATTTTGGCACACAGGGATTTTATCATGTGGGGCTTTCAAAAAACAGCTCATGTCATGCATACTTCCTCATTTTAAAACTCTGGCACTTTGTATAGCTAAATCTACATCAGACCAATGCCTATGTCTATTTTCCTATTAGACACAAATCCTGGATGGTGTAAACCAGATATCTGGCCTGCAGCAACTTGAAATATTTTAGTCTCTAGGCCCTAGACTCTAAAATATTTCACAGGAGTTAACAAAGAGAAATGAATTTCCAGAGCGTGGCATGAACAGGTACCAGACGCAGAGGGCTCCTCATAAACAAGCAACTCGACCCCTATGCATTACCTCTTAATTTCTTTGTCAGCCTTGTGCATCGCCGCCCAGAGTTTGACAGGAATTAGGTAACGCTTGGCACATTCCCTCTTCTCCCCTCGCAGGTCCTGCTCGTCCATCTGTCTGCCACATAAATATGGAGGAGTAGCAGGTATCCAAGCCCGGGGCAGTGTCCCTCCTCGCTTCAAATCCAAGGCACCTGTCACTGACAGCGAGTGACTTCATAGCGATGGCGAGGACTCCCCTGTCAGGCATGGGGGGTGCCACGGGAGGGTTGAGTCCCTGCCTTACACACTGCGTCATCTCCATGCTCTATGGGGCGACAGTTGGTACATGATGCCCCTCAGAGCCTGATGTCACTTGCCCGCTGCAGGGCATATGTGCCGGATTAGCGATATCTTATATATACGTTTTACAATATTGTGAGAACAGTCATCCTGAAATAATATGTGGAAAATCATCCATTATACAAGTTATAATTAAATTGTCAAAAATCAGAAGAAGTTCAACCTATTGACAACCAGCCTTAGTTTCTAAAGGTATTCATAGAAAATGAAGTGTTAATACCAAGATTTTACACCGCAGGAAAGCTGGCACCTCTGTTACTTTCTTACATGAAACAAAGTCTTCGGTGCAGTATGCTGACTTCCAAGTCTGTAGCGCTTTCTACTGGACAAACCAGTATGATGTATTATTCGAGTCCCTTTTTGTTCCCGTTTTTAGGTCTCGCATAGGCAGCGCATGCGCTGCCTCTACGAGGCATGAAGTAATCTGTATTACTAGTTAAACTCCACCCATTGCATTTCTCTTTGCTTCGTCACTTACCATTGGTGAAATCTGGCATTGCACTTCTTAACTTGCTCTTTGTTGGCTGGTGGTCCGTCACGTCATTTCTGTTTTCTTCCGTTTCTGGAGGAAGCAGCATCGATCAACTACTGTTAACTTGCGCTGCAGGGTGGCATCTTTTAATGTAGGCACTACTTTGGGGTTTTTTCCATGGCGCCTGGTTCGCGCCCATCGCTCCTTGTTGTCTCTGTAGGCTGAGGTCTTCCAGCCTGTACAGGGAGCCGCGCCGTCTCTGCTGCTCCAGCCGCCTACTCTTGCATTTCGGCTCGCTCTCCTTGTTTTTTTTGTGGGGGCACGCCCAGACAGCACCGCCTAAGTACTGTATACATGGGATTAGTGGCTTGAAATTACGATGTTAGAGATTAGGCTGTTACGGAGTTAATTTTGCGATGTGCCCAGCTCAGTTGTTTAAATTAATCATGCCTGTAGTGTTTGTTTACGCAATAGCAGTGCTTTTGATAATTTTTGGGTTTGTTGCGTGTGATGTATTTTAAAGAAAAGGGCGAGATACTTTTTGCTCGCATGTGTATTGGCAACTTTGTAACAGTGCACGTGGTTGTAGTTAGCTGCAAATCTTTGAATAGCATTGCTTACGATAAATTTCAATACTTGCTTTGATACTCGCCTTGATAATACGTGAAACATGTAGTAGTTGTAGCAGTAATTACGATGTTACAGATGACGCTGTTACAGAGTTAATTTTGCGATGTGCCCAGCTCAGTTGTTTAAATTAATCATGCCTGTAGTGTTTGTTTACGCAATAGCAGTGCTTTTGATAATTTTTGGGTTTGTTGCGTGTGATGTATTTTAAAGAAACGGGCGAGATACTTTTTTCTTGCGTGTGTATTGGCAACTTTGTAACAGTGCACGTGGTTGTAGTTAGCTGCAAATCTTTGAATAGCATTGCTTACGATAAATTTTAATACTTGCCTTGATACTCGCCTTGATAATACGTGAAACATGTAGTAGTTGTAGCAGTAATTACGATGTTACAGATGACGCTGTTACGGAGTTAATTTTGCGATGTGCCCAGCCCAGTTGTTTAAGTTAATCATGCCTGTAGTGTTTGTGGCTTACCTACAACCGCTTTCACAGTGCTGGTTACAGCCGCTTTCGAAGACCTTAATTTGTGACAAAAGAGGTGCCGGGGCTTTTCTTAGGCGTCAGCTTTTAAAAAAAATCTTTTGTGTTAGCCTTTGTAAGAAAGAAACCTACCGCTAACTAGACCTGGAGGTATCAAACCGCTTTACATAAGCAAGAAAAGGCCGAGATACTTTTTGCGCGCGTGTGTATTGGCAACTTTGTAACAGTGCATGTGTTTGTAGTTTGCTCTAAATGTTTAAATAGCAGTGCTTATGATAAATTTCAATACTTGCCTTGATATTCGCCTTGATAATACGTGAAACATGTAGTAGTCGTAGCAGTAATTACGATGTTAGAGATTAGGCTGTTACGGAGTTAATTTTGCGTTGTGCCCAGCTCAGTTGTTTAAGTTAATCATGCCTATAGTGTTTGTGGCTTACCTACAGCCGTTTTCACAGTGTTGGATACAGCCGCTTTCCAAGACCTTAATTTGTGACAGTAGAGGTGCCGGGGCTTTTCTTAGGCGCCAGCGTTTTAAAAAAAATCTTTTGTGTTAGCCTTTGTAAGAAAGAGCACAGAAACCGTACAATTGGGGATTGCATGTTGTTTAAAGGCAAACAGTTATGTTAATTTTAAAGGAAAATTTAAAAATATTTCTGGCGAAAGAGGTGCCGGGGCTCCTATTAGGCGACAGCTTTTTAAAGAAAGTTTTGGGTGTTTTGCCTTTTCATCACCATTTGTGCCTTTAGAGCGCATCTTGTGCGGTTTTTCAAATCCGTGCGTGTTTTTTCCAGGCCACACCAGCATTTTTTAACCACATAAAATCCTTTTAAACCTATGTTTACCGTATACACTTTACTTTCATATTATGTGTGGAGTTTTATCTACCGCTAACTAGACCTGGAGGTATCAAACCGCTTTACATAAGCATCTGCTGCATTAAATACAGACGCAAACATTTTTGTTAGGCACAGGGAGATTAACTGATTTGCCCAAAACCACAGATTCTTGAACGTCCAGAGACTCGAACACCGTTCCTCAGCTCCTACCTCTACCGCCATAACAGTGAGGCCACATTCCGTCCAGATTGTGCCTTTGTTTACTATTTTGGCTTTTCACGTTCCCGGCATGTTTTTCTAGTGCTTAATTTGTTACTAAACAGGTGCCGGGGCTCTTATTAGGCGGCATATTTTTATTAAATGTTTGTTGTTTGCCTGCGTAATAAACAGCACAATATGTGTCTTACAACTGATACATACATCCGCTTCCAGACGTGCCTTTTATGCACATCCATATGTACCCCCAATAGCCGTATCTACTTTGTATATTCTTTTACATTCACCCCTCAATAACCGCCTTTTACTTCCCATACAATCTACATGTGGCCAGCCATTTCCAGTTCCTTGTTGCTTCGTTGATGAAATAATATACATAAAAACCTAAAACAATCAGCACTCGCCTTTTTGCTTGTTGTCTGTCAATTAATGTACGTAAACACATAAAACAATTAGCACTTGCATTTCTTTTCGTTTTAAAGGCAACTTCACACAAAATGCACATCCCACACAATGCACCTGTACACAGCCAGCTGCATTTCCTTCATGTTTGTGCCTTAGCAGTGAATGGAAATTTGGTATTGGCTGGCTTACAGCTGCTTTCCCAGTGCTTAATTTGTCACGGGAGAGGTGCCGTGGCTTTTATTAGGCGGTAGCTTTTCATAAAAAGTTTTTGGTGTTTATTTGCCTAAGGAAAAACACAGTGTGTGTCTTACAACTCAAACATCCATCCTCTTTCAGACGTGCCTATGACACGTCTCAATGTACCCCCAATAGCTATATGTGCTTTATATATTCTTTTACATTCCCTTATTAATGAGTGCCTTTTACTACCCACACAATGCACATGTACCCAGCCATCTGTTGTTTCTTGTCTTTTGTGGCTTAGCTACAAATTGGAACGTAATATTGGCTTGGTATAGCTGCTTTCCCACTGCTTGGCAACTTTGTAACAGTGCACGTGTATGAATCGTGATAGAAATAGCAATTAAGTTAATAAACATTGTGAAAGCAAGGAAACTATTGCTGAAGCATATGGAATCACAACGAAATAAACATGAGGGGAAGAGAATGAAAGAGAATAGAAACAAGGGCAGGGCCTCAAATAAGGGGACAACTAATTTCAAAAGGTGCAGAAAGATTAAAGGGTGAAAGTAAAAAAAGGCAATGAAAAAAAGAAAAGTATTAAAACGGGGAAATAAAGTGTTCTGATTTTTAAATAATGAATGTTACAAGGTGTTAACGACAAACATATAACATGCACAGTAAGTTGAATAACAGTGCAAGTTTGATTAGACTCATGCATCATTGTTGGCATTTTACCAGTCTGCCCTATATTTTTGTGTCCATGCTAATTAAACAAGCATTTGCAATGCAATCGGTCTCATATTTGTGAAAGTTAGAGCTATTGGCGTTGTAAATGACAATGTTTTTTACTTATTTTTTTAAGGCGCGCCTGGGCAACGCATTCGCTGCTTTGCAGCATTCTGTATTGGTGTATGGCATGGAAGCCCAGCCCACTCTCCAGCCATATTTGTCATTGGCTTGTGTCCTTGCCCTTCGTAAATGCTGGCTTCTGATGTGTTAATAGACTTGTTAGTCCCTCCTTAGTTCCGCCTTGTCTTCATTTGTAACCTCCCATGAGGACTGGCCCTTTTACACAGTACGTCTTATTTAGTCTGTAAGCACTATTTTCTTTAATGAGTTTCTCCTACTACAGGCGCGACATGCTTTCCTGCAACATTCAGCAGGCTATGCATGGTTTCACTTTCCCAGCAGCCCCAGACAATGGCGCCCGCTTCTTTGAAGTGAAATAGGTCTCGCATTTACAAGAGTTTGAGCTATTGGCATTGTATATGACAATACCTTTTATATATGTGCTAATTAGCAAAACAGATATATAAAAGGCATTGTCATTTACAATGCCAATAGCTTAATCTCTTGCAAATGCAACAGCTATTGCATTGAACATGCTCATCATACATGGCTCCAGGTGCACGCTGGTGGAGCACATTCTGATGTTCGTTTCTCACATAGCTGGTTTTCATACGCAGATACTGGTGCACGCTCGTGGCTCAGGCTGCACAGCACACATTATGGGAATAGTCCCCTTACTGCCTGTGTTCGTACACGGATCCTGGTGCACGCTGCTGGCTCACAGCATACATTCTGGTGCTGGCTTCCTACGTGGCAGGTTTTCGTACAGGGATTCTGGTTCACGCTCATGTCGCTCGCTGCACAGCACACTCTAATGCTGGTTTTTCACTTGGCAGGGCATGTTTTTCTACACAAATCCTGGTGCACGCTTGTTTCGCACGCTGCACAGCATACTCTAATGCTGCTTTTCCACATGTCTGGTTTTCATGCACAGATTCTAGTGAACACCTGTGACTCACGCTGCACAGTACACTCTAATGCTGGTGTTCCACAGGGGTATTTTTCATGCACTTATCCTGGTGCACACTCGTGTCTCGCGCGGCATTGTACAAATTTGATGCTGGTTTTCATATATGGATCCTGCCACACGCTCGTGTCTCACACTTCACAGCACATTCTATTGCTGGTTTCCCACATGACTGGCTTTCGCGCACGGATCCTAGTGCACGCTCGTGTCTCACATTGCACAGCACACACTAATGTTGGTTTTCCACAGGGCTGGTTTTAATGTACAAGTTCTGGAGAACCTCTAATGCTCGTTTCCCACACAGCTGGTTTTCGCGCACGGATCCTGGTTCACGCTCATGCCTCACACTGCACATCACACTCTAATGCTGGTTTCCCACATGGCTGGTTTTCGCGCACAGGTCCTGGTGCACGCCCATGCCGCACGCTGCACAGCACATTTTAATAAGGGTTTTCCATACGGCTGTTATTAATGCACGGGTCCTGGTGCACGCTCATGTCTCACACTGCACAGCACACTCTAATGCTGGTTTCCCACACGGCTGGTTTTCGCACACGGATCCAGGTGCACGCTCATACCTCATGCTGCACAGTACAATCTAATGCTGGTTTTCAAATGAGTTTCTCCTACTGCAGGCACAACATGCTTTCCTGCAACATTCAGTGCACCATGCGCGCTTTTACTTTCCAAGCAGTCCAGGACAATGGCGGCCGCTTCTTTGCAAGGAAATAGGTCTCGTATTTACAAGAGTTTGAGCTGTTGGCATTGTAAATGACCATGCCTTTTATTTATGTGCTAATTAGCAAAACAGATAAATAAAAGTCATTGTCATTTACAATGCCAATAGCTTAAACTCTCGCAAATGCGAGACCTATTGCATTGCAAATGCTTGTAGTACACAGTGAACTGATTCCAAGAGAGGGTGGTGCGAGTGCCAGGGCCCACGAGAAATACCATATTAGAAAATATGTTTTCACTGAAAGGGCACAGAATTCATAGAACAAACTCCCAAAAGTCACGGAGGTGATAAAACAAGAAACAGTTGGAACACCACTGCCTCTTTGGGAGGGGGGTTGAGGGGGGTAGTTTGTATGGTATTGGGGGGGGCTAGGGGTAGTTTCCAGGGCTGGAGGTGTTCGGGGTAGTTTTCAGGGCTGGGGGTTCAGGGTAGTTTTCCGGGCTGGAGGGGTTTGGGGTAGTGATCAGAGCTGGTGGGGTTCGGGGTCGTTTTCAGGGCTTGGGGGTTTGGGTTAGTTTTCAGGGCTGAGGGGTTCAGGATAGTTTCAGGGCTGGGGGCGTTCAGGGTAGTTTTCAGGGCTGGGGGTATTTTTCAGGGCTGGGGGAGGGGTTGTTTCTGAGGAGGGAGGGGGTAGTTTTCAGTGTCAGGGCAGGGGCTTAGGGGCTCATTTTAGGGCTCAGGGCAGGGGGCATGCATCACAATACGTTTTAGGGCTTAGGGGGGCAGGGTAGTTTTTAGGGCTGGGGGTTGGGTAGTTTTTAGGGATTTGGAGAGGGTGGGGTCGTTTTTAGGGCTCAGGGGGAGGTTGGGGTAGTTTTTAGGGTTCGGGGTGGGGAGGGGGTTAGTTTTTAGGAGGGAGGGAGGTAGATTTAGGACTCAAGGCAGGGGAAGGGGTTGGGGGTTAAGACTTACATATCAAGTCTTAACCACGGATATGTGTTTACCATACATGCCTTAACAACGCATGATTTGTCGTAAAGGCATGCGTGGTAAAGGCATATTCGTGGTTAAGACTGGCGTTGTTGAGACTGCGTGGAACCGGCATGCGTGGTAAACACATGTGTGGTTCCATCACCCAACCGATGAACCAGTAAATTAATTCGGAAATGGGATTGGCAGGGACCTCTCAGTGAATATATATTCTCTGCAATTATCCGTACCCCTGCACCCCACCTCTTTACTCTCTCGATGACCCACCGGTACTGCGCATGGTCTCTCTTTCTCTGGTTTAAAATTGTGACCTCTTACTCCTTTTCTCCTTCCACAATTATAAATTGTGACCTCTCCTTCTAGGAGTCCCTATCTGCAGTTCAGCCGCCTGTGCTGCGCTTCTGGTTCGGGCCCCTATGAGCAGGACTATTTTGACCTCCACTCTTCTGCCTTCCACAAAGGTATCGCTGTGCATATTTTTGTTTATAAAGCATTCACTGCATAGCTTAATGGCTTCTAGGTGCTGTAAATTGCATGTGAGTTCTCTTTACATCGTATTATTTTATATTTAGATTTAGCACTACCTAGGTACAGTGTTTGCCCCCTTTTTATGCTGCACAACTATAGGGTCACCATGAATCCACCTCCACAGGCATACCGCATCAACATTTTTGGAGCACATCATCAAGTTATCTCCTCAAACACATTACATCGACACTGTTGGGTGGGCCACACAATTCCAGGGATTTACATCTGTTATCAGCCAGAGGGTTCATCACTCACATTACAACAGTCTTGTAGGATGACCATATTCATTGGCCTTAACCCACTGCCACGAGATAGGGTCAGAAGAGGGAAGTGTTAAGTTGTGTCCAAAAGCTCTTCAGGTTGTGGCCTCTCTTTGTCAGGGTGTGGCCCTAGTACATGCAGTCTGCCTCCAGCTCCTGGAGGTCAATGTGGCATCAAGGATCTGTTTGTAAAAGCTGGAGACAGGAACCTGCTTTGAGGCCCCCACAGCAGGTGAAGGGGTGACCCTAATGAGTTCTGGTGGGAATCTAGTGCTCCCTGAAGGTCCTGCTGAGGGGATGACAGCTCTGCTTTGGCAGGATGAAACCGCCCCCAATTTTTCTTGATCTTGGTGCCATAATGCTCTCGCAAATAGGCAGTGTTGACCCCATATAAAACCCCATGTGTTCAGTGTTGGTGCAGCTTAGTTGCAGCCAAAGTTGCAAGTCACTAAAGATGGATGACCGTCCAAAAGCAATGCCCACTCAGGTGGATGCTGGAGTGATGAAAGGGATAATGCATGGCTTAATCCTGTCTGTTGTGCAGTGAGAGGGATGAAAGGCCCCCGTAGCTGAACTCTCAGGGATTTTCATTTTTCAGTCAGCCTTGGCATCTTTTTTACATCATGTAATAATCTTCTGCCACTTGCTTTGATAATTTTGATTTATTTCCATGTTTCATACTGGTTTTTGTTTATGGCTTTAGCTTTTTCCATTATTGTTCTTGCTCAGTACTCCGTGCTGCTTTCATTCTCTTGAGCGCATGCAGTGTGAAATGTCAGTGCAAGAGAGATCATAGAAAATAACCCAGGAGGCCGCACACATCCCATGGGAGAGTTGCTTACAATGTGTTAACCCCTGCGGCTAGATTTTTAATCATTCATTTAAATTGTATTCATTCATTTATAAAACTGTTTTTTTTACAGCAAATATTTGTAAAACATACATTGTGGCCCTCATACTGAAAAGTTTGGAGACCTCTGATTTAGATCTCAGGCAACTGTTTATGTTTGAGTGGGAAGTAATATGCCACAGTTGGCCATAATCACCAGCTGTTAAAAGTGTCATGTGTGGAAATTTCAATTTTCCATGTGATGGGGAGCGGGTACGTGACAACATCAGTTTTGTCACAGTGACTATTGTAATAATGACATGTATTGTTATGTATATGAAGTAGTTTACATATGAACTCATGAGTCTCTTGTTCACCTACCTTTCTATTTCACTAGGCAGCCAGGTATGAAGTACAGAACAGCAGGACTAGGGGCAAAGAAGGTCTATGACCTTAGTCACTCAGCATGCACCAAAACTGCTACCGTCACTGAGGAGGAGGGAGAGAACACAGACAGGGGATGGTATCTACCCAGAGACTGCTGCAGTCACAGGCCAACAGACTCTGGGTGGAGACTGAGGCCACATTAAAGGGGTTGGTTGAGTTAGAGTTTATTTATTATAAAGTTTTATATAGCACGAACATGACCCGTGAGGGTAACAGAGCACTTTATATGTGAGCGAAGGTAGAGACAAGTAGGAAACGAGAGAACAGTCGCATATATGAGAGACGTACAATCAAAGAATAGCTAGTTGAGGAACATGACATCCATAGGAAATTAGCAGGATAGTAGTCATGATCAACAAATGAATAATAGTCAAGGGTAAGATAAAGAGACAAATGGTGTGATCTTAGAGCACAAATTTGACAGAATCAGACAGACTTCTGTGGGAGAGAGTTAAAAATTACCTGGGCGATACCCGAGATGGCTCTGTTGCATGTTTTCTTTTTGTTGAAAATCTGTGGTTTCAGCAGCAGGGAGCTGGTACTTCACAATGATCTGCATTTGCATCTGCCTGAAAATTCTAGCTTTTTTGCCAAATACCTAGGGGTATTGAAATGTAAGGCTTTATGAGTCATACACACAATTTTTTGTTGCATTCTTGTCTCATAAAGGAGTCAGTTCAGGGATTTAAGATCCGGATTTTTGTTCCGGTGACGAGTCTGGCAGCAGTAGTTAAGAGAGGCCCTTAGAGGGGCCAGCTTGTATCTAGGCAGGCCACAGAGTGTAGCACTTCCGTAATCCAGCCTGGGAATGACTAGAGCTTGGACCACAGATTTAAGGTCATCCTGGGGGAAGAAAGATTTTAATGGCCTTAAAATGCTCATCTGATAATTCGCTACTTTGGTGGCGATTCTGATGTGATCCTGCATGTTCAAGTATTTGTCTATTGTAATTCCCAGAGATCTTGCAGTCTATAATGTGAGTTGAGCAGTTGAGGGCAGTTAGATGATTCATTCATATGTTGATCTTGAGATTGTAGTTAGGTGGATTAATGAGGAGGAATTCCGTTTTGACAGAGTTAAGTTTGAGATGGTTGCGAGCAAGCTCATTCTGGGTATTTTATATAGTAGTGTTGAGGGGCATGATGTTTTATGGGGAGATTTTCAGGTACAATTGGGTGTCATCTGCATACATGTGATAATGAATGTTAGAGGATGTCAAGGAGTCTACTAGAGGTTTCATGGATAAGTTGAAGAGAGTGGCGAGAGGGCGGATCGTTGTGGGATCCCTAGGGTGACCGCAGTGGGCTTGTACAGGGATTGATTAACCTTGACTCTTTGGGTTCTGTTATGGAGCAATGAGCCAGTGGGGTTCATCCTGGTCAGGAGCAACAATAATCAGTGGTCTCCCTGGAACAGGGCCTTTCATTATCAGGGCCTGAAGCTGCTCCCTCCTTGAGTGACCAGGGCCACACAAGACAGTGGACAGCAGCTCACCCCTTGTCACATCTCCTCCTCCAAAGAGTGCTTAGAAGGTCAGCAGCCAAGGTTGAGATTCACCCATATTATCCCTCCTGTGTTACAATGCATCCATCCCCTCATTGTGTCACCCTGACTGACTTCCAAGAGGCCATGAGGTAGTTAGTTCCTGGCAAATAGTCAATCTTGGGGGACATTTCAGAGGTTGGGTGGTGGCCAAGGCTCATCAAGTGGTACAGACTGACCAACATCTGGAGGTCTTCTGCCTCTAGGCCATCTGGACATGAGCCATTTCCTCTACTTCTGAAACCTGTCCCTTCCCACCTGCTGTCTGTGACATTCAGTGTATCTGCCCTGTGGCCCACAAACTACCCAAATGTGTACAGTACTCGAGAAGTGTCTGGTCCTGTGCCACAGCTCACAATGCCCGCATCAGAGGAGGAGCTCCATGTAGTCCAGGTTTCCTATGTAGAGGATAACCAGGCCTGAAACCAGGTCAGCTGTGATGAGACAGTGCCTGGTTTAGGGGACAGACTTGATTTTGTTGCATTCTTTGGACTTTAGTGGGATTTTGTACATTACTTGAGGCCTTTTCGACATTTGTTAAGACAATTGATTTGGACATTTTTCTTGCTTTCCTTCATTTTGCCCACTGGACGTGTCTTTTTTACGACCTCCTACAAGTTGACTCTACCTCCAAGACAATTTACATCTTCACACCATCCCCAGAACCAAGGCCTCATTTTCTTGTTTCTTATCAACTACATCTATATTTATTTTTTATCTTACTTGAATTTGTTGTGGTTCTGTTAAATCTGTAGTTGTGCAGACTGACTGCCTATAGGTGGATGAGTGTGTTGACTTAAGGGTGAACGGCACATGATCAAGACTCTACAACACATTACATTCAATTACTCACATGTACCACTCTTCAGGCAGAAGTGTTATACAGTTTCTACAAATTTAGTAGGACTATGTATTAGGTCAACAAAATATAACAACATAGAGACTGAGTCGACTAATACCATCAGTAAAAGTTGGTTTTGGCTACCTTACAGTACCACATCTAAACCCCAAACCTTTCAGAGTTATAGATGTTAGTGGTAACCTCGAACATGACCACTCCAATTCACAAGGAATTCATGGAAACAGATCTAACCCTTTCGTTTGTCTCTTTTGCATATCCAAGGTGTTGCGAGGAAAAGAAACGATAATGCATTTTAAAATGCTTATTGAAAAGCTCTAATCTTTGTAAATAAAATGTGAACTGTGATTATTAAACAGATGAAACACATGTTGTTAAAACACAAACAATTCAAGCAAGTTAATCGTTTCTAATGTTGCTCCTATCTGTCACTAGTACTTCTACACTAGAGAGAGGATAGCGGGAGTACCCTTCTGCCAGACCTGTTGGAATGATCTAACCCCATGCCTTGGTATTATGTAATAGAAAGCCGGCCTCAGTGTATCAACAAATGCAGGCCTGCACACTTCTCTTGCCTGGTTATCTTCCTTCTCAGGATGAAGGTCGGGACAGCAGGGCTGCATCTCAGTCGCAGCTCACAGCAGTTTTCACAGTGACTTCAACATGGATGCTGTTTAAATAATAAAACAGCAAGCTTATCGTACTGTGCCAGAGGTGCAGAACAACATCTTTAATTAGTCTGGGGAGAGGGAGTTGTCTCCTACGAGCAAAAATAAAACAGGGCATTCCATTCTAATGCGTGACCCTGGAACTAAATGTACAGACAACAGGGTGACAATGCCTCCCATGAATAAATGCATGTGTGGCACATTCTCGTTTTAGGAAAACATGTGCAAACCACCATTAGAAAAAGATGCTAAGTTAAAACGGAAAGCTAAAATGGAGGCTAAATGTAAGCTCTACAACAGAACCACACATGAGATCACTGGTGTCCCTGTCGGGACTGCAACTGTTAAAGGCTGGGTGAATCACAGTGGTGGTGTAGGCATTCCATCTAAATCATACCAATCACTAGGCTGAGGCTGGGCTCAGGAAGAAGTGTCTCAGCACATTGTTCTCCTTTGTCAATGTCTCTTCTGGCACACTCAGCCACTGCTGCTTGCATTGTACTGGTAAATAATGTATTTTTATGCGGTTTAGTTTTCCAAGGCGTGTTAATGGTAGCCCATTAGCAGTCAGATGCTTATATTTAAATTTGTAAGGTGGTCTCTGTCCTCGCACCTATTGAACTGTTTACTTCTTGATTGCATACAAGAACAAGAAAAAGGCAGAGTCAGAACAAAATTGTATTTTGGATTTCAGTAGTCTGCCACTGACTTCATCATATGATACCAACAGCCATTCCTTGCTTTCCAACCATCAGCATGTTGCATTATGGTGCTCGTAGTTGCATTTCCAATGTCATTATGGGGTCAAAAATCTAGCATGCAAAGTGTTGTTGGCTAAAATGCCAAAATTGACTGAAAGTCACTTGTTAGCTGTGTTTAACATTTTTTTTAAAGTTATCTGGTCCAATTAAAATGGTTTTTTTGACAGATGTAAAACTAAAAAAAAAGTGCTTACATATTTCACAAGGATTCACTCTTTCATTCACATCATGCATTAAAACTAGCATTGACAATGCAATAAGTTTTGTCTTTTATGCAGCAGAAAGGTTTATACTGAGCTTATAAAGGTACAGTTAAGACATGAGTGACGTGTGTAATAGACAGATCTTTTGAGAAGGTACGTAAATCACTGAGAGATATATGAGTGGATGAGTGAATAAATATGAGAGCTCTTCCATTCTTGCTTAGGTGATAGTCCATGCCAGCCTCCTCAAAGTCCTGCAGCTCTCACTCAGAGACCTGCTGCTTGTATTGCTTTTTTGGTTTTCCATGTATTGAGAAGAAGTCATTAACTAGTAGGCAATTGTTTTTTTTTTTTTAAGTAGACCAGCCACAACTTAAGTAACTGAGCTTTAGACAGACACACAGGTGGCAACCACTTTGAAAAGGTTTTGAATGTGCGCATATAAGGCATGGTGGAATTTCAACCTCAGTGATGCACCATTTCAAAATGTTGAGGGCCCTCACTACCTGAGATGACACACAGGTGTAAAGTAAGTGTGATTGTTGTTTGTTCAAACTTGTTAACAAAATATATTCCATAAATACTCTGTACTGGAATTGGTGAACACTGAAGTAAAAGGTTGCTTTGTCAGGATGTAATGTTGACTAATGGATGAAGTGTTCATGGGGGTGTCCATGTTGGTTGCTTCCCATAGCGACATGGGTAACCTGCTTCCCTGGCTACACAATATTGGGCCCCCACAGGGTTGAGGATGAGGTTGTACACTGGAAGCAGGTGGTTGGACAAAGGGGCTGGTGTGGGATTAGGCCCTGCATGTGATTGTTGACTCCCAGTTGCCTGTCATGCTTGTCTTGGCACTTGTCACTTAAGGCAGGCCGCCTTGTGAGAGGGCCTGAATGACCTGCATGACCATGGCATGGTGCCATGCATCTTCCTCCATCGATACAATATGTTCCCAGGGCAACTTCACTATGTGGGAAGAACATTTGTCTGTGTTCTCCAAGACATCAGACGACAGCCTTTTCCCATGTCACCTTCTCATCTTGCACGCATGGCCATCTAATGCAGAAAGCTGGTTATCATGCACGTTGTGTGAAGACACCTGGGATATTGTGGGCTGGAGGTTGCTCAATGGAAAGTAAGTTAGCCTCATCTGGGATTTCTTCTTTGTGAGAAGATGGAGAAAAGGCAGGAGTGGCACCTGGGGGGAAAGAATGGAACAGGGTAGGCAACCAAGGTTCATGCAGGCTGAGGGGTGAGTCCTTCGTTGGTGGAACATGCATCTGTGTCTTTATGGTTGGTGCCTAGGGACATGCAGTCCAGAAGGCTGCTAGCTAGCAGCGAGGTGAAATTGGAGGTGTCCTCTTCCCTGGGGCCAACAATCCCCTTTTCCTCTGCAGCGATGGAGGCTGAAGGGGTAGAAGCTTGCAAGAGGACCAGATTTTTCCCAGGATTGCACGCTGTCCTCTGCTCATGAATGGAATGGCATCATCATCAGGCAGACAATACCCAATCACTGCAGGGAAAGGGAAATGAAAGTAGTTATTTTGACATTGGATCGGATGTGTATTTAACAAGACATGTTGTACAGTAACTTCAAGTAACAGGTGAATCTTCAAGAGAAACAGATAGAAAATAACATTGGCATATATAGGTATCGGTTGTTTGGTTTATGCCCATGGATAGAAGACCAGATAGAGTCTTACCTGGCACTGCCAGGGATGTTTTCTGTGTGCAATGTCAGCTGCTGGCCAGCCCTGCCTGAAGGTGGTTTTAGACATGCACTCCTTCATGTGGGAGTTGCACACTGATAACAAATGTGATGGTTATGGCAAATAGGGCTCATGCAGTTAATTGTAACAGGCGTATCTGGCATATTCCTTTCACCTGCACCCAATGAAAATGCAGAGACGTTTGTCATAAATGAGAAATAGGGTCAACGGAGATTTATAGTAGTAAATGTGATAGGGTTACAGACTTACCCATCTGAAGGATTGCAAAGGGCTGAATTGCTGCTTGCAATATGTTCCCTGGAGTGGGGCGACAGGTGGGGTGTAGTGTAGACACAGGGGGATGTTGCATCACTGCATCTTGAGAGAGAGACAGATATAGAGTACTGAAATGTTGCAACATAAATACTGTGATTTTATGGAAACATGTTAGTGTTGAACAGTGACTAAACAACCATAGAGTCATGTCCTGGATCACTTTTACTGTGAGAAAGATGTCAATTAGAACCAGGCATTGATCTGATGTTGATGAATTTTCAATTATGTAAGAAAAAGGATGTCACTCTATGACTGGCTGTAATTGAAACATGTGGATTAGGTGGCTGACAGAAGACATATACAGCTACCAATTAAGTAGGGAAAATGAAGGATATATTATGTGACATAAGACCACAGACATAAGATCTGTACATTCACTCACTGCACCTGTTGGTGAGACATACTGTACAGGGGTGCTTACTGTGTTACAGAATCCCATTTTCCCTATCTTCAAACACACACACAGGGAGAGATGCATAGACTATTATCAATTGACATGGATGTTAACATATCAGTCTGGGGACCAAAGCACATGGCATGCAGGCAGGGCAGCTGCAGAGGTGGTGGTGGGTGGGGGTCAAGGGGCTCACAACACAGGTCCTGCAAAGGAGAAAGTGACATGATATGATTGAGAATACTGAACCTTATTCACTTGCAATTTAACAATGTGATGAGCACATTGTCTCACCATATGCAGCTAAGATACCTTTATGGCAGTGTTGACTTATGACTATACTTCAAGAACTGGCTGTAATCCTGCCCCAAGAGGAGCTCTTGCTGCTCCAGCTGGTGCCTGTAATGCACCAGATATGGGGACGACAGAGAGGAATGCTAGAAGACATCAATATTAGTATAATCAGTTTTCACTCTAAAAGTGTGGGGAGCGAGCTATATGTGAGTGCTCGTATGCAAAGTGGAAGATGTGTACTGTTTGGAGAAATTTTTACATGAGTGGGGAGTTATAATCTAAGAGAAAGAGAGAGAGATATTTTGTGTTCCTATCCTGGCATTACGATTCCTAGGAAAAGGCAGGCAAAATAGTAGGTCAGGGTACATGGTGGAGAGAATATGCAAGGCAGGGTCTGAGTACACTCCCATTTAGAGGCTCGGTCACCTATATTCCTTCCCAAAACTTTTCCTTCATCCACTTCTTCTCATCCTGCCATCTTTTAAAATCCTTCTCACAGGCTGTACCTGGACTCCTAGTCCATTTGGCCTTTGTTGTCATGGATATGTCCATGCATTATGTAACAGTTGTGTTGCCCTGGCCATGAGTGCTCAACTGCAAGTATGGTATCCTGGTTTTTGATTTATTGCCCCAGCCTCCAATCTAGTGTGTTCATAAAGGCCTCAGCCTGTCCCGTGACATGAGTGAGGTCTGGGACCTGTTCTGGAGAGATGCATAAAGCATGCCATCTTTTGTTTGACAGTGGACTACCGTCCTGTCATGGATTTAGCATGTAAAGCGGTGGTGGCAGCATACCATGTTTTGTGAATCAGTAGCTGTGATCAACCCTTTTTATCTGAGCCACAGGGGGTAGAGGCCTACTGGCACACTCATGTAAATACATGCTGCTGTGCGCTAACCCAAGTCCTATCACTAACACCCCACTGCATGTCTGCATGTATGTGTGCGTGTGGTTTGCGTGGTGCATACATATGTGTGTATGAATGAACTAGAGTAATGGAGGCCTGTGGTTTTCATTTTGGAAGCATGTGCACAAGACAGAAGTGAGGTTGTATGCCAAGACACTGGTAGTGTTTTACTAACATTCCTGAAGCTGGAGGAAGGAGATCTAGAAAGTAAAGCAGGGAAAGGAAAGACAGGGTTCCCTTTAGAAAGTCAATTAGGTTGTTTTGATGATCATTAGTCTTTCTGAGCACTGCTATTTGGTAGATGGTGGGGATGAGGAGTGGGACTGTTCAGCAATGTATGGGTCCTTTAGGTGAGTCAGGCCTTTTGTTTCTTTCCCTGATCACTGTTTAGTGTGACTGTTGATATCCAGATGAGGAAAGTTCATACTTCTTTGTGCCTTTGTTGTGGGTGGTCCAAACTGGCGATGACCTTGCTGTGA
This sequence comes from Calotriton arnoldi, assembly GCA_963921515.1. Lineage (NCBI taxonomy): Eukaryota > Metazoa > Chordata > Amphibia > Caudata > Salamandridae > Calotriton > Calotriton arnoldi. The sequence continues at coordinate 733,653 of CAWUFW010008459.1, read as the reverse complement.
GGAGCATCACTCTACACAAAAAGGCTATGTCTGAAAAACAGCCTGCTAGGTAAACCAGAAAGAACAAGCAACCCAAAGCAGTTCTGAGAGTGCAGACAGAGACTTCACATTCCCTGTCTGATTAAAAATCTTGACCCGCTTGCTGTTCCAGTTCCAAGTTCTCTTTGCCCAAGGAAGGGGTGCTCTGCAGAATGCTCTCAGGACTGGTGTGCTCCCAGAGCAAGAGTCTGCCTGACAGCCAGCTTCCCAGAGTTGAGCGATATACCTGGAGCCTGGTATTGAAAGAAGATCTGTCTCTCTGGCCTGAAGTGCCAAGAGGTTGACCTGCCTGAGAGAAGAGGGAAGGAAGTGCTGAATACCAAGGAGAGTAGAACCAGGTGACCACGGAGCTGAGGGTTTGTCCTCCCAGAGAGACTTGAGAGAGAGTGACCAGCATCCGCCCAGCGTTGACTCTCTTGCCTAGAGCAGTTTCACACCGCCACTGCGGAAGTGTGCCCGAGCACACTTCGCCACTGTGATCCTGAATGCGGTTTGCACCGTGACACTATCCTGAAGTGTGTCTAAAGTGGATTGTGCAACTGTGACTCTTAAGTGGCAGCACCATGGCACTGCCCTGAAGTGTGCCTGACTGGACTGCGCCACCGTGACCATGACCACTTTTGCCCAAAGCAGACCATGCAACTGCAAGTATAACCAAAGCAGACTACACCACTGTGATGACTGCCCCACCACTGGGTACTTAGGGCCTGATTACGATCTTGGCAGATGGGTCAGTCCATCATAAACTATATCCAATGGAACCCATCATAATCAGGCCCTTAGCCTCTGTCTCATGGCCATGAGTGGTGTTGGAGCTTCATTGCCACATTTCTTCAGCAAACCTGTGACCTCTGACCCTGCTAGACTCACGTTCCACCTTGAAGAGGGCCTATAAATGAACAGAGACTGTCAGTGCCTTAGTGGCAGTCAGATTCCAGGCAGCAGTCCCCGCAGTGGCTGCTTCCACAGATGGGACCAGAGAGCCGTCGCCCGGTTTCCATCCTAGTGTTTCCATTTCCCTCTCCCTGCACTTTAAAAGCACCTCAGTGAATCGGACACTATCGCAACCACACAGGTTCTTCTCTCCTAGCAGTAGACATTCTTCGAAGCAGCAGTCATGGCTGTGTTGTCAGTGTAAGCATTCATGTTCATGTTTGTTTTCACTAGAAAGGCTCTGACAACTGCCATCTTTGTCAGACCTCCTATGAATTGCAAACATTAGAATGTGTGCAGCGCACACTGGGCTTGCTTTCCCAGGCTCTGACAATGCAAATTTTACTTTTTTGTCTCCGCTCTCCTTACAGAGTCTCACAGACCAACCCTATCGCTTGTGGATGGATTTGAGGATTAGAAAGACAATTGGCAGAAGTAACATGGCTTGTGTTTGATGTGGAGAGCGTAGGAGGCTCACGCAGGTGTTTGCTTCGGCAGATTACTTCAAGTAATTCTGTTAGATCTATCTGTCTCATCGGAGTGACTGTGGATCTAGTTCAGCCAGGGCCAGACTGGTGATGCCGGGCACCAGGCAATCCCCCGGTAGGCCGGAAGGGTGGGGGCTGGTTTTGTCACAGGGGGCTGGTTTTGTTACTGGGGGTCAATTTTTTAGCAAAATCGGTCCCAGTATCAAAAGGACAGTCTCTACACCCTGTGCGAAAAAGCACCACTGGCAGTCACGAGGTCACTGTTGGATTTAGTAGTGCGCGTGCGCATATGTATTACACTTTCGGCACCGCCACCCGCCTTATGGAGGCAGTGCACGTGACGCCAGAAATCGTACGGGAGCGCCAATGACAGTGAGAGTTTAGGGCGCGAGTCAGACCAATGATCTGCGTCCCCTCCCCAAGTTCGCCTGCTGCCACCGCAGCATAGTGCGCAGCACGCCCTCTTGTCATTCAGAGACTGACATAGGAGAAACAAGCAGCATTATTAGTCTGCAAAGGCCTCCATACTATTAAGTAAGTGTAACTTACTGTTTTCAAAAGTATTTTTAAATCATGTGAAAAATGTTCATACATTCATTGGGCAAATTTATTTAAATGTACAATCCAGCACCCTCGAGCCGCGGAGCCTGTCACTGAGCGCATGCAGGTAATTAGGGTACATGTGGACGGCGTGTTCTTATGGTTTCAAGTACAAATACATGTCTGTTTAGTACGGACATCGCCTTGCAGTGCGGAGCGTTTAGGGCAGTGCGCAGCCAGATACATTTGATTGTAAATGAATCCCCTGTCCCGTGTGTGAGAAGTTGGCCTGGTATATGCTGTCCACTAATTAAAGTGGGCACCTTGCACCAGTCCAAACGACCCCTATGATGTATGAGGTCAAAGATAACCTTTAGAAAGCTATCCTAGTGGTAGCTGTGGAGAGCAGCCTTCAGGCTTAATCTTGACGGAATGTAAAGCAGCTTGTTTTACCAGAACCTCACCTCCTATATTGACTAAATGAAAGGAGAACCACAAAGTAGTTATATAAAAATATGTATTTATTAATATAACACTCTCTACTATCCTCTACATGAGGATAGAACACAAAGCACACAATACGAGATCAATACAACAGTTGTAAGTAGCACAATACACAGTGGGCTCCAGGGGGAGACCAAACCATATACTAAAATAGTGGTATAACAATCACGACTGAGATCAAGACAAGGTCTGGAGCACGTAGAATCGCTGGGACCCCAAGGACCCACCCAAGGTGAGTAGATAGGGACCCCACGGAGGCCGGGTGCAGTGTGCTAACACGACCGTTGTGTCCGTACAATTCTATGGGGAAGCCGTGGTTACAATTTTAGAGTTTAATGACCCTTCTAGGAGGACTTCGAGCAAACCCTTTGGAACTTAAGAGGTTGAAGAGCCACCCCACCCGTGGATACCGTAGTAGCCGAGTTACCTATCCCAGAGGAGCCGGGTGCATAGGTCTGGAGTGGCGTCGGAAACCGCTGTCGTTCTCAATGGAGGACTGTGAAGAAGTACTGCTACCGTGAAGGTGAAAAGGGTCCGGTGGAATCCAAGCCTGGATTTGGGAAGGATGGAACGTGAAAGCAGAGGGGACAGAGTTTGGGTCACTTCAGAGTGACCAGGGGCTCGGTAGACGAATGCCCACCTATGTTGGGTGCTTCAGGTGCGAAGAAGGGATGTTTGACTCTGCAGCCACGAGGACCAGGAGATGTCGAGGATGACCAGGAGCTGGAGGTGAGCTGTCCCATGAAGGATGTTGAGTGCTGAGGGGTCGGTGTCCGGCTGGAGTACCAACAAGCCTTGGAAAAAGCAACCCACAAAGGAAGGTCAAGCAGGTTACGGTGTGGACCAGCAAGGTCCAGGGGACTCACCAAGCAATGGAGAATCAGGGCACGTCTGAAGCAACCAGGAAAGCCCAACAGAAATCAAGATGACCCTCAGAGGAACCCACAGGCCGAAGGACCAGGAGTCGCGGGGGGACCTCAAGCAAGATTGCAAAGTACCAGCCCACAGAGCACTCGGTGCGAGGAGGCCGGAGTTCTTTGTTTAAAATACTGCTTAGGGTCAGGACTACACGGAGTCCACTGCACAAGCTCGGGAATCGCCAACAAGCATATGCAACTGTAAATGGACGAGGTGCACAGGGGTTCGGGTTATGTAGTCCCCACGAGGGATACTGGCCTCAAACTTGCTGAGAGGGCAGATGAACCTCAGGGACCTTCAGAAACCAACCTCCTGTGTTGCTGAAATCTTTGGAGTCCGCAGGAGCTCAGGAGCAGCAGACCAGTCAGTTGCGTTAAGGTGCCTGCTAGGGCAGGGGAGTGACACCTTCACTCCAAGGGAGAATCTTTGGTTGTCCTTAGTGCACCACAGGTCCTGCACGGAGCCTGTATGGAGCAAGGGCACAGACAAAGCTTTGGACGGAGAGGGAGACAAAGTCGGGCCCAGTCGAAGTCCAGAGTGTCCAGACGGTCGAAGGTCAGTGGTTTCTTCTTGTAGAATCTTTTCCACATAAAATCTAAAGTCTTAGAGCCAGGTAAGCCCTTTTGTACCCACGGGAGAGGGTTGGACAGATTCGGGAGACCCTCCTAGGGGAGGGTCAGGCCAGAGGGGTGGTTACACCCATGTCCTTTGTCCATTTTTGCACCAGAGCAGGAGCCAATGGCTCTCAGAACTGGTTTGAGCTGGACTATGCACAGGGACACCAAATGTGCCCCACTTGCAGACTTTCAGGCACTCTCAGAGTGCACCCACCCAGCCCCAATACACTAAATCCTGTCTGGGAGGTGGTCACACCTCCCTGTGACAGGATGCCTATTGTGCTGCCTTCCTCTGCTCAGGCTTGGCTCAGCAGCAGGAGAGCAGAAATGTGCCTCTGGTTGGCAGCATCCATTTTGTGCTGACCGGGTCGAGAAGGCTGGCACCGGATAGACCAGTGACCCCACGTAGCTTGCTTTAGAAGGGTGGAATCATACCTCCCACACTGGTTACTGGTGTGGAGGTATGATTCCAAGGTGTTTGATACCAAACACAATATGTTTCTATGCAGCCGTTTTTGAGATAGCATTTACCGCGAGGTTATAATGCACCTCTACCTATATGTCCGGCTGAGTCACAGACAACCCGGGAGAATGGTCTCCGAAGGCTGCAGAGAGGCTCTGCTCATGCAGGGGCACCCTCTCACTAAAATCCCAGCACCCTGCCTTCAGGATTGATAAGGCCTGCTATAGGGGTGACATAAGTTTTAAGTGTAGTGACCTATAGATATAGTGAACCTATATCTAAAGTAAGTGGTGCAAGCACCATCTTACACAGGTTGCTGTAGCAGACCTGGAGTTCCATTTTGCATGGCCTCTCATGGTTGGCATAATACATGCTTCAGCCCATGGGAGGCCTCTGGGGTACCTATGCCCTGGGTACATGGGTACCATATACTAGGGACTTATAAGGAAGGGTACCCCAGTATCCAAACTGGAGTGTACCAAAGTACAGGTGTAACAATTTAAGGGAGAAAGCAGATAGACTGGGGTCCTGATTAGCAGGATGCCAGTCAGATTAGTCAAAAACAGTGCAACATCAAGCAAAAAGTGGGGGTAACCATAAGAAGCAGATCCTACTTTCCTACACCGTGTTTGGTAATGAGTGGAGTTCAAACAAATTGGTGGAATACATCTTGCATGTGATTTTCCTTTGTTCCTTGTTTGGGGGTGTTTGGTACGTATTTATCTTTGCTTGCATCGATTGCAGTCTCTTTACATGTCCTGGAAACAGAACAATGTTCCTTAGTATATAATGTTCTGCCAGTCACAGGTCTGTTAAAAAACCAAGTGCATTTGCGCCATGACAGACCAACACTGAGCAGGTGCTGAAATGAAATGATCCTTGGGATGAATGAATGGTGTTTTTTGTAGTGCAACTCCAGCTATAAAACAACAGAGGGTTAAAAATAGTAGGGAATAAAATTATCATTGTAATACGGGGAAGTTGTATTTGGTTCAGTGACAAGCAAATAGTCATAGTTATGATGCTTGTCAGGTCTTCGAAAGGGTGTTGTTTTAAACTAAAATGCATGATGCGGAAGGCCTGTCTTCTGGTTCTCTTTCTTGCAGTTTCCGGTCCTTAGTCTGACAATGCTAAGACTGCATGTGCTGTGCCTGCTATATGAAGTCTTAAATGTGTCGGTGATGCAGAGGAGCATGCTGGATGTAAATGTCCAGCCCATCTATAGATGCAACAGATATTAAAGGTGATGTGGGTGGTCAGCGGGTACCAATCTTGAAGTATGGGAGTGATCCAGCTGAGCTTCCTAGGTCATTTGATAAATCCTGTGATCTCACTTTTAGTGGTATTGAATGGTTTGTGGGAATGCTCAGATCTGCTAAAGACGGGTCTTCACTTCCACGACACCCACACAGATGGTGAATGTAGGCTTCTCAGTTTGTCACAGTATCTGATCTGTTCTGAAGGGATGTCATGTGCTTAGATGAAATTTCAACCTTTTCTACTCTGAACCACACCCTCACCACCTCCGCTGGAATAGGCAAGGCTCATTTGCTACCCTTGTTCTTCGTGTGATTCTTGAATTTTTCACAATCCCATGACCTCAGTGACGTAACATTGATGGCAGCACCCATACTCTGAAAGGTGTTCCAACGCCACTGGCCTGGGTGCCTTTGTGTGACATTTTCATGCTTTCTGGCCTGGGTGCCATGTGTGACATTTCCTTGCTTTCTGACCTGGGTGCTTATGTGTGGCATTATCATGCTTTCTGACCTGGGTGCTTATGTGTGACATTTCCATACTTACTGGCCTGGGTGCTTATGTGTGACATTTCAATGCTTTCTGGCCTGGGTGTTTATGAATGACATTTCCACAGATTCTGGCCTCAGTGGCCTGGGTGCTTATGTGTAACATTCCCATGCTTCTGGCATGTGGGCTTGTGTGTGACATTTCCATGCTTTCTGGCCTGGCTTTTTATGTATGAATGCTGGCTACATATGTATGTATGAAAAATGTGTTGAAAAATGCATTGTTTTGGCCTTTCTGTCTCCTAAATTTTCTTGGTGGGAGAACCTCCCCCCAAAATCCCCCTAGTAGTGGTCAGGCTCGCTCACTGTGCTTGCTCACTACACACCATATGGGGGCTAGTCTGACTTATACTTTGTGTTCTCCGATTCACTACTCTTGTGTCTATTTTTGGTGTTCTCTGTAAGAATGTCTATGGTTACATATGACTGGGTAACCTGGTGCTCTTTAAGGTCATCATTTACTATTTACTGTGCTTTGAAAGTTAATACAATTAAATATGTAATGAAAAATGTGTTGTGAAAAATCCACCGTTTTGGTCTTTTCCCAACATTTTCTTGGGGGAGAACCTCCCCAAACCTCCTAGCACTGGTTGGGCACGCTTGCTGCGCTTGCTTGCTTGCTATGCACCGTACAGGAGCTGGTCTGACAAAATTTGCCAGGGCTGCTTTCAGTTACCAGTCCGGCCCTGAGTTCAGCTCTGCGTCGTCCCTGTTGGCTCAAACTGTCACTGGTGTAACCAGTGGAGGAGGGGGAACCAACGTTGTCATGCAAGGAATTGGACACACCCGAAACCACAGACAACATATCCAGTTCACTGACCGTCACCTGTTACACCCCTCCACCACCCGCCTTGATTTCTGTCCAATGTTTTCTGCATACTTAGGGGTTGCGAGTTATGTGAAAAAGGGGTGTCCAATGTATGTCCAGCATAACGGAATCCACCTTCTATTTGCTGCAGAGCAAATTACACTTACAGATTGCTGCGAGCCAGGGGTGTCTACATTAGGTTTAGGCCGTCAACTATGCCTTGGGTTTGTATAGAGTTTGTTTATACACCTCTAAGTATTGCCTTGATCTATGAGTGTCCAGTATAGGTCCAATTGGGCCAAATCCACCGGTACTTGTTGGGAGTTTGTGTACGCGCTACCTTAAGCTGGTCCAACCGACACCAGCTTGTATTTTCTCCGAAGAGTTTATATGTGTTGGAAATGGCCCTTTTTGCAGGGTTATCCCTAAACTTTTTGCTTCTTCCTCCTTTATTTTCCTGACCTGTGGTTGTTGGCTATAGGATTCTGGGCACTTTGCCACTGCTGATCAGTGCTAAAGTGCATATGCTCTCTGTATAAAGTGTTATGGTAATTGGTTGTCCCTAATTGGTATGTTTGTCTTACCAGTAAAGTGCACTATATGTGCCAGGGCAGGTAATGCAAATGCTACTAGTGGGCCTGCAGCACTAATTGTGCCAGCCGCATAAGTAGCCCTAAAGAGAGATCTCAGGCCTGCCACTGCAGTGCCTGCGCGCAGTTTGTTAACTGCCTGGTTGTCCTGACAAGTGCACCCACTTGCCAGGCCTTACCCTTCCCTTTTTTTTATGCACATCAGACACCCCTATAGTAGGTCCAAGGTACCCCCCTGGGGAGGGTGCAGTGTATATGAAAGGTAGGACATGTACTGAGGTGTGTACCATGTCCTGACAGTGGAATACTGCCAATTTCGATTTTCACTGTTGCAAGGCCATCTTGCCCATAGGACAAAATGGGGAATGCTGTGTCACATGTTTCCAGCATATCTTCCCATCGGCATAAGATGGAGAGATGGAGTTTAGTGTGCCTGAACTCAGAATTTAATAACACATCTTTTTATGAAGATGGTTTTTAAATTGTGTGTTTAGAAACCATGCTTTTAGAAGTGGCTGGTTTCTTGTCCTAACCATCCTGCGTGCCTCTGCCTGGTTGTGTATTGACTGTCTGGGTTTGGATGCGACAGAGTCTGGGGAGGTGTCCTGACCCCAGGGAGGAGTAGGTGGGACAGCAACAGGCTGGCCTGCATTTGGTGTGATGGGAGGAGTACCCCCCCTGGATGTGAGGAGGGCTGTGCTGCTGCCACAAAGGGATGGCACCACCTCCTGCGGAGCGTCTGAGGCCCAGACCCTCACTATCAAAGGAAGAGGGTATGCACTGGCAGGAAGACACCCAGAACTGGTTTGGACCGGGCTCAGAGCCCCCTGAACACAAAGACTTCAAAGGCATTTAGGGGTATAAATGTGAGAGCTGAAACCCCTGAACTCAAGACTGAACTCAAGACTGAAAAGGATTGAAACTACTTTGTGATCAAGAGGAACCTCTGCTAAAGAAGTACAGCTGAAGAGACTGAAGAGAAGGACTGCCCTTGCTGTGTGTTCTGGGGCTGGCCTGCAGTTTGCTGCTTTGACTAAGGCGAGGATAAGGGAATTTGCTGTGTGCTGTGTCCCCCTGCTTGAAAGGACTTTGCTGTGTGCTGTGTCCGGAAGTAACTTGTCTCCAAGGGCCCGAGGAGAGCTGGTCCCCTGTTGTGGAAACTCAGGAACATCAAAGTTTCCAACCGTGTCTCAGAGACGCTTGGTGCGTGTGCTTTTGCACGCCTGAGACTGCCGTGTGGTCTGTGGTGCCATTTACGAGGTGCCCCGTGACCGCATTACCCCCGCAGCGTGAAACATCGTCCACGCTGCTGCATTGCCGTTTGTGGCCTGAGCCGTCATCGTAACTGAGGCTGTGAGTAAGGATCATCGCCGCCGGCCCGAGCCGCAACGTGCTAAAGGATTTCTTGAAGCTGCGAGGTGAAAGGGATCGTGTTTGTTGTTCGCCAAGAGGAATCTGCCCAAGATCGTCAACGAAGGAGAAGGCAGCACCGTAACCCATCCAGCTACAGCGTCGCCTAGCCACGGAGCTGCAACGTCATCGGGTCCGCCCAGCAGGACGTCCGACGAGCGGGGAGAGAGAGAGAGAGAGTGAAGCAGGGCACCCCCCAGGTAAGGCTTGGACTCCGGTCGGGAGCCACAAGCGTGTGTGGCCTGGGGAGGCGTGCAGGAGGAGTACAGGAGTGCTCCGACCTCTCTCCCGCTGCCCCGCGTTAGACCCACTGAGTCCCCGAGCGGCCCGTACCTGCCCAGCAGTACCGGGGCTGCCCCTTTAAGCTTACGACCGTCGTCTCTGTTGTTGGGGCCTAGTGGTGCCCGAGCTGATCGCGCAGATTGGCTTATTGCATTATTCCTTGCATTATGAACTGCATTATTCTTGCATTACGAACCGCATTATTCCTTGCATTACGAAGTGCATTATTCTTGCATTACGAACTGCATTATCCTTGCATTACGAACTGCATTATTCTTGCATTACGAACTGCATTATTCTTGCATTACGAACTGCATTATTCTTGCATTACGAACCACATTATTCTTGCCTTACGAACTGCATTATTCTTGCATTACGAACTGCATTATTCCTGCGTTACGAACTGCATTAGTACTTGCATTAAGGACTGTCTTATTTCCACATTACGAACTGCATTACGAACTGCATAGCATTGCATTAGGACTGCATTAGATCACCGTGAACTGCTCATTAATACCGCAAGAACCTACAAGTGATTGTTGGCCTAATAAACGGCAAAGTGAAATATTGCGAATACGCATATGTTGGATCTCTATCGTTTGGTCTCACCGTATTTCTTTTGATAAAGATACCGCTATTTTTATAAAATCAGTGTGGTGTCCATTTGTGGTGTTATCACTGTGTTGCTGGGAGTGTGGTTGCAAATACTTTACACATTGCCTTGGAGATAAGCCTGGCTGCTCGTGCCAAGCTACCAGCGGGTGAGCAGGGGTTATCTAAAAGTGTGTCCCTCCTTTCCCTGACTAGAAGCAAGGGTCCCTATTTGGACTAAGGTACCTACCTCAGCCAACTAGAGACCCCCAGTTCTAACAATATGCATTATTGTCTGAAGACTTTGTGGTCCAGACAAGCTGTATCAGCTTTGTACTGCCACTTGGGCAGTCACTGAGCTAATCAGTGATTTCCCAAAAATGGGTAAATGCAAACTGATTGAATGAAATTGAATGCACAATCAAAGCAGGTTGTGGCATCCAACATGAGGCAGGAGCCAACAGGCAGCAAGGGGATAGCATAGTTGCCAACATTTGAAAAACAAATCCCAGCCATTTTGCTGCACAGGACTGCTGCAGATAGAAAGTTGTTGTTTGCGTACCTGTGTGTAATAAAGAGGAACAGTTTCTGCAACAATATTACCCGGGACAGTCTCCAACTTGCCGGGACTGTCCCTGCAAAAACGGGACAGTTGGCAACCATGGGATAGCACGGGAGCCATGATGATGTTTCATTTACCTATTTTTTAAAACCTTTTTCCGTGGTTCATGTTTTGTGTTGTGTTGTCTTTTATGATCCTGAAAGTGGATGTGATTCATTATCATATATGCCAAGATATGTATTTTTTCTTTATTTAAACACAACTGATGATTTGGAAGAAGAAATAGCCTTCTGAACAGAGAAAGCTATGGATCCTGCTGTAAGCAGTTCTTCTCCAGTTAGCTCCTGATAAAGGGACAGAGGAGGACACGCCACTCCCAGCCTATGATGCGGACGTTAGAATTCTGCTGACGTGACAGGTTTTTAATCATAGGTAATTTATACCTATAAATTAAGGGCACTTAATTATGGCATTATAATAATGAAGGTATTTAATCTACAGTGTTACAGGGAACCGAAAGATACAACTAAGTGTGTCATGGACCACTGTCTACTCTTAAAAAATTGAAAGTTAAAATGTTTCATTTTTTTCAATGCATCCCATTTTCCTTTAAGGGAAATGGGCTGCATTTAAAAAAAAAATTGTTAAAAGCAATCACAGGTATAGTGGTCAGCTGACCCCAGAAGTCCACCATCTCTGTGATGGTTATCTGCTACCAACTTCATTAATATTCAGAAGGTTGGTCAGTTTGTGTCCACTAGGAATCAGTAATTTAGGGCCAGATGTATAAAGCATTTTTCTGGTCGCAAACGGCCTGATTTCCAGAATCGGAGCGTTTGTGACTGGAAAAATCAAAGAACCGGATTGGCAGAGCTACGTTGAGGACTTTGACCTCTGCTTATTCCAGGAGACGTGGGTTAGGGAATCGTATCATAAACTAGGATATAGAACTTTTAGCATTGAGGCACTGCAAGTAAAAAAAAGGGAGGGCATCGGGAGGTTTGATAATATAGGTAAAAACTAGTTTAAATGCTACCATAAAAATTTTACCCACAGATTCGCAGGATATTCTAGGCCTGAAACTCAAGTTTGCTAATGCTACTCAACTGTATCTTTTTAATATATATGTTAGACCGAGGGAATGTTCTAAAGAATCGCCGTTATTGGAACACTTTAAGGAGGTCTTAGAGTCTATTGACACAAAAGATGCCACCATCATAGGGGGCGACTTTAATTGTTGCTATGAACCTATGGTAGGACTTGATATAGTCACTGAAGAGGAAGACCAAATAAGAGGGATTCCACTCCTTCAAACAAAAGCACAGCAAGGTGCACTATCTCTGCCATTCAAATGCTTCATTTCACTGTTGAGAAAGGTCTTAGAGCATGCAATGGTCGTTTTATTTCAGACCTTGAATGCGCAAACACCTTCTCAAGGGGAAACTCTAGTTCAAGAATAGATTATATACTTATTTCTACTTCCCATTGGGCATATGTACATGATTTTAAAGCAGACATAAGAGCAGAGAGCGATCATTTTCCGCTATGTCTTATCCTTGATGGGACTTACTTTCCAACCAATGTATTATTAGAATCCCACCCAAGAACTGAAATAAGACAGCCCCTGATATCCAACAATAGAAGGTCGGTTAGATGGCCTGCTGTTTTAGACCGTGTGGAACCCCTAACCTGTATCTATAATGCTTTCTGTGATATTGTAGGACCTTACCTGGAACAAGATCAGGAAATTAACAAGATAACAGATATTCACCAAAAACTAGTAGAGGAATTACAAGCTCACTTAACCAAACCACTGATAAAAAAGGACGCATTAAACATAAGGGCACAATTATCCAGTACATGGTATAATGGGGATTGTAGGCTGGCCAAATCACGGCTTATTAATGCCATCAAAAATAAAAGTCCATTGGAAATTAAAATAGAAAGATTAAATTACAAGCAAATTCAAAAGATAGCCCAAAGGAAGTGGGAAGATAGTACCTGGGAAGAGCTTATCGTAGCGGCAAAGAAGGGGGATCAAGCCATATTTTGGAAGTTAATGACGCATGGAACCAAGCATGACATGATGGCTTCTGATCATTATCTAGATCCCATCACTTGGCAGAGTCATTTTGCAAAATTATACCATAGTGCTGCTAATTTGGATTCAGCCAGTCATTCTGAAAATAATTCTTGGGGACTTCTGACTACAAGTCACACGTCCTTCTTAAAGTTCAGTATGGAGGACACGGCACTTGCTGTAGCAGCGATTAAGTCATCAAAAGCACCAGGCCCCGATAAAATACCGGGGGACCTATTCAAACATAGCGAGGAAGTCTGGGTGCCTTACATAAATGAACTAACAAATGCAATAGCCAGGGGACAGCCGGTGCCACCATCCTGGAAGGGAGCGAAGATAGTTCCTATTTATAAAAAGCATTGGAAATGCAATAGGTCTCGGCTTTGATTAAGTTAAAGCCATTTGCTTTGCTAATGGTATTGTATAGCAAAGCAAATGGCTTTAACTTAATAAAAGGCGAGACCTAATGCATTTTTAATGCTTTTTAGCAGCGCCCGTCTGCTTTAAGTATAGGGGGCGCTTACTCAGTACACACCGCATTCACTCTATAACACATGCATAAAAGACATTGCCATTTACAACGCCAATAGCTCTAACATAATCAAATGCGAGACCTATTGCATTTCCAATGCTTGTTTCCCCCACTTCGACCACTGCTCCTACGGGAGATGGCAAAGGACATGCAGAACTGGCACGTGAGAGGACTGTCGTGGTTTGGCAGTCTGGTGGCGGTAAAGATGGTAACAAACACCAGGCTCCTTTATTTATTCAAAACATTGTCACAACAGTCACTGCAGATTTTTTATTAGAATCAGTTCCCATTGCAATATGACCACCGTATATTTCTCTTTTACTTTTGATGCAACATTGACTTAGGGTCACCAAGTAGGCTGGGGTAGTGGCATCCCATGGCCTTTGACCACTATTGGTCTCACTAGGTTAGCCCTTTGCCACACCCTTAGTCCTGCAATGGCCTCTTATTTACAAGTGAGGTGGTAAAGGAAGGGAAAAGAGTGGAAATAACGGAAAATAAAAAGATTCTTTGAATGATGGCTACTTGTTCTTTCTGGCACCCTTTGACCCTTTATGACCCATAAGACAAGAGGCAGCAGGGACCGCGCTAGAGGGACCAAAGGACAGGTCAGGCATAGCTTGTGCTAACTCTGCTACCTATCACTGGCGTCCAAGTATGTCAACAAGGGACAGACACCATCAGCCGAGGGACTGGAGCATACATTACTGCAGAGCGGTAGAGAAATGGCAGGCAAATGCTTCTCTCATGCACAGAACAATCGCCTCTTGCATGGAGCAATATCAACCCGGTTTCTTGCTTGTGTTGGTGAGGCTTTATATACATTTTGTATGACTCATATAGAATGGCTCAGCCTTATGGGTAGTTATCAATACTCCAAGTTTTAGCATTTCATGCCACAGTAGTTACATATTACGCGAGTACCACTCCAGAGATGGGCTGGCACCATGGCCCACATTAAAAAAATAGAAATTCATAAAGAATTTTAAAATCGGGTATTTTTCTAAACTAAAGTCTTCCATTCCTATTGGGTTAAAATAGGTTCCTCCGGTGAAGGAACGCAGGGCTGCGTTGAGGAACACTAGATCTCTGAGTAATGGAGTTCACCGGGTAAGTAATCAGGTCAAGACAATACTTTGTTGAGGATGTACTAAGCAGTACGTGAGCACCACCTACACCAGGGCCCATGCCAAAGAGGTCACATGATAAAAACAGATTTTTTTTTATTGAAATTCAAAGGTTAAAGATGGTTTTCAGTCAAACACAAGATTCACATGAAGATGGGTATAGGCAAGCTCGGCTCACCTGGATGGCAGGCGTATTTCCCTTCCCTGGGAAAGACACTGCAGATTGTGCTTCCAGGAGTAACTCCACCTACAGCCCAATGATGTGGGCCACCCTTGTCAACGGATGACACTGTGTGCTGACATGATTATTGTCCGTCGCTTTTCGGTGTGAACTAGCCCCCTCTGACCACTCAGGTGGGGAACAAAATAGACGGGTGCTGGGTAAAGCCAATTGGCGGAACAACAGGCCTCTCAGAGACACCAACAGTCGTGAAACTCCAGTTCCAGTAATGTAGTCCTCTGCCTCAAATGGCTAGTGTTAGTCATGAGAACAACTGAGGCATCTCGGGCCACGCCATATCCCGCAAGTCCTACAACAATGCCAGGTCTTGTCTGATGCAAGGAGTTACGGGGACAAAGCTGATGTGGTCCCCAATCTGTTTAATAAGTTCCACGGAATAAAAGACCTTTGGTGAGGCAGGAAAAGACAATTAAGAAAGAATGTTCCGGGGAGCGGAACAAAGACGGCCGACTGGACCTGCTTCTTTGAAGCTCTGGCAACCGGAAGTTCGTGGGACCCTCCCTCGGACTCGCAGGCTATTATCCATACTTAGTGAGACTAAACCGAAGGCCCCCACCCAATGAGGTCACTGGTTGGTGCTGGAAGCTTGTACTACGGCGATTTGAAGGGGTGATGGAGCAGGGCTGGATCAGGCATGTTGAGCCGAGCGGCCAGAGCAGGGAGGAAGGAGAAACCAGACTGCGGCTGGGAGCAGCTCCGGGTGCCTGCAGAGTGACGCAACCGGTCGGAGAGTGCTGCATCGCTCAGCAGCAGGAACTGGTGACGGTGTATGACTGTGCTGCTGACGACCAGCGTGGGGGGTGCCCGTGGCCTCGTTCAGAGCCGTGGACGGAGTTAGGGAGCAGCCAGACAGCTTCAACATCGAGGGGGAGAAAAGTGTGTGACGACCCCCCCAACCTGTAAATTATAAATAACATTACTCCCAGCTGTTCCCCAGAGACACAAGCCTCTGCAGTGCCCGGGCCCCCAAGACAAACGGAAATACGATGATTACAAGCCGGACATGAGTGTGGTGTTTTGTCGCGCATGCGTACGATGTAAGGCATCGCGCGCATGCGAGACAAATAGTGCGATGGCACCCACGAATCAAATAGCAAACAAGCACTGAAAATGCAATAGGACGCGTATTTATGCGAGTCCTATTGCATTTTTAACGGAAGTGCAGACGTAAATGAAGGCACGAACAGGTAAGGTGTTTGTGGTCGAAGAAGTCACGGAGTACGGGAGGGAACGGGGAGAGACAGGGGAGCAAAACTGTTTATGAAGTAAAGGGGCCGATAGCCTCGGAAGGGAAAAAATGACGACATGCCCGTCAGGAAGCGGGATTACCAAGCCAAGCACCAATCACAATGCAGAAAATATGATGCAAGCCAATCAAAAATAAGGCTGGAAAGTGGGCGGAGCTTCCCCCACTATACTGTATACAGCATCTCTCGACGAGACAGCGCATGCGCTGCCTAGCCGAGACCTAAAAATGAATGCGTCTGTATGTAACGTAACTGATGCTCATGTAAAGCGCTCTGATACCTCTGGGTCTAGTTAGCGCTATATAAAACTCCACAAAAAAAAGATAAGGACCTATGTCACAGACGTTTGTAACCCGTTTCACTGGTTTGGTTGCCGTATTTGCTTTCACTTACGGATATTGTCTGCCCAAGATAATTTAGAGTCTACGTTTATTCCCAAATAATCATGTTTCTTTACTAGGTCTATGGATTGCTGTCCTACCTTTCATTCAAGATGTTTCTCTTTTTTTCCAAAGGCAATTTTTTAGTTTATGACACATTTACTGTCAATAAGTTGTCAATGTTAAATGTAAACAAGCTCAACAGTTGTCTCTGTAAACCTGATGAAGTTTGAGAAGAGTTCACCAGGTCGCCTGCATAGGCCATGTGTCTGATAGTTTGGTTGCCTAATTTCAGGGGAAGGCCTTCTAAGGAATTCGATTAATTTGGGAGATCCAAGATGTACGCCCAGCAGTGAAGCCAACACTTGTCCTTGTTTGACTCCTTTTGCATCCTAGCGGAAACTTCCTTGTTTACTTAGGGAAATGCCTGGTGAGGGATGCCTTAGGCATAAAAAAATGAATTACACAGGTGAGCTTTTGTTTGTAAATGTACTTTAGGACAAAGCGTCACTGACAGTTCCTAGTTTGTGATGGTGTCATCTGCACTTATTTTTGGGCTGGGAATTATTTTTCATTGTCACACCTTAATCCAGAGAAAGTGGGAGAACAACAGAAAAAGATGGGAAAATAATAATTGTGACAAATGGAGAAAGTAGGTAGGGGTGAAAAGGTATCTGCAAGAAGGAGGTAAAGAGACAGGAGGGACTGAATGGTGGAGAGTTTGTGGCGCAACGGCCAGAGCTGCCGGCCTTAGAGCTGCGGATCCAAGTTCGAGTCGGTGCCTGGGCTCGGCATCCTGTGATTCTGGGCACCCGCCAATGTCCCCGTGCCTAGAAATAGCGCCCAGAGTCCCTCATATTACCGGCGCTACAGATCCGAGTATTCAAGAAAGAGGCATACGCTGCAATTCATGGCTAGGCAGCCTTGGTGTTTGGCAGCAGCGACAGAGGGATTCTAACAAAAACACGGGGCAGGCACTCTTCGTTTTACAAGTAAAACACCGTTGTCAACTTCTAATGAAACTGTAATCCGTATTACAGAGCTTTAGGGTAGTGTGAAACAAACTGTGTCATTAACGATGTACTAAAATCCTCTATGGGGCGCGGCTTTCCTCTGATGGAACAACTGCCCTGATCCTCTGCTTTGTGTAAATTACTTCCCACATCAGTTCTTGGGTGCTTTGCGCTCGTGGCCTCAGCGCTCTTATTCCCACGGAAAGTGAACGCATTCTTCCGTGACTGTTAGTAAAAACAACATATGGTCGGTCGGTCGCATCAGCGCAGCCTGTGGCCGAGGCCCGGGGTTCGGTTTGCCTGCTGAAGAGAGAGGTTTTCACCCACCGCCTCTCTCCGAGAAAGGTTTGCTTGCCTGCTCTCCAGCGTCCTCGCCAGAAGTATGCAGCTAGAAATGCAAACTTGGCAGTCAGGACGCGCGACTCGCACTGCACACACTCTGTGATATTTCTAAATTTATCGGTAAACTAGGCTTCAGCAGAAACATAAATAAAGAGACGGGGGGAGCTGTCGCTGAAGACTATAAGTGCAGGTACCTACGGCCACAGTGACCCTACACCTGCCTATCCTTCCCGCGGCTGGCACCCCGGTCAGTGCCAAGTCTGGGCTTCACCTTTGCTTTTCGGCTGCGGACTACTGGTGGACAGGGACCCAGCGTTCGGGAAGCGACGCGCATGCGCAGGACTCGGACTATAAATATCTGCACAGGCAGCCCTCATGGGAGAAAGCGATTTACTGAAGAAACTTTATTATAAGTGTACATTGGCAAGAGATGACCGTGTCACTAGGGCGCAACCATGGTGTCTTTTAGGAGCAGTAAGGGGTAGGAGCTACTACCTGTTTCCTTCCTGCTGTAGGCGGCAGAAGGAAGAGAAAGTAAGCACGGCTTCTAGGCGTCCTGTGGACTTTCCGTATAAGTCTCTCCACCTTACCCTACCCCTCAGCAGCATGTATGAGGCAGGCGAGGGGCAGAGGCTGGGAAAATAGGGGCTAACCCTGTTATTTCATCAGTTTAAAGGGCGCTGATGGCACTTCCGCTACTCCTAGTTATTATAGCGAATCATTGTCTATTTTGGTCCTGAGCTTTCACTTACAAATCACTGTTGAATGTGTTTCCGCAGCTTGCTTTAACAACACACAGACTCACCTTCCCAGAATGCACTGGTTTCATAAAGTAAGACACGGGACTGCCACTTACAAGACATCCCTGTCTCCTGGACACATCTAACCGGGTAACCACTAGAAAGGCCTGCAGACTCACCTCTTTAAAGCAGTTGCAACTTGCGTCCGTGCAATGTGTGGAATCTCAAACCAGTCCTAGATTTAGCCCCCCCCCCCCTCCCCTTTCCGCCCCCGCAACAAGATGTGTCGTGAGGCTACTAGTTTCCCTTTTAACATTAGTAGTAAGGGCTGAAAATTCGCACCAAATTGTTGTCGGGTAAAAAAGTATCAGTGAAGAGAGATGTCACACGCCATGGCATGAGGCCCCTTGGCAGCTGAGCCCCTGCTTAAGTGGCAGTACAGCTAGGTTTACAGCGCCATCCACCACCTTACAATTTAACCCATTACTGGGCCACATATGAAAGTTCCCAGAGACAATGAGTTGTCCACATATGTTGCAGGTCCCACGAAGCTGAGCGGTTTCTTTTTACCTAAAGTGAGGCGGGAGGAGGAGCACTGACAAAATATGAGAACGTACCATTTTGTCAGAATATTGGCCACGTAGCACCTTTGCATTGAACAACATTGGGGCAATTATATGTGTAGACATACAATACTTTAAATGCATATAAAAGGTCCCTCCACATCGAGGTGCCTCCTAGACAATATGAGTTGGAAGACATGGTTAATATCCCAAGAAATGTGTGCTAAGGAACCCAAACACAAAAAATGTTACTGGTGACATTTTTGCTGTCATCAAAGTCATAACACACACTTTCTGATCCCAGTTACCCGCCGTGGGAGAAAATAAAAAAGCAATATAGAATGCGCTGAAATGCAAACCAGAAAGCAAATATGCGCCTTGAAGTTTCTGACACATGCAGAAATGCGCTGAGTGACATCTGAGCTGCAACAGCCGTGCAGCAAGCAACCACAACACACTAGCACGGGGCAGGAAGGCTCACTTACAGCGAGGTCTGTGCAGGAAGGAAGGTAAGGTTACACCGTGCTGGGACTCCTCCCTTCTGGTGGACTCGAGGAGGTCTCGCTGGTGTCGTTCGGGGTCTTCGATGCAGCTGAAGTGAAAGGGAAAGAAAGGGGTTCCCGCTCCTAGTTTAGTGCTGCAAAGAGCTGCAGCAGACCCAACACCGAGTCCCAACACGTGCAAAAGGCAGGGCTGCTGCCCGGGGCTCAGGTTCCAGGCTCGGTACCAGCACCCTCGCCTCTCCCGCCTCCTGTCAAAGTCAAACACAGAGGGAGGGGGGCGCGCCTGCCGAGCGCTCCTCTGACAGGCAGAGAGAAGGGAGAGGCCCCCCCCCCTGGGGGTAAGCGAGGATACATGCGAAACCAGCCGAACGCGGGAATCGAAACCAGTGGTGCGCGCGCACCACAGAGGAGCAGGGGGGCGATGGAGCCTGTTGTCTGTGACGCGCGCTGATGCGCGTCCTAGACACGGACGGGAATGGGCGGAGCAAAGGCGGGACATGCGCCCGCCTTTGCCCAATTGCGTGCTGTCTTTCTTATAAAGACGCACGCAAAGCCCAATAGCCGGGGAAAACGACCGCACACGCACGAGCGTGTGCGATTCCTAGGTCAGTTTCAAAACCCCATACAAGAGGTCTCGCGCTGCGTGAGCAGTGCTGCGCACTGCAACGCAAGGCCCGAGACCTAAAAAGGGCAGTAGGGAAGAGCTGGCTAATTATAGGCCTATGAGCCTAATAGATGTCCTACAGAAGGTCTATGTTGAACAAATCCTAACTAGGCTTACTGACTGGATAGTTGCAGAGAATATATTGTCACCATGCCAGGCTGGATTTAGGCAGAAAACTAGCACAATAGACCAAGTGTTCAGACTCTTTATTTTAGGCCGGAAATACACTAGATTACGATCTAGCCACTTATATGTCGCCTTTATTGATTTAAAGGCGGCATTCGATTCCATTCCAACGGTTCAGTTGTGGGAAAATTTAGGCCAGCAAGGCGTACCTGAGGAGATTTTAACCCAAATCATTAGGTTACATCAAGATAATTATGCTAAGGTACGTTGGGGAAAAAATGGCGAGCTTACTGAGGAAATTTCAATTAGGAGGGGAGTGCGCCAGGGCTGTGTCCTGGCGCCAACTCTGTTCCTCCTATACGTAAATGATCTGGTTGAACACCTCCAAAATTGTGCACATGATTCACCAAAACTAGGGGGCAATTACATCTGTGCCTTAACATTTGCAGATGATACTATTCTGTTGTCCCAAACACCTAAAGGTTTACAGAATCTACTCCACAGTCTTAATAACTACTGTAAAGGAAAAGGCCTAGAGGTGAACCCAACAAAAACAAAATATATGACAATAAGGCCGCACAGAAGCTTTAAGAATAAAATATATTTGAATGGCACAGAATTGGAACGGGTAACAAATTTTGTATATTTAGGGGTTACCCTTGATTCTAGACTTTCTTGGTCCACACAGATGGAGAAGTCAAAGGCTATACTGATGCAAAATTCTATCCCCATTGTCAAAAAAATGGCTGCAACATCCTCAAAGGACATTACGCCAGCATTGGAAGTGTATAAGGCAAGGGCACAAACCGCCGCCCTGTATGGTGCAGAGATTTGGGGAAGTGGCAATCTTAAGCCCTTAGCCACTACTGAAAACAAAATTCTGAGAATGTTTGTTGCCCTTCCCCAACATACCCCATTGATTCCTTTGACATACGATTTGGGTATTAAACGCCTGCAGCCTCTTGCAATCTGGAGAACCCTGTCCTTTTGGATTAGAACTTGGACAACCCCGGAGTTAGTAGTGTATAGAGAGTCACTTACTGAACTACAAGCACTTGACACTCAAGTTACCTTTCCCTGGTTAAAACATATTCGAGGTTGGCTTTCTGAT
Source organism: Calotriton arnoldi (assembly GCA_963921515.1). NCBI lineage: Eukaryota > Metazoa > Chordata > Amphibia > Caudata > Salamandridae > Calotriton > Calotriton arnoldi. The sequence continues at coordinate 712,434 of CAWUFW010008459.1, read as the reverse complement.
CTAGGTTTGAGCAGGTACTGGTTGAATCCTGGCCTGCTGACCCCTGGTTCAAAAAGCGAGATTAAGTCTTTATATTGGGACTTTATTAGAGATAAGGAAATTACAAGTGGAACGCAGGGCAGGCTTACTGTGCAATTTCTCCAGTATAAAATGACCCCCAGCTTCGAGTCATTTCTTGATGAGATAGAACCGCAACAGGCAAAGAGTTTATATCTGAAATTCAGATATGGAATATTGCAAATAAATACTTTTGTTGCTAAATGGTCTACTACACAGCCTGAAGAGGGGGAGTCACATTGCACCTTGTGCCAGATGGGGGTTGCTGAAGACATTTCACATGTTTTGTTCTTCTGTTCAGCATATAAAATCGCTAGAAGAAAGTGGATAAAACCGATAGGAAGGTGCCTTAGTGTGAGGAGAATGGATGACATGTTGAGAATATTAAGAACAGATAACTCCCGCCTAATAGTATTTGGAGTGAGCTGCTTCCTATTGGCTATCAATTTTACCAGGAAAAAGAGAGGACACCGATTGTAGATTTGTATATAGGCTGCTATTGAGAAAAACTTAACTTGCAGCAATGGCATAGGTCTTGGCAAGTGAAGTAATGTTTGCATATTAATATAAATGAATATAATAGCTGTGTAGTAGCTTGCAAACTTTATCTCTGAAAATCATTGATTCGATAGGATCCAAGGTGACGATGTAATTATTTTAGATGGACAAGACGTGTGGGGAAGAACGCTTGCCAAGATTATATGCCCACGAAAGCGAAACTGTTCGTTTCCTGTGTAAACATTGAAGTATTTTTTAACTACTTGTGTCTTTTAAAACTTATGGTTTTAACAGCAGTTGATGACTTTATGAATTGACAGATCTAGTTGTATATAAGTTTTTATCGATTCTTCTGATGAATGTTTTAATTTTATTTTGGAATATCATAACAATGGCGATTTTGCACATCGGATCACATATGCACTTTCCTAGAAATCGATATTGATTTAGAATAAATTTGCATATTGTTGCCCTTGTATTCCTATATAGACATTTTTTAGAAGAACAATTTAGTAGGGCAATACTTAGACTGTCAAAATCAAATTGTGGAATTTTCCCTAAATTGATGTATACAGATGTGATCAAGTGACCAAAGGAAGATTGTATTTTATGGAATTGCTTTTCTGTGTATTGAATTTTATTGTGTTTTTTACTTTAATGGTCTCAAAGGCCGAAAATAAAGTATATTGAATTGGAATTGACTGGAAAAATGCTTTTCAAAAGTACAAAATGCGATTTGGTAACTTGTAACTTGCATTTGTGATTCGATATTTGGAAGGGGCGGGTTTTGGGTGCCCCTTCCAAATACCAAATCGGTATGGTATGTATTATTGTTGTTTTGCAACCGAATTCCGGTCGCAAATCAGTAATACTTTCCCTTTGAGAATGTTGAAAAAATATTTTTTAAGAGCATGCAGTGGTCCCATGGACCACTTACTTACTAAAATGAGACTTTAAAGTTTTTTTTCTTTATAAACGCATCCTCTTTTCGTTTAAGGAAAACGGAATGCATTTAAAAAGATTGCTTTATTAAAAAACAACCACAGGCATGGTGGCTTGCTGATCTCAGCAGGCTACCATCCCTGTAATGGTTGTGATTCCTAATGGATCGCAAATTGTAGCCTCCCTCATTAATTTTCTTGAGCAGGGATCTCCAACTTTTCAGTAAGAATGCCACAATGTATATTTTACAAATATTCGTGGGCCGCAAAAATCAGTTTTACAAATGAATAAATAAAAGTTAAATTAATTATTAAAGATGTAGCCGCAGGGTTTAATACATTGTAAGCAACTCTCCCTTGGGATGTGTGCCTCCTGGGTAATTTCCTATGATCTCTCTTACACTGACATTACACACTGCATGCACTCAAGAGAATGAAAGCAGCTCAAAGTACTGAGCAAGAACAATGGTGGAAAAAGCTTAAGCCAAAAACCAGCACGAAACATGGAAATAAATCAAAACTATCAAAGCAAGTGCCAGAAGATTATTACATGCTGTAAAAAAGATGCCAAGGCCTGCTGAAAAATGAAAATCATTGAGAGTTCAGCTACCATTGCCTTTCATCTCTCTCATTGCACAACAGCCAGAATTAAGCCATGTATTATCCCTTTCATCACTCCAGCATCCTCCTGAGTGGGTATTGCTTTTGGTCATCCATAGCCATCTTTAGTGACTAGCCAGCTTTGGCTGCAACTCCGCGGCACCAACACTGAACACATAGGGTTTTGTATGGGGTCAACACTGCGGATTTACTAGAGCATTCTGACACCAAGATCAGGGAACAATGGGGACGGTTTAACTCTGTCAAAGCAGAGCTGTCTATCCCCTCAGCAGGATCTTTAGGGAGCACTGAATTCTCACCAGAACTCATTGGGGTCGTCCCTTCACCTGCTGTGCGGCCCTCCATGCAGGTTCCTGTCTTCAACTCTTACAAACAGATCCTTGATGTAATTACATATAATAGGGTTGAGGCAATAGACTACCGCACCTACCATCACAGTGGGAAACGTTTAAGTACTCAATGTGGTGCACAGAACCAGAAGTTCAACCCCTCTCAACTTCCGATGGAGAAAAATCTCCAAATAATAAATCAATCCTTAGTGGTTCAGCACCCCATGTTTACCAAAGTACATAGCTCTATTTGAGTAGGAGTTCAGCACATTTCTCATGATATTCCTCACATACCATACTTATTCATTACAATACAGAGTACAAAATAACATTTGAATGTGTTTAGAGGAGAATTCTTTATTGATTTTCTTCTTTAACAATCGTCTTAAAACAGTAGCCAACGCGTTTCGTCCTCACTGACTTCTTCAGGGCTCTATTAGAGCTACTTCTTGATTGAGAGTATTATGCCTTTACAGATGTCATATAGGTTGTGTGCATTTTCCTTTCAGAGAGCTGGCTAATAAGGTCCTCTAATGTTTCAATACAACACGCTAACCCTTGTGCAGAACCGTTTCATACAAATGTTCCAATTTACATCCAAGTGTCCGATAGTTGGGATTGGTTTCAGGACTTGCTGGTAGTATCGGAGTTCATGTGTTCCATGAATGGATAGCATCCCCGGTCTGTGCCCAGAGTAAAAAGGATCCTTTGTGCCACATTGACCTCCAGGAGCTGGAGGCAGACTGCATGTACTAGGGCCGCCCTTTGACGAAGAGAGGCCACAACCTGAAGAGCTTTTAGTCAAAACTTAACACTTCCCTTTTCTGACACTATCTCGTGGCAGTGGGTTAAGGCCAATGAATAGGGTCACCCTACAACACTGTTGTAATGTGAGTGATGACCACTCTGGCTGATAACAGATGTAAAACCATGGAATTGAGTGGCCGACCCAACAGTGTTGATTTAATGTGTTTTTAGGAGATAACTTGATGATGTGCTCCAACAATGTTGATGCGGTATGCCTGTGGAGGTGGACTCATGGTGACCCTATAGCTGTGCAGCATGAAAAGGGGGCAAACACTGTACCTAGGTAGTGCTAAATCTAAATATAAAATAATACAATGTAAAGAGAACTCACATGCAATTTACAGCACCTAGAAGACATCAAACTACGCAGTGTGTGCTTTACAAACAAAAATATGCACAGCGATACATTGCGAAAGGCAGAGGAGCGGCGGCCAAATGAGTCCTGTCCATAGGGGCCCAAACCAGAAGCACAGCACAGGGGGCTGAACTGAAGGCAGGGACTCCTAGAAGGAGAGGTCACAATTTATAATTATGGAAGGAGATCCGGCGTAAGATGTCACAATTTGCAACCAGAGAGAGAGAGAGCAAGAGCAGTACAGTGGGGTTTGTGGTGAGACTAAAGGGGGTGGGGGAGTTATCGATAATTTAAGGGAATATATATTCACTGAGAAGTTCCTGGCAATCCCATTTCCGAATTCATTTACTGTTTCATCACCTCCTTCTGGTAGATCGTTCTATGTATTCTGTGCCCCTTCAATGAAAACATATTTTCTAAAACGGTATTTCTCGTGGGTCCTGGCACTTGCACCACCCTCTCTTGGAATCAGTTCAATGTGTACTAAAAGAGTAACAAAAAGGGACTCAAATAATACGTAATAATGTTTTGTTCAGTAGAAAGCGCTTCAGATGTGGAAGTCAGCATACTGCACTGAAGATTTTGTTTCATGTAAGAAAGTAATGGAGTTGCCAGCTTTCCAGAGGCGTCAGATTTTGGGGCTAACACTTCATGTTCTATCAGTACCTTTAGAAACTAAGGCTGGTTGTCAATAGATTTAACTTATTGTGATTTTTGACAATTTAATTATAATTTGTATAATGGATGATTTTCCACATATTATTTCAGGATGACTATTCTCACAATATTGTAAAAAGTATATATAAGATATCGCTAATCCGGCACATATGTCCTGCAGCGGGCAAGTGACATCAGGGTCTGACGGGCATCATGTACCAACTGTCGCCCCATGGAGAATGGAGATGACGCAGTGTGTAAGGCAGGGTCTCAACCCTCCAGTGGCACCCCCCAGGCCTGACAGGGGAGTCCTCGCCATCGCTATGAGGTCACTCGCTGTCAGTGACAGGTGCCTTGGATTTGAAGCGAGGAGGGACCCTGCCCCAGGCTTGGATACCTGCTACTCCTCCATATTTATGTGGCAGACAGATGGATGAGCAGGACCTGAGAGGGTAGAAGAGGGAATGTGCCTTGGGTGACCTAATTCCTGTCAAACTCTGGGCGGCGCTGCACAAGGCTGATGAAGAAATGATGAGGCAATGCATAAGGGTCGAGTTCCTTGTTTATGAGGAGCCCTCTGCGTCTGGTACCTGTTCATGCCACGCTCTGGAAATTCGGTTCTCTTTCTTAACCCATGTGAAATATTTTAGAGTCTAGGGCCTAGAGACTAAAATATTTCAAGTTGCTGTTGGCCAGATAAAATCTTGTAGCGGGCCAGATGTGGCACGTGGGCCGTAGTGTGGATACCCCTGTTCTAGAGGTAGGTCAATTTCAGAACCACTAGGAATCACTATTTCAAAGATGTAATCTTTCTTACATCAGGAATTGCGATGTCCTAATTGCAGTTCAGTAAGAATCGTAATTAGGAAATCACAATTCTAGGTTTTTGTAAATCTGACCCTTAAAATCCAAATTTTCATATATTAAGAAGAGTAATTTGGAGAAAATTCCAATTGGGGAATCACTATTTCCAGTGTTAGTACATCTGGCCCATAATGTTTTTGAGAACATGCCATTACCTTGTAACTGCTATAAAACGTACACTACCACAGTCCCTTGAGAATGTGCTTTTTCACCTTTCAAACATTTGCAGGAGGAAAAAAAGACATTAATTTGAGTTGGTGGTGTTAGGTAATTGTGTGCTGGTGCAGGCAGGATTGCACCAGTATGTAGAAACTTTACACATCAGTCAGTTTGAGTGCCATTTTCAAATTCTATGTATTAGACCTGACATATTTTGGCGTGGTTTCCCCTGTATTTTTGACTGTGGCCACCTGTTTTGGACTGTGTGTTGGATTTTGTTTTTGCTGGCTTTATGACTGCAGACCAGTGTGAAAGTGCAAGTGCTCCCTGTCTAAAATACAATGGTATTTGGTTTCTCCATGATTGGCTTATTTGATTTACTAGTAAGGCCCTAGTACAGTGCACCATGTGTGCCTAGGGACTGTAAGTTAAATGCTACTAGTGGGCCTGCAGCACAGATTGTGCAACCCACAGGAGAAGCCTATCAAACATGTCTCAGGCCTGCCACTGCAAAGTCTGTGTACGCAGTTTTTAACTGCCATGTCGACCTGGCGAGTAGACATACTTGCCTGGCCCAAACCTTCCCTTTTATTACATGTAAGGCACCCCTACGGTAGGCCCTAGGTAGCCCCATGGGCAGGATGCAGTGCATTAAAAAGGTGGGACATGTGGGTTTAAGTTTTACATGTCCTGGTAGTTAAAAACTGCTTAAATCGTTTTTTATTACAGCAAGGCCTATCTCTCCCATAGATTAGCATTGGAGCTGCCTTGTGACATTTTACAAGTGTATCTTCCAATTGGGACCTGGTAGGAAATTGGAGTTTGGTGTCTCTGGACTCGCAATTTAAAAACAGATCTTTTAGTGAAGTAGATTTTTAAATTGCAGGTGTAAAAATGCCACTTTTAGAAAGTTGAAAAATATATAATAGAGCATGCACTCCTTCCCTTTATATTGCTCCAAGCTCCAAAGACTTATATGTAGATGCGTGCGCACAGTGTCCGTGGATCGCCCCAACCACAGTCAATACGAATGTATTAAAGGAAGAGCACTCCTCTCGCGCTCCCACTGCCGCACTGCAAAAAGTGGGAATCAATCCCGCCAATATATTTCATTTGTCCAAGTACTCCGATGTAAACTCATTGTAAACATAACTTTTTTAATAGACCAATATTAAATCCATACGCTGTTATTCTTTCATCACAACGGAGACAGCATGATTGAATCTGCAATCTTTATTGACTTCTTCAAATACCATCTGTACGCCAATCCAGGCTTTATACACAGGTATGTACAATTCAATCACAATATGAAGTTGATACGCTGTATCGATACCCAATGCATTTCGAGCCGTCTTGGCTCTTCGTCAGGGGTTACTGGAATAAATACAATAAACAGCTTAATCACATTTGTGCACGATGTATAAATGTTAAAGACAACGTCAATGTGCAACAAACTCATAAACACTTCCATATCCTCAATCTTAGTGAAACGCAATTCAAGTACTAATAATTATTACTACCCCATACACCTCCCTATTCCACCCGAGACTGTGATTACCCTCAATATGACGTAAACAAAAGTAACAATATACCACCCATTCAGCAAAAGACCCATTCCCCTACTCGTGAACCTCCACTATTCTACTACCCCTTCACTCTCCAACTCGACACCCCTCCATCTCCATGTCCCTTATTTTTACCTTTCAGAAATGGTCACCATCAACTCTCTGATCTCTCTTCCTGTTCTCCGTAGACACTCTGCTTCCTTCCTCATTTTAGTTGTTACTTCAAATCGTCAGTTGCGCTCACTCTCGTTCTTAAATATTTGCGCTGCCTATTGCCAAACTGACCCCACGTGACTGCTTTCCCCAGCTGCTACACGTTATTACCTCCGTAACTCTGTCAGGAAACTCCCATAATACTCCTCTCTAACCCCTTCACTCTCCAACTCGACTCCCCTCCATCTCAATGTCCCTCATTTTTACCTTTCAGAAACGGTCACCATCAACTCTCTGGTCTCTCTTCCTATTCTCCGTGAACACTCTACTTTCTCCCTCATTTTAGTTGTTGGTTCAAATCGTCAGTTGCGCTCACTCTCGTTCTTAAATATTCGCGCTGCCTATTGCCAAACTGACCCCACGTGACTGCTTTCCCCAGCTGCTACACGTTATTACCTCCATGACTCTATCAGGAAACTGCCACTCCCATAATACTCCTCTCTCTCCCACCCACTCGAAGTAACCCACCATCCTCAACCTCTAACTCTTTTGCGTGCATATGAGTAAAAACAAATACATACGTTATTTAGCTAACCAAACATCACCCTTTACCATTAATTGTCTGAAAAAACCATTACAATACAGAATCTAAATTCATAAAATAAACTCAGTCTTTAAACCAATAATGTGAAAAATAAGAAAAATTCTACATTTCCTAAAAAATACGTGCTCATGATTTATGACTAATTATGCTCCATATAAATAAACATAAATACAGAATAAGAATGCCAAACTCCCAGTTGTGACTATCATGTGAAGTAGCTTCAACTAATCATACTAAATGTCCAAAAATGTTTAAAAATGTTTATAAGCATAACTCCATTTCTTCTGTCTCCGCGATGACGAATTCATTTCAAGTTTTGTTTTCCGATTTCAAAATGTTTGTTATACCAATAGGGTGCATCAGCTCCTTGAGGCGATAAATTGCAAAGCAGAAAAATATATAATAGAGCATGCACTCCTTCCCTTTATATTGCTCCAAGCTCCAAAGACTTATATGTAGATGCGTGCGCACAGTGTCCGTGGATCGCCCCAACCACAGTCAATACGAATGTATTAAAGGAAGAGCACTCCTCTCGCGCTCCCACTGCCGCACTGCAAAAAGTGGGAATCAATCCCGCCAATATATTTCATTTGTCCAAGTACTCCGATGTAAACTCATTGTAAACATAACTTTTTTAATAGACCAATATTAAATCCATACGCTGTTATTCTTTCATCACAACGGAGACAGCATGATTGAATCTGCAATCTTTATTGACTTCTTCAAATACCATCTGTACGCCAATCCAGGCTTTATACACAGGTATGTACAATTCAATCACAATATGAAGTTGATACGCTGTATCGATACCCAATGCATTTCGAGCCGTCTTGGCTCTTCGTCAGGGGTTACTGGAATAAATACAATAAACAGCTTAATCACATTTGTGCACGATGTATAAATGTTAAAGACAACGTCAATGTGCAACAAACTCATAAACACTTCCATATCCTCAATCTTAGTGAAACGCAATTCAAGTACTAATAATTATTACTACCCCATACACCTCCCTATTGCACCCGAGACTGTGATTACCCTCAATATGACGTAAACAAAAGTAACAATATACCACCCATTCAGCAAAAGACCCATTCCCCTACTCGTGAACCTCCACTATTCTACTACCCCTTCACTCTCCAACTCGACACCCCTCCATCTCCATGTCCCTCATTTTTACCTTTCAGAAATGGTCACCATCAACTCTCTGATCTCTCTTCCTGTTCTCCGTAGACACTCTGCTTCCTTCCTCATTTTAGTTGTTACTTCAAATCGTCAGTTGCGCTCACTCTCGTTCTTAAATATTTGCGCTGCCTATTGCCAAACTGACCCCACGTGACTGCTTTCCCCAGCTGCTACACGTTATTACCTCCGTAACTCTGTCAGAAACTCCCATAATACTCCTCTCTAACCCCTTCACTCTCCAACTCGACTCCCCTCCATCTCAATGTCCCTCATTTTTACCTTTCAGAAACGGTCACCATCAACTCTCTGGTCTCTCTTCCTATTCTCCGTGAACACTCTACTTTCTCCCTCATTTTAGTTGTTGGTTCAAATCGTCAGTTGCGCTCACTCTCGTTCTTAAATATTCGCGATGAGGGACATTGAGATGGAGGGGAGTCGAGTTGGAGAGTGAAGGGGTTAGAGAGGAGTATTATGGGAGTTTCCTGACAGAGTTACGGAGGTAATAACGTGTAGCAGCTGGGGAAAGCAGTCACGTGGGGTCAGTTTGGCAATAGGCAGCGCAAATATTTAAGAACGAGAGTGAGCGCAACTGACGATTTGAAGTAACAACTAAAATGAGGAAGGAAGCAGAGTGTCTACGGAGAACAGGAAGAGAGATCAGAGAGTTGATGGTGACCATTTCTGAAAGGTAAAAATGAGGGACATGGAGATGGAGGGGTGTCGAGTTGGAGAGTGAAGGGGTAGTAGAATAGTGGAGGTTCACGAGTAGGGGAATGGGTCTTTTGCTGAATGGGTGGTATATTGTTACTTTTGTTTACGTCATATTGAGGGTAATCACAGTCTCGGGTGGAATAGGGAGGTGTATGGGGTAGTAATAATTATTAGTACTTGAATTGCGTTTCACTAAGATTGAGGATATGGAAGTGTTTATGAGTTTGTTGCACATTGACGTTGTCTTTAACATTTATACATCGTGCACAAATGTGATTAAGCTGTTTATTGTATTTATTCCAGTAACCCCTGACGAAGAGCCAAGACGGCTCGAAATGCATTGGGTATCGATACAGCGTATCAACTTCATATTGTGATTGAATTGTACATACCTGTGTATAAAGCCTGGATTGGCGTACAGATGGTATTTGAAGAAGTCAATAAAGATTGCAGATTCAATCATGCTGTCTCCGTTGTGATGAAAGAATAACAGCGTATGGATTTAATATTGGTCTATTAAAAAGTTATGTTTACAATGAGTTTACATCGGAGTACTTGGACAAATGAAATATATTGGCGGGATTGATTCCCACTTTTTGCAGTGCGGCAGTGGGAGCGCGAGAGGAGTGCTCTTCCTTTAATACACTTTTAGAAAGTTGCCATTTTCTTGCTCATCCATTCTTTGCCTCTGCCTGTCCCTAGAATACACGTTTGGGTTGGATGACAGTTGGGCTTCGTGAATTCACTCTAGACAGCAACACGCAAAGAGCGCGGATGTGTGCCCTGCCTATCCTGATGGCCCATCACCAGGCTGATGGGTCTTCCTGAGCTAGAGTGATAGGAGGAGTTGACACTTTCACCTGAACAGGGCTGTGCCTATCCCCTCACAAAGCAGTCTCTACTCCCCTGTAGTGTGTCTGGAGCCAGGGCCAGGAAGAGCAGGGTCTTGTGCACTACAAAGACCTTTTATTGAAGTATGCCTACTTCAATGGCTGAAATGGATATAAGTACTGGACCTCTGACACCATATACTCAGAACACTTCTGGACTGAGGACATTCTACCAAGAAGAGCTGTTGTGCTGCCAGGAGGGACTGCCACTTTGCTGCTTGCTTTGCTGTGTTGGCCTGCTGCTTCGGTCTTGGGAGTGAGAGGACCAGACTTTGCTCTCTGCATCCTGCTTTCTAAGGTTCTCCAAGAGCTTGAGTTGAACTCGTGTCCTGTTGGAAGTCTCAGGGCCATCACAGACTTCACCTGCCGCGTTGGGCTTTCCTACTGAGAGCCCTATTCTGCCAAGTGGTGTTAAATCCGGTTCCTGGGCCCTTGCTGTGTTCAACAAAAAGAAACCAGCATATCGACTTCGAGTGTGACTTCAGAGCCGGCGCCGCTTTTTGACACCGTGCCGCTGCCTGCACCGGAGCAGTGGTCCCTGCTCAATGCAATGACTGCGAATTGCGATGCAGGACCTGCCGCAGCGCCTCCGAAGAACTGCCACAGAGGGAGTCCTGTGTACCGCCTCACCAAAGAACGTCACGCCAGAGTCCACCGCTGCAACATTGTCCCCGTGGGGTGACATCGACACTACGAAATCCATGCCGCGTGGCTTGACTCTCGACCCTTCATCAATTCTGCACCACCAGCGAAACCGATGCTTCCCTGCCAATGCCGTATCACCTCCCCTGTGCCTTGCAACGTCCCAAAAACCGACGTGCCAAAAACCTGCACCGACAGTAAGGAACCAACGCTGCATCGGACCCAGTGACGCCTCACCTCCTCAGCACCTCGCAACGTCTTTGTGTTGTCATCATTTCCAAGGTATTGTAACCGGGGTCTATACTACTCTGTAACCGGCGCGGTCAGCACGGTAGGCCCTGAATTTTAAGATTCGACTCCGTCAAGCACATCGTTATAGCCCCAGTTGGAGTTATTGTGTTTCAAACTGTTATAACTGCATTTTTATCTTTGAGAATTCGTATTTTGATTTGTGAATGTTGGATTTTTGTCGTTTTGGTCTTGTTTTAATCAGGTAAATATTGGCTATTTTTCTAAATTGGTGTTGAGTCCTTTTGTGGTGTTTTCACTGTATTACTGTGTGTGTGTACCAATACTTTAAACATTTCCTCTGAAGATAAGCTTCACTGCTCTTGCCAAGCTATCAAGGGGGTGAGCACAGGTTATTCTGAGGGTGTAACTTACTTACCTGGACTGAGGGTCACTGCTTGGACAGTGTGCAAACCACTGCCAACCAGAGACCCCTTTCTGACACTATGCAAATCCTTTGGGGACTGGCACAGGTTAGCCCTGAGTGGTGTTGGAGCTTCATTGCCACATGTCTTCAGTGAGCACGTGACCCTGCTCGACTCACCTTTCACCTTGAAGAGGGCCTGTAAATAAACAGACAGTCAGCAACCCCGGAGCCCGATTGGCAGTCAGATTCCAGGCAGCAGTCCCCGCAGTGGCTGCTTCCACAGATGGGACCAGAGAGCCGTCGCCCGGTTTCCATCCTAGTGTTTCCATTTTACTCTTCCTGCATTTTAAAAGCACCTCAGTGAATCGGACACTATCGCAACCACACAGGTTCTTCTTTCCCAGCAGTAGACATTCTTCGAAGCAGCAGTCATGGCTGTGTTGTCAATGTAAGCGGTCATGTTCATGTTTGTTTTCACTAGAAAGGCTCTGACAACTGCCATCTTTGTCAGACCTCCTATGAATTGCAAACATTAGAATGTGTACAGCGCACACTGGGCTTGCTTTCCCAGGCTCTGATAATGGAAATGTTACTTGTTAGTCTCCGCTCTCCTTACAGACTCTCACAGACCAACCCTATGCTTTGTGGATGGATTTGAGGATTAGAAAGACAATTGGCAGAAGTAACATGGCTTGTGCTTGAGGCGTAGGAGGCTGACGCAGGTGTTCGCTTGGGCAGATTACTTCAAGCAATTATGCTAGATATGCATCTGGCTCATCGGAGTCACTGTGTATCTAGCTCAGCCTCTGCCTTGTCACTACTGGCTCAAACTGTCACTGTTGGAACCGGGGGAGGGGGCACCAACGTTGTCATGCAGGGAATTGGACACACCCGAAACCACTGACAACATCACCTGTTACATAGCTGCCAAGGTTTCAGATTGCTTATGTGTGACATTTTCATAATGGCAGTGTAATTATGAGTGACATTCAACGACTATGAGTGGCACGTTCACGAAATCAAAAATCAAGCAGCGACGACGAGGGAAACATAAATATCAGAAATGACACCCATTTGAGCAATGAAAAACTCCAAGAAGATCTTAAAACTGCTGATAAGCTGCAGAACTGGAAGGGCTCTCAACAAGTGCCCTTGTAACCTTATCATACTGTTAAACAAATCTTGAGACTGAAGACTCTCGTGGCACTGCCGTGACGTCAGTGACATTTCTGCACTGTTGGGTGAAACACTGTAGCCAGCCCTGAGCTGAGCCAGCCCCAAACCTGCCACAAGAACCACAAGCTGCCAGCTAAGCTTTGCGCAGTCTGGAGGTGCTAAGAATTTCACCCTTAATGTTTGCGTGTCTTTCTTTTATACATGCACTGCTGTCACCTTCACAATGAGCCTAGAAGTGACTGAGAAGCCAACCACTCTGCTGTACTAAAGCATAAACACATAAAAGTTGTCTCAGCGCGCAGCTATATTAAATACTAGGGACAAGCAGAACCACTAGGCCGAGAAGGAACAATGATATGGGCTTGTTTTTACTTATCGACCTGGAGAAGATGAAAGGCTATGCTGGATCCATCTGTATTGAATCATGTGACGCGCAGGTGCACTGGGATTCCAGCAGCAGGTGCATTAACCCCAAAGTATCCCAGCATAAAAGACATGACTGGATGAACTGCTCGTACCTGACACGGGCAGCTTCAGATATCTGCAGCAGTGGCTATTGAATGGGGAAAGATGGTCATTTTACAGCATATGCTAATGAATATTTACAAAATAAAAGCAAAATATTAAAATGTTCTAACCCAAAATAATAGAAACAATACAAATATGTGTATTTAAAGAGCCAAGGAGTGAGTGATGGGGCATCCTTCACGCCGCAGCCACACAAAAGGGTGGAAGCGTTTAATGGGGCGCAGCATATTTTGGGATGGCTTAAGCACAGCCGAGCTGGGCCAATTCCCGGGCTGCACAGAGCTGTTTGCATACACGTCATACAGCAGTCTCTGCACAGCCTGGCTCCAAAGCAAACAGTGTTTAGTCACGGTTTCTGTCGGCGTGTGGCACCCATATTCATACTGTCTGCACATCTCACGACTCCCTTTTCTGGTTCCCCTGCCTCTCCACGTTTTCCAATTTTCCAAGAACGCCCTTGTATCCAATGGGCCCATTTACGAGTAGTAAAGTTAGGATTTTGTCTCAGTTAAACTTAAGTTTTGGTCTTAAGTTTCACTTAAGACCAAAACTTAGGTTTAACTGAGACAAAGTTTTGGTCTTAAGTTTAAGTTTTGGTCTTAGGTTTAACTTAAGACCAAAACTTAAGTTTAACTGAGACAAAATCCTAACTTTACTACTCCTAAATGCCCTTTGTGAATACCGAAAGTTGTAAAGTTAGGATTTTGTCTCAGATTACTTTTGTGAATCGGGCCCTAAGACATTTGAAAGGTAGGCGAGTGGGAAGGAAGGGCAGACTTTAAACTGATTGCACACAGCTCTAGTACTTTGTCCACAGGGCCCGTGGTTGGCTAATTTCCAGATCAGCTGTGCCATCGGTTTGTAATCTAAGAAATGCATGCGTTTATACCACGAACTCTATGACCTCAGTGCCCTTTCACCGTATAGGTACAGTCTATGAGTGTGCAGCAGAGAAGTGCATCACACCGATTAAAGCTTTCACTGCTTTGGTTTTCACAGGGCTTGTGTGTGACAGTGTGCACTGCACTCAGATTAGCATTTGGACATAATACGTTGCCGTGCTTTGGGCCTGATATTTAAAGGCCAGCAGCGTTAAACCCCAATCACCCCTGCCTTCATTTCTGTCCTTTTTTTCTGCATACTTAGGGGTTGCGAGTTATGGAAAATAGGGGTCTGCAAAGTATGTCCAGCGTAAGCGGATCCTCCTTCTATTTGCTGCAGAGCGCATTACACTTACAGATTGCCGCGAGCCAGGGGTGTCCACATTAAGTTTAGGCCGCCAACTCTGCCTTGTGTTTGTGGAAAGTTTGTTTGCACACCTTGAAGTATTGCCTTGATCCATGGGTGTTCAGTGTAGGTCCAAATGGGCCAAATCTACTAGTACTTGTTGGGAGTTTGTGTACACGCTACTTTAAGCCGGTCCAACCGACTCCAGCTTGTACTTGCTCCGAAGCGTTTATATGCATTATTGTCTGAAGACTTCGTGGTCCAGACAAGCTGTATCGGCCTTGTACTGCCACTTCGGCAGTCACTGCGCTAATCAGTGATTTCTCAAAAGAGGGTAAATACAAACTGATTGAATGAAATTGAATGCACAATCAAAGCAGGTTGTGACATACAACATGAGGCAGACGCCAACAGGCAACAGAAGCACGGGGATTATCACGGGGAGCCATGATGTTTTATTTCCCTATTTTTTTTAAACCTTTTTCCCTGGTTTACGTTTTGTGCTCTGTGTCTTTTATGATCCCGAAAATGGATGCGATTGATTACCAAATATGCCAATACGTGTATTTGTTCTTTTTTTCTTTATTTAAAGACCGCTAATGATTTGGAAGAAGCAATTGCTTTTTGAACAGAGAAAGCTATCGATCCTGCTGTAAGAAGTTCATCTCCAGTTAGCTCCTGATAAAGGGACAGAGGAGGACATGCCACTCCCAGCTTATGATGCGGACGTTAGAATTCTGCTGACGTGACAAGTTTTTCATCACAGGTAATTTAAACCTATACATTAAGGGCATTTAATGATGGCATTATATTAATGATGGTATTTAATCTGCAGCATTTCAGGGAACCAAAAGATACAAATAAGGGTGTCATGGACCACTGCCTATTCTTAAAAAATGAAAGTCAGGTGTTTCATTTTTTTCAACGCATCCCATTTTCCTTTAAGGAAAATGGGCTGCATTTAAAAAAAACGTTTTAGTTAGAAGCAATCACAGGTATGGTGGTCTGCTGACCTCAGCAGTCCATCATCTCTTTGATGGTTATCTGCAACCAACCTGATTAATAATCAGGAGGTTGGTCGGTTTGTGTCCACTAGGAATCAGTAATTTAGGGCCTGATGTACAAAGCATTTATCTTGTCGCAAACGGCCCGATTTACAGAATCGGAGAGTTTGCGACCGGAAAAATGCTTTTCAAAAGTACAAAATGCTAATTTGCGATTTGGTAACTTGTAATTTGTATTTGCGATTTCTGCATTTGGAAGGGGCGTGTCTTCGGTGTCAGTTTCCAAATACCAAATCAGCATGGTATGTATTGTTGTTTTGTGACCGAATTCCGGTTGCAAAACGGTAAATTTTTACCACCATTTTGAAAGTGGTGGTAACCCATTTTCAAATGGGTACCCCTTCCCCTTTGGGAATGTTGAAAAAATATTTTTTAAGAGTAGGCAGTGATCCCAGGGACCACTTACTACTCTAAAAAAATGAAACTTTAAAGTTTCATTTTTTTCTTTATAAACGCATCCCATTTTCTTTTAAGGAAAACAGGCTGCATTTAAAAAAAAAAAAAAATTTGCTTAATTAAAAACCATAGCAAATACAACAAGGTGATGGACGGAGTGCTGAAAATTTTCAACTACTCACCCCCAGTCACAGATCTGGTTTTAATCCATCGTTCTTTTGCTCACTATGCCACCTCAGTTTGGATCCAGCCCTATGCAAATCTGTCTTGACCCTGTTCCTCATGGGAACAGTCCAACCCGAACAACCAGGCTGCTTGTTTCCGGTCCAGGGAAGACCTGGCTTGGCAGTTCGGGCTGGACTGTTCCCATAAGGAACAGCGTCAAGACTGATTTGCATATTGCTGGGTCTGAACTGGGATGGCCAAGTGAGCTAAAGAACGATGATGGATTTAACCCAGATCTGTGACTGGGGGTGAGTGTCTGGAAGGTTTCAGCGCTTTGTCCATTATCTCCTTGTGTTTGCTTTGTTCGCTCTACGTTGGCAGGGTATGCTCAGACGTGGGCCCCTTGCTCACTTTGCCACTGGATTCAAGCTAGTCTGGCTGATGAGGGGTGTTTCCCCGAAACCGGTCCCAGGATGCTTGTTTCCGATCTAGGGAAGACCTGGCTTGGCAGTTCGGGCTGGACTTTTCCCATGAGGAAAAGGGTCAAGACTGATTTGCATATGGCTGGATCTGAACCGGGGTGGCCAAGTGAGCTAAAGAACGATCATGGATTTAACCCAGATCTGTGACTGGGAGTGAGTGTCTGAAAAGTTTCAGTGCTTCGTCCATTATCTCCATGTGTTTGCTTGATTAAAAACCAATCACAGACATGGTGGTCTGCTGATCTTAGCAGGCCACCATCCCTGTAATGGCTACGATTGCTAATTGATCGCAAATTGTGGCCTACCTCATAAATATTCTAGAGGAGGCATCTCCAACATTTTCAGTAGGAGGGCCACAATGTATATTTTACAAATATTTATGGGCTCAAAAAAACAGTTTTACAAATGAATGAATAAAAGTTAATGAATGAGTAAAGATCTAGCCGCAGGGGTTAAGACATTACAAGCAACTCTCCCATGGGATGTGTTAGGACTCCTGGGTTATTTCCTATAATCTCTCTTGCATTGACATTTCACACTGCATGCACTCAAGAGAATGAAAGCAGCTCAGAGTACTGAGCAAGAACAATGGTGGAAAAAGTAAAGCAAAAAACAAAAACCAGTACGAAACATGGAAATAAATCGAAACTATCAAAGCAAGTCCCAGAAGAATATTACATGCTGTGAAAAAGATGCCAAGTCTGACTGACAAATGAAAATCATTGATAGTTCAGCTACTGGTACCTTTCATCCCTCTCATTGCACAACAGCAGGGATTAAGCTATGCATTATCCCTTTCACCACTCCAGCATCCTCCTGCGTGGCCATTGCTTTTGGACGTTCATCCATCGCCATCTTTAGTGACTTGCGAACTTGGCTGCAACTCAGCGGCACCAACACTGAACACATGCTGTTTTGTTTGGGGTCAACACTGTGGATTTGCAAGCGCATTATGACACCAAGATCAGGGAACAATGGGGACGGTTTAATCCTGCCAAAGCGGAGCTGTCAATCCCCTCAGCAGGACTTTCAGGAATCACTGGATTCCCACCAGAACTCATTAGGGGCATCCCTTCCCCTGCTGTGCGGCCTTACATGCATGCCCCTGTCTCCAACTCTTACAAACAGATCCTTGATGCCACATTGACCTCCAGGAGCTGCAAGGTACTACATGTACTAGGTCCACCCCCTGACGAAGAGAGGCCACAACCTGAAGAACCTTTGGCCACAAGTAAACACTTCCCTCTTCTGACCCTATCTGGTGGCAGTGGGTAAAAGGCAGATGAATACAGTCATCCTACAACACTATTGTTGTAATGTGAGTGATGACCTCTAAGGCTGATAACAGATGTAAAACCCTGGAACTGTGTGGCCCACCCAACAGTGGCGATGTAATGTGTTTGAGGAGATAAATTGATGAAGTGCTCCAACAATGCTGGTGCAATATGCCTAAGGAGGTGGACTCATGGTGACCCTATAGTCGTGCAGCATGAAAAGGTGGTGAACACTGTACCTAGATAGTGCTGAATCTAAATATAAAATCGAACAAGCAGCCGATGTAAACAGCACTTGCATTCACTTTACAGCACCTAGAAGCCATTAAGCTACTTAGTGTGTGCTTTACAAACACAAATATGCACAGTGATACATTCCGAAAGGCAGAGGAGTGTAGGCTAAAAGAGTCCAGTTCATAGGGGCCTAAACCAGAAGCACAGCACAGGCAGCTGAAATGCAGGTAGTGACTCCTAGAAGGAGAGGTCAAAATGTGTAATTGTGGAAGGAAATAAGGAATAAGAGGTCACAATTTGCCACCAGAGAGAGAGCATTAGCAGTACCACGGGGACATGGTGATGCTAAAGAGGAGGGGGTTACGGATAATTACACAGAATATATATTCACTGAGAGGTCCCTGGCAATCTCTAGAGACTACAATATTTCAAGTTGCTGCAGGCCGTATAAAATCTTGTAGTGGGCCTGCTCTAAAATATACCGCTTGCTGGAGAATTAAATTACCAATGTAAATCAAAATCCAGGTAGGATACTTAGCCACTTGATGAGCAAGGTTATCAAAATAGGTTGGCAGACAATGCACCCGCTGGATCTGAGAGCCCCAGTCCCAGTCTAAAGGTTCTGGGAAAGCTTTCTGGAAGAGCTCCACCACAAACCTTCTTGATCACCGTCTTCCAGATTTTTCTGAACCCCCAGGATCCACAGATTATTGCAGCGTTGCCTGTTTTTGAGATCCTCAACTTTTTTCCTAACAGCTCGCAACTCCACAGCATGTGCATCAACTCGACCCACTAACTGAGCTACTGAATCCTCATTCACGGCAGTCCTCAGCTCTAATTGTTTGATTCAATTGGCAATTTGACTAATATCACATGACATTTGATTGACCAATGACTGCATCTTAGCATTCTAATTTTTGATCTCAGCAAATTGACTCTGGGATTCTGGCTTATTCTCCTGTATAAACTGAAAGAAATCCTTGAGCGGAGGCTCCGGCACCATATATGGCCTCCCTCCCTCCCTCCATGAGCAAGCTGACAGACAAGTGGGGACAGAAACAGCAGCAACAGGTTTGGGGCTGATTGCAGGCATTAAATTACACACGTGTTCCTGCTTAAGATTCGGCTGCCTGCTGTCTTAGCCACAGCTCCTCCGCTCCAGGTATAGCCATCAGGTTTTCCATTGATGTGCCCTGGAGTACTGTTGGCGATGATGCACAGTCAACAGATTTCCTGGATTCTGGGCAAATCAGATGGCTTGTGCTGGCTCTGCCTTCCTCTCCAAGGCGAGCTGTTGTCTCACAAGAGCTAGTCATGTGGGTGGTGACTGACATCCCCACCGGCAGTTCTGGCCCGGGATAGACAGGGGGGCCTGCTCCCTCCAAAAAAGAAATGCCCAGATCAGCCTTGCTCCCAACTAGGCCCCGGTCACCAGGCCTGCAGGCTTCTTGTTGCAACCCGGCAGACATCCCACTGCTTGCCCTGCATACGCTCTGCTCATGTGGTTGACTGGTAAGAGACTTCCCACAGCAGCAGATTCTTTCCCTAAATTCTGCACAGAGTTCTCAGAGATCACTGTGCAAGCATTCTTTGCCTGATGGCCGCCATGCACACTTAGCTTTGAAGTAGCTGTTCGAAGGCCTGATGCATGGTGTGTAACCACCATAATGCTGTGGAGCCTGTGATAACAAGGGGGTTTGCATACAACTAGGTCTGGGCAGAGTAAGCAAAATATAAGTCACTTTGCACGGGAACCAGCCATCCGGGGGAGACAAAACTGCAAAGTTTCTCCATCTAAATACTAATGCGCTATTGTAGCGACTGGTAACATCCTTACTGGGGCAGGAGGAGTGGTAGTGAGCAGCTCAACAACGAGCCACCATCTTCCCCCCGCATGCGTAATAATAGTAAACTTAAGCACATAAGATTACAGTTGTATAGAAAATCAAGGTTTCTGTTTTCATGTGATTAATTTTATATCCTATAATATGCTCAAACTTAGACATATTTTGCACTGGGGAAGATAGAGGTTCCTTTATGTAAGGCTCTGGTTCGATGAAAAAGGCAAATAAAATACAGGGCAAATGGCACCCCTGCTTAATTCTTCTATTTACTTTTAAAGATCCTGCTGATTTGGCATTAACCATTATATGCACTTGTACATCTTTCTACCGATTAAAAAGTGAGGTTAGAAGGAAATCCAACAGGTCTTAGAATGGCAAGTAAACGCTCTCAGCTCACAAGGTCAAATGCCTTTGCAGCATCCAACATCAGAATAGCCGTAGATATGTTTTTTTGCATACAAAATATCAATAGTCTCGATCGAATAATCTGTGTTAGATGCCTACTGTTTCCCTACTATGAAGCTGCTCTGATCCTTATTTATTAGTAGATTTTCAAAGTTGGCTTCTCTTACAGCGATAGCTTTAGAAATGATTTTAAAGTCCACATTTAAAAATGTTACTGGGCGATTTGAGTTGGGATCATCCCAATTTTTCCCAGTCTGAACTCGGTACTTATATTAAAGGATCCTGGAACCTGTACTCCTTTTAACAGGTGATAGGCCAGTCTACATAGATGTTAACCCACTGCTCCTCCAAACATTATATAAAGTTCAGTGGAAAAACTGTCCTGTCCACAAGCCTTCCAATTAAATATTGTCCTTACAATTTTTCATATCTATTCTTAAAAGAAAGATTTTATCAATTGAAAAGCTGCCTCATCTGTTCATCTAGGGATTGGTAAAGGTTTAAGAAAATTATCTAAATGGTTAGCATTCATTTCTTGACTCCTACTGCAAAACCTTCATTAATCATCTAAAAATATTTCATTTATCTCGCTAGGATCACTGATTCTCACATTACCTTTTTGACTACATGTGACTTTAATTTTATTTCTTTTAACCATTTCCCTAACCATCCATGTCATTTTTGCTGGTAGGTATTTTCATTTAACTGTTCTTTCTTATAATAATATTATTAGAACCCCTTTAGCTATGTTCCACTCCTGTCTAGTCAGGAGGGAATTATTTTTAATAAATATTTATTAAGCATTGCGAATCTTCCACTACAAACAGGAAATGTCTGCTTACCTCTTCTTAAGGCAGCTATAGTATGAGATTATTCTTCACCTCAATGTTGCTTTAAAGTCATGCCATGTGACAGGGGAATATGGAGTTTACTTAGTGCATAAAAATATTCAGCCATCATTTATTTTGTATCACACCTACTGTTCCTCTTCTAGCAATAGCTCATTAAATACCGAATGCTTACCTGGATGTGGCTAACCAGCTCTGTAGCTGAATGATCCGTCAAGCCATCAAGGTACAACTACCCACATACATACTTCAAAGAGGGTGCCAGCATGGAAAAAATCTAAATGACTTGTCAACTTGCTTCTTGTAGAAGTAGGTGTAAACTGTTCCTTTTCAGGATTTTCTTTTCTCCAACGATGAATTAAGTCTAAATCTGCCTTGAATTGGAATAAAACATTCACAGTATTAAGCTTATTTTTATTTCTATTTATGTGAGAGGTATCTAGGGAGATTGAATAAACTTAAACTCTCCCACTGTTATCAATCTGCCTTTCAAAGGTATAAGCAATAAAAGGAATCTCTTATTGGAGTGGGATAGTCTTCCATCAGGGCCCTGATATTTGCAAAGATCTGAGATTTAGAGAAAACAGGGCAATTCACCCATACCCATCACCAACCTCTATCTGACTCAATCTTGTGAATCTTAATATCTAACGTTTTCGAGAAACATATTCATACCACTCAATGAGCCACATTAGCTGAAGAAAGGAATCTATAACATAGTCATTTTTTAAAATAAAGTAGGGATATCTGGTTTGTATTTCTAGAAAGAGTTTCCTGAAAAAATGTAACAAAGATAGTATGGGATTTGATCCAAGCTTCTATTACTCTCTGTTCTAACCCATTATTTAACACATTTCCATTAAAAAGATTACTCAGACAGGGATTTTTTCTTACTTTTCTATCATCAAGCACTTATGTACATACCGCTTCAATTGCCCCACATGTATTCAACTAGTGCACTTTTCTATCCAACTATTTGAAGAAGTACATTATGTGCAAAAAACTGATCTCCCCATTTTCACTCACCACCCTCTTGTTCTCCTTTAGCACAACACTCTTGTGTGTGTTTCTCATTCCTTCCATTCCTCCCAGAGGGTCTTCCTTGTGCTTAATTACTTTAACTGACCTTTCCTTCATTTATAAATTGCAGTAAGGAATCTTAACTATATGGTTCTTTTTTCCCAGTAATTGCCATTCATATTGGTGTTGCTATCTTGTTGATCCTAAGCCTATGTATTACATAGTCTTTCTCTTTGGAGGGAGATCTAATTGTTTTCCTATTTCCTTTACTGAGACAATGAGCAAGAGCATCATCTCTATTTTTGTTTTTTTGCTAGCTCAGTGTGCTATGCAAAACGTTTGACTTCATTTGCGAAATTATTTCCACCAACTAAGGGATAATCTCTTTTGTACGCCACCCAAAGGAGAAATAATCCCCTGTTACAAAGAAGGATCAGCTATTACCGGACACTGTCAGTTTTTAGAGTGCCCTGCTCCATAGGCATGCCAGTAATACGGACCTTTTTCCCTGCTCCTAGCATGAGCACATTCATGGTGATCCAGCGAAAGCGTACTTATAAATATTATTTGTCTTGTCTACTTAATCTACACTCATTTAATCCTCCAACCGTACTGGGCCCTTTACAATTAGATGATCAATTCAATTTCATTTACCACAGAGGCAATGATCCTCTGATGAATCTTTCTCCACCAATAGGAGGGGTGGAAATTAGGATGACTAAACTCACTGTTAGCTGTCCAATGAGGACCATTAATTGACAGCCAACTCACAGGTGAGAAATCAAATTTAGAAACACCGCTCTCAAACCCATACTGTAGATATAAAAAAGGCAACTGGAAGTCCCAAACTCAAAGAAGTTAAGACGAGTAACAATTATACAAACCAATAACTCTGCAGTTGCTACACAGAAAAAGAGAAGCAACACCTGATGTTCTGTCAGGGCTTGTCGATTCTTTTCACAATTCATTTACATCATCAATAAGAATAAAATGACGAATCAACAAGAATCAATAATAGACTTAGAGAGATTTAAATATGGATTATTGTATTAGAGATGCAAAGTTCATCATAATCAGCAATCCCTTAAGTAACTCAGTTAGAAATAAAACAGCTTTAATAACAATGCCAAGCATTTAAGCAGGCGTTTTGAATCAACAATAGCCACAGAATTACAGAGTCCAACCACCAAATATGCAGGAGGATAGTTCATACCAGCTCAATTGTAAGAGGATGGAAAGGAGTCAATTAGAGTCCTTTAAGGGTTACTCCATAAGCATAGAGATTAAAGAAAGATTCGGCATAAAGTTCAGTCCATATACCACGGACTGTAGCATAGACTAGGCAGTCCAAAGTTAGTAAAGATTTCAAAAATTGAATAGCATCCAAATCTGTCTAAGTCCGTAATGCAATGTGGCATGCTCCAAAAAGCATTTCAAAGAAAGGTCTGTAAACTGTCTGCATAAGAAGCGCAAGAAGTCTGCGTAAAAAATAGAAATAGGCTGTATTGCCCCTCCTTTGGGGTTTCTTCTTTTATAAGTTCTTTGGTAAAGTCCTATTGGCGTAACATCAAACCACCATCAAACGTTCATCACATGGCTATGGTCACATCATGTCACCTAAAATTATTGAAACATCGAGCTCGTTTCCCATGCCTGTCATGAGAAACGAAACCTTGCAAGTCCATATAGGCCCAAAGTTGCTAAAAAGAAATACAAAGGTGCAGTTTACGGTCATAGTTAAAATTCTATTCCCACAGGAACATTTCGCTGTGAACATTTGAAGAAGCAATATAAATATATCAAGGAACAGTAGTGTACAGAACAAACAAGTTACATTACACTTGCAAAGAACGATCCATTGTATTAAATCAGGGAATAGGTCAACACCAATGAAAAGCATCTCGAAGAGGAAAGGCCTTTAAGATAAATGAAATAAGCTTTGACTCTACCTTAATTGTAATGAATTTAAATCAATTCACATAGAAATGTATAAACTTTCACAAGTATTTGTATTTGAAATGCTCTAACATTAGAAATATCCCTCTATCACAATTTTTTTCTCGTGAATCTCATAAATGCACGTTTTTCAAAATACAAAATACTAATCTTGTTTGAATGTTTTCATATTCTATAACATCTTTGTGGTAACTGGTAATTATCTTGTGCGCACATGCTGAGTTTATTTGTAACTATGTAGAATGTGATGGTGGGGTGTTCCATTAGAATCTCTACTTGGGTATGTTCTAATTAAATGTATTGTTATGAAAAGGGAACCACAGCTTGACCTTGGCAGATGAATGGGATGTCTCTCCTATGACTTGTACTTATTAAACTTCTCATGTAAACCTTCTGCGTTCACTGTACGTCTCATTTGGAGAAGAGACTACTTTAGTAACACTGGCGACGAGTACTTTGGGATCGTGCGAGGGAAAAGACATCTCAACATTGGGCCTATCGTGAGTTACGTGTGTTGGGCTGACTCAAAAGCTGCGGCGTTTGTTGTGAACAAAGAATTTCTTTGTGTGATTATATTCAGTGGAGTTTCCCGTTCTATGTATTGAGAGATGTGGCAAAGTCTGAGTTTCGGCCAGCACAAATGGACTTTGTGGTTTAAGGAAAGAAAGGAAATATAAGTACGGGCTCGTGCCTCTGGTGCTTACTTTTGACGGCTGGCCAGAGTTCGCATTTGCATGCGGCTTGCTGCGGAAAGCCATCATGAGCATTCAACTGCTGACAAGCTTGAGCACTGTGATCTGTCTGACAGAGGAACTGCGTGCATGCACGGTAGCCGCAAGACAGCTTCCGCTTCCAGGGCACGTGAGAAAAAGTGAAAACAAGCCCTATTCTGCAGGAAAATTCACGCTATTTGATGCATGGTGCAACCATCTTCAATGGTTGGGGAAAACTTTATTATTCAGCGTCTAAGTCACGCCGTTCACCTCAACGTGTACACCACGGAGTTTCCATTCATTTTCTTAAAGCTGCAATTTTCAACATTGGAATTCAGCGACAGGCATGCTTTGTTTCCTTTGGATCGTGTTTATTTTGCTTCGGCAGCAGGCACGCCTGTTTTCCAAATCTGCCTGTCGTTCTTTATTTCGGCGATAGGCACACATGATGTCTATGTTCTGCTGGAAGCTGTGAGTTTGCTCATTTATGGGCACACTTTATTTTAAAGCATCTTTGTTTTTTTTTCATACAAGTTTTATAATTTGCGCTCGAGCATATTCGGCGATAAGCACGCTAAACTGTACATCCTTGATTTTCTATTTAGGGATGTAATATTTCGTTTGCTAACAATGCAGAATGTGCTGCTCCACCTTTCTTTTTGTCTTTACCTGGGAGCCTAAGATTAAATGGAGCAAGTGGAAGAACGTTGTCAAGCGTTATGCTAGGGTATGGGGAGCCTCTTTAAATTTTGATTGCAAGACTGTGTTGTTGTTACACTGCCTGAGTCCTGAAGGACAGAAAGTCTTTGATCATCTACCTTCTGTCGCTGATGGTGATGCAGCGGAGCTAAATGACTATGAGTTATGCATCAGAATACTAGACAATCACTATTTACTCAAAGTTAGTACTAAACTTGAGCGATACCATTTTGGTCGACAAGTACAAAAAGAAGGGGAGTCCGCAGAGAACTATGTCACCGATTTATGGAAGCTATCTGCGTCATGTACATTTTTGGGTACATCATCCGAGAGGACAAGAGATCAATTCATGCTGAGGTGTAGCATTGAAAAGGTCAGGGATGAACTTTGGCTGAAAAATGATCCATCTTTGGAGGATGTGTTAGTAATAGCTAAAACAATAGAGCACTTTGAAGTGTGTAGAAGTCATAAAAAAGGACACAAAAGTTGACGTACATGCGGTAAAAAATTAGGTGGATGTGGTAAGAAGTAAACAGGGATGGTTGGTGGATTAGAAGGTTGAAAAAACAATGACGGCAAAGGGAAGAGTAATGATGTGAGAAAGTGTTACAGGTGTGGAGGCACTAATTACTTGGGGAAACAGCCACTACAATGCGGGCATCACATCGCGATGCCCTTACAACGCGGTTGTTACAACGACCGCGTTGTTACCACGCACTGCCATTACTACGCAAGTCATTACATCGACTTGCAGTAGATGGCGTGCTAACATTAGAAATAGTATAGTTTACTATTCCAACACCTTCCCTACTGTTACGTAGGCAAGTCGATGTAATGACACTTTGGTGAGAGCGCTGGCATGTGCCTGAACTGCTTTTAATTCTTTTAACGAATACTTGCATAATTCTTTTTTTAACTGATACCGCATTAGTTTTAAAATACATCTCGTAATTTCATGCTTTTACCTTTATTTGCGCCGCATCGTACTTTTTACTTGTTGCCGCCCGCCCCGGTCCATCCCGGCTGTGTGCCGTTGTGTGGAGGGCGTGGCTGACCTTGCGTAGGCCATCATTTCCGGGTGGGGAGGCGGAACAGGAATTTCCCGCCCACTCCACTACTTAGACCCGTGTGTGGGCGCTGCACTGCTGACACTTTGGTGAGAGCGCTGGCATGTGCCTGAACTGCTTTTAATTCTTTTAACGAATACTTGCATAATTCTTTTTTTAACTGATACCGCATTAATTTTAAAATACATCTCGTAATTTCATGCTTTTACCTTTATTTGCGCTGCATTGTACTTTTTACTTGTTGCCGCCCGCCCCGGTCCATCCCGGCTGTGTGCCGTTGTGTGGAGGGCGTGGCTGACCTTGCGTAGGCCATCATTTCCGGGTGGGGAGGCGGAACAGGAATTTCCCGCCCACTCCACTACTTAGACCCATGTGTGTCCGGCCGCGCAGCGGCCGCGCGCAGCGGGCGCGCCACTGGCGCGCCGAAGGCGCCCCTAAGGCAAGCCCGTCTGCGCCCGTCCGCGCCCGGCAGGGTCCAGGGGCCAGGACCCCTGGCCCTGCTGAGCCACTTAGGAGATTTCGGTACACAGCTGAAGAGCTGTGGAACCTGGCAATGCCCATGGATATATGTTGCAAACACAACATAAATTTAGACAGTAATGAGTTGAAATGCGATCACTGCAATAAGACATTAAGAGCCATTAATGACAAGGATAATAAAGATAGACTGCAGCTAGCACTGCTAAATTGTAGATCTTTAGCGAAACACAAATATGAGGTACAGGACCTTCTCAGGGAAAGATCATTGGATGCTCTATTCCTGACTGAGACATGGCTGAATGAGAGCTCCACCCCTGATGTTCTGGATGTAATCCCCAGTGATTACATGCTAGTAAGGCAAGATCGGGATGGACAAACAGGAGGGGGCATAGCCATTATTTTTAAAACCTCAATGAAGTGTGAAATTAAACAGGCCGACCTTGACAAATGCGAGGCGTTCTTTTTTACTTTATCGGACACAGCACATAATACTTTAGCCGGCTTTCTAATCTACCGTCCCCCAGGCCCAGGGTTACAATTTATAACTAGCCTGGAAGAGAAAGTAGTGCAACTCGCACTTCGACATAAAAACTTTCTGGTACTAGGTGATCTGAACTTACATTTTGATAACATGCAGAACCAAGAAGTATGCACCCTACTCAACGATTTACTGACCCTTAACCTAGTTCAAAGAGTTGGATCTCAAACGCACCAAGGAGGCCACATTCTAGATCCTATCTTTTCCAACTTTGAAGATATAGAGGTTGAGACACCATGGCCTATTCCCTGGTCTGATCACTATCTAGTCCAGTTTTCTGTTCCTACGCACAGGAAGAGGGAAGTACAACCTACTAAGGTAATTACTACGAGGAACTGGAAGGATTTTAACTCCAATTCTTTCACACAGGCCCTGATGGAGAAAATGCCCATCTTAGATATAGATGTTAATCTAGCTAACAATCAATTGGAAGCATGGATCACAGAGGTATTAGATAAGACAGCACCGTGGAGCACCAGGACTCCTAAAAGACAAAATATAACAGTACCCTGGTTTAATGAAGAGTTGATGATAGCCCAAAAAAATGCAAAAGGTGTGAGAGAGTCTGGAGGAAGGAATATAATAGCGAGTCGAAAGGAAATTATAAAAAAGAACTAAAACAATATCATTCCTTAATTAAGAAAGTCAGATGTAAGTTTTACACTGAAAGGATAGAAGGTGCCAGCAATTCCCAGAAAGAAATGTTTGCGATACTGAAATCCTTAAGAACACAGGAAAACAGGAACGATACAGATGCCTCGGAGGAGAGCTGTAACAAGGTGGCAGAATTCTTCGCAGATAAAGTGGCCAAAATTTACGACACCTTCCCGATTGAAGTACGGGAAGGAACTACTAGGGCTGGTGATAGCCAGACAAACCTTGTTGGAGCAACGTTGGATGAGTTCAAGATACAGGAACTTGAAGAAATTACCATCATAGCAAAAGGGATAAAATCGGGATCCCCTCTGGACCCAGCCCAACCAAAAATTATAATGCAGGGAGCTAATGTAATCATGCCATATATTTCTGATCTTATTTCCTGCTCCTTTCAAAATGGCGTAGTCCCCACAAAATGGAAACAGGCCATTGTGAAACCACTCAAAAAGAAGCCATCACTGGAGTACACAGTGCTGGAAAATTTACGGCCTATTTCGCTGCTGCCTTTAAGCGAAAGTTGCTGAAAAAGCGACTAATAAGCAACTCACAGACCACATAAATAAAAACGACCTACTGCATCCTTCCCAATCAGGTTTCAGAATGGCCCACTCGACTGAGTCAGCTCTTCTTATAGCCACAGAAATATTAAGGAAATATGCAGATGAGGGACAAACAGCCGCACTGATTTTATTAGATCTCAGTGCGGCGTTTGACACTATCTCCCATAAGCTTCTTATCCAAAGACTAGAGGCGTGTGGCATAAGGCGTAGGGCATTGAGTTGGTTGACATCATTTCTCTCCACACGAAGTTTCCAAGTCGCTCAACAAACCCATCTGTCTAAGAAGACTCCCTTGGCTCAAGGGGTCCCACAGGGCTCAATTCTGAGCCCCACCTTATTTAATATTTATGTGGGGCCATTGGCGGAGTGTGTGGAGAAGTATGGGGTGTCAATTGTTTCTTACGCTGACGACACACAACTAATTATGATGCTAGCACAAGACAGAGGCCAGGCTGCGACCCGGTTCTCCAAATGTTTAGAAGAGGTGGCAGACTGGATGTCTAATCACTGCCTCAAGCTAAACGGGAGCAAAACGGAGGTCATGGTAGTAGGCAGAACGCCATCTTTATGGTCACACGCGTGGTGGCCTGAAACTCTAGGTCAATTGCCTCTCCCCAAATTAGAAGTTAAAAATCTCGGTATGTGGCTTGACCCCGAGCTGACTTTTGAAAGTCAGATTCGGAAGGTAGCAGGCAAATGCTATGGAAATATGAAAATTCTGAGGAAGGTCCTAGACCTACTACCATCGAAATCCCGGAAAACTATAGTACATGCGGTAATAACTTCACAACTAGATTACGGGAATGTACTTTACCTAGGTGCTACTAAAAGGGGTCTTGCCAAACTACAAAGAGTACAGAATGCCGCAGCATGGCTGGTACTGGGCCTGCCAAGAAGAGCGAATACGAAGAAAGCATTGACAGCCTTACATTGGCTCCCGGTAGAAAAGAGAATCGCTTTTAAGGCAATGTGCCACTGCCATCGTATTCTAGCAAAGAAAGGCCTGAGATATTTGCAACAGCTAATAACCCATTACATCCCAGGACGGAATCTAAGGTCTATGGGGATGGCACAGGTCACTGTACCGAGAATATTCAGAGCTAGAATGGGAGCTCGCTCATTCAGGTACCGTGCAGCCATAATGTGGAATGCCTTACCACTAAATCTAAGAACAGAACCTTGCAAAAGCAGTTTTCGTAGACAGCTAAAAACATGGCTGTTCAGGCAAACCGGATAGACGTACAGGTTAAGGAGTTTTACACAGCATAGCAGTTTAGGTGGAGGACAGCTATCTCCCCTCAAAGTGTGTCTTCAGCGCGGGGACACACCGGTGGTGTAACCAGGCGCTCTATAAATGAATAAATAAATAAATAAATGACTTGCGTAGTAATGGCAGTGCGTGATAACGCGGTCGTTGTAACGACCGCGTTGTTATGGCACGCGTTGTGATGACTCGCGTTGTAACGAGTCATATTCAATTATTTGGCCTTTTAGAGAGGGTGTCCAGCTCTTAAAGCGCTGTGCAGAGAGGCCATTATCAAAGTGAGTGTAAGAATAAAAATGTCAAAGTCAATGTTAAAGTAAAAGAAGTAGAGGTGGAGTATAAAGATGATTTAGATTTTGAGTGTGGACAGATAGTCTTGCAAGCGGGTTGCGGTGTGCAAAAGAGTCCTATTGATGAAATTTTAGTGGATGGTACACAAACTAAAATCTTGTTTGACTCTGGAGCTTAGATATCGTTGGCTTCCAATCATTTCTTTAATCATAATCTGGAGGGGATTGTGAAATTGATGAAACCTGACATCAGACCTTTGGCCTATGGTGGAAAACCTATTAAATTGAGAGGGTATTGCATGGGAATGATTGAGTATAAGTGAAGATGGGTTGCTGGAAAGGTTTATGGTTCGTTAAGAGGTGACAGAATTCTAAACTGCTTTCACCAACGAGATCTTGGGGTCATGCTCGATCCCAACAGTGATCCCCCCATAATTGTGAAGGATGGGGTACAGTCGGTCACACAAGTTGGGAATGGGTTACCATCAGAGGAATTTGTGAAGAATTTGATAGAAGAATTTCTATCTGTGTTTACATCTGAATTGGGGATTCTTAAGGTGTATTGTCACAAAATTAAGTTGAGAGAAGGCACACAACCTAAATGTGGTAAGGTGTGTGGAGTACCATTTGCTGTGAGGAATGAGATGCAGTTGGAGTTGTAAAAATTGTTGAAAGACAGAGTCATTGAAGAGGTGGATGGAACAGATTGGTTGGCTCCAGTGGTTGTTGCCAAAAAGAGCAGTGGAGAGTTGCGACTCTGTGTGGACCTGCGTGAACTAAACAAGGGAGTGGTGATAGATAAGTATCCCATCCCAAATATTGTGAGATGTTGACATAATTGAAGGGGGCTGAAGTGTTTTCCTCAATCAATTTAAAGTCAGCGTATCATCAACCACAACTGGAGAAGAATTCAAGGGATGTTACTGCTTTTATAATGCCTTTTGGCACATATAGGTTTAAAAGAACGTCGTTCGGATTGGTATCGGCAGCCTCTGTGTTTCAGAGAGCTATGGAGAAAGTCTGAAGGGCTTGGATGGCATTAAAATATATCAGTATGTACCTAAGTTCCTACATCTCTTTCAGAGTCTGCCAATTCCCATGGAAAGGGAATACTTGTACTCTCTACGCACTCTCTTAACAAGATTTATCTGGCAAAATAAGAGAGCCCGCCTATCTCACAAACTCCTGCGACGCCCAAGGGATGAAGAGGGACTAGCTCTGCCAGATTTTCGTGTTTACTATAAAGCAGCCCAATTACGTGTGATAACTGAATGGTCGCAGTGAGAATCAGATAAACACTGGCTCCACATGGACCGGGCAATAGCGGGGAGAGTCATCTGGGACCTACTGTAGAAGACAAAGGCAGACCGCCCGCATAACACATACATTAGCACTCCCACGAGAACAACCCTGCAGGTGTGGGATGAGGTAGTCAAGGCAGCTAATTGGAAATCGTTCCCCTCCCCATTTACCTCTATACATTAAAATCCAGCATTCCCGCCAGCACAACAACAAGGGCCTTTTGATACATGGAGGGAGGGAGGGAGGGTGCCTTGTCTTGTCACCTTTTTATAATTGGGATATACTCACTCACCTTTGAAAACTGCAAAAGACCATTCTAACTTACAGACTACGTACATTATCACTATTTACAACGAAGACACTGGGCCTTGCAGCCAAACGTTAGGGAGGCGGCAATGCCGGAACTTACGCAAATTGAAAACTTCGTCAAAAGGGCTAACGCGAGCAAGGGCACAATCTCTTTTCTATACTCTCTATTGCTCAACATGCTGCCTTCCCTACAACCACGATACATGACCTTTTGGGAACATACATTGGGACACAACATATGGGAGAGCCACTCGAGGGCTCTATGGTAGGATATAGTTCGACACAATTGTTCTATGGGCCTGAGGGAAGCACACTATAAATTGCTCTATGATTGGTATCTCTACCCTGCCAAATTACATGAACTCTTCCCTCACACATCTGAGTTGTGCTGGCAGGGGTGCGGACTACTGGGTGACTTTCGTCATATATGGTGGGACTGCCCCACGATAAGACCCTTTTGGTTAGAGATTTTGGCCCAAATCAAAGACATGTTAGGATACCCCCTCCCAGACACCCCTGATTATGTCCTGCTAGGCCTACGAGACTCATCCCTATGTTATCAAACAGGAACTGATCAGGCTGTGGTGTGGCTTTGCCTGGTAGGGGCTAAACTGGCAATTGCAGCATCATGGACGAAAAGGGAGGCTCCCACTTTGTCCATCAACTGTTGTTTTTGCATTTGACACAATGGCACGCCAAACTCTGGCAGGCAATCACAATAGAAAGAATGAGTGCAATCTTTCGAGATGATTTTAAGAATTTTGAATATGCCCGGGGACCACTAATAAACTACCTTTCAAAGGGCATCCCACTCAAAGCATGTCCTATTATAGAACGCGAGCACTACGCCTATTCCAGATCTGAAAAATCACTCTCACCGACAGAACTTTCCCGATACTCACTACCTTACGAATAACATACTCTTGTACATTGCTAGAGTCTGTTGTCTTGTTTCTTTCACAGTGGGGTTAAGGGGAGATGGGAGGGCAGGGATGGAAGGGAGAGTTAGAGAAAATAAATGGGAGTTCCACAGGTTCAAAATGTTAGTATTGAGGAATAATGAATCTGGTGTGGAAAACTCTGTGAGAATTAGAAGAGCGCTGTAAACTGTATAGGAAGATCTAAGCCATCTCACAGGTTAGAGATGGAACCATGATTGACCTTGTAAGATGTATATTGCAAAAATGATAATAAAAAGAACTTTGACAAAAATAAATATCAGATCACATTCTTATTTATGGTCTCGATGTTGTTGTGCATGATGAGAGCGTGAAGATGGTTCTTAAGAGGTTAATTTGACAATAAAAAAGGAAACATGTAAATGTAGGCAGACATTCATAGAATACCTAGGACATGAAGTTTCAAACGATCGAGTGAAACCAAAATTAAGCTTGATAAATGCCATAAATGGTTTGTCCTCCCCTACAAATAAAGAGGAGCTTCTCAAATTTGCAAAGATGGCACAGTATTATTGTAAGTTTATACCTAATTTTGCATCTAAAAGTACTAAGATGACACTTTTGTTAAAAAAGGGGCGAAGTTTCTCTGGGACAAGGATTGTGAAGAGGAATCCAAAATTATAAAAAGAGAGCTCATTGGTTCTTCAGATTTGCCACCATTCATTACCGATGCAGGTGTCAAGGGGTTAGGAGCAGTTCTTTGCAAGGGGATGGTCCTCACACTAGGACTAATATGTTTGTGTCTAGAAGTTTGCGAGGTCCAGAGACGAGGTACTCAGTTATCGAGAAAGGCCTTAGCTATATATTGGGCGGTCAGGTAAGTAAGCCATTTTTATGGAAGTGTTAGTTTAGTGTTAAGACTGACCACAAAACTTTGAGAGAGATATTTCAGAGCAAGGGGATTGACACAGTGTCAGTAAGAATTACTCACTGGGTGGTGGCATTGCAAGAATAGAATTTTGTAGTGGAATATATCCCGGGTATTAGAAATGTTGTTGCGATGCTCTATCTAGATTAGTGCCAGAACATTAAGAAGTTGAGTCTGAGTAAGATAATGCGGAAGAGGAAGAGTTTGAATGTGTTATTGACGGGGCAGCTATTTCCTAGGAGGAATGGAATTGTGTGAAGGTGGCGGTATTCAAGAAGTGTTTGAACAGTTAAGAGTTGGTTGGAGTAAGAAGGAGTGTGTTGGCTAGGAGAGTCAGAATTTTTGGACCATGAGAGAGAAGTTATCTGAGTTAAATGGTTTGTTGTTTTGTGGCACTAGGTTGGTGCCGCCGGTTGCTATTGAGAAAAATGTTGCTCAAACTGTTGCATGTAGGTCACTTGGGCTTTTCTAAGACAAAGGAGAGGTTAAGATCGGTTTACTGGTGACCAGAGATGGACACTGATGCAGAGAGATTGGTTCGGAAGTGTGTCCAATGTATGATGATTGATAAAATTTTGAAGCCTAGGACTCAGCCGATGGTTATGAGACAGTTACCTAAAGGTCCTTAGGATGAAGTTGCACTGGACATTTTGGGTCCCATTCATGGTCAAGGTGGCACATTTTATGTTTTGGTTTTAATCGATCTGTATTCACGATGGGCAGAGATAACAGTCACCAGGGGCATTGATTGAAACCAAACATGTAGTTGCATTCATTCAGGATTTTATTGATAGAGAGGGTATCCCCAGAAAATTGTTGACTGATAATGGTGTGCAGATGGTTTCGAGGGAAACTGAGGGATTTTTGACTGAGAAAGGTATCATACATAAAAAATGTGCGTTATGTCACCCTGCAGTCTATGGAGTTGTGGAGCGCTTTAACTGGGTGATGATTAGAATGGTGAAGGACAATGCTGTGGACTGGAGAGAGGAGGTGTGTAGGAAAGTGTGTGTGCATCATTTGGCCCATCATTCTGTGACTGGGAAATCATCGTTTGAAATATTGAGGAAAAGAAGGGTGTTATATTTGTACCTTATCTTTTCTTACCTTGTGAGGAATGTGGAATGCGATCTGCTCTCACGTTCCAGATTCCAGCTCGGGTAGTTATGTTCCAAGGAAGTCAGTTAGAGATTGGCTGGCAGAGGGACAGCTACTCGTATGTTGCAGGGAGCCTTTACAAATAAAACTTTTATTCCACCTCACCTAGTATGCAGTTAATCTTAATTTCCACTACGAGAATTTGGCAATGAGCTGAGCCAGCCGATCCCTGCGACGAGTTAGTAGCTGCGGACCCAGCGTGCGGTCAGGAGCTGCCGTGGCCTGTGAGGAAGATTCACACCACAGGCATCGAGGAAGATTTCACCATGTATCTGGTATTGAGAGGAAAGGATTACGTCCTTATTGACATTTGGGTGAGAGCAAATTTTGGCACGAGCCGCCGGCACTAAGTGGAACAGACAAGAGTTAGACACAAGAGCACAGCGGGTGCGAGCGAACCTTAAAAGCTTTGAGCGCCATCACAAGAGTTAGACACGAGAGCACAATCAGCACGAGCGAATCTTAGAAGCTTCGTGTGACACCACGCGCATCAGACGTCCGCCCCCACGCTCCTAAAACAAGCTCTACCGCCCTCCAAATTCACGTTCTCCTGCACGACGTCGGAGGACATTTGATTTTTTCCAAACGTCGAGAGCTGCATTAATACAGCTTTCTGCCATTGTTTGTTGGGAACCTACAAACGATACAGTGACTCGCTCACTTGCTTCGCGAGTCTAACCTTTGGTGACTCGCACACCACTACCTTCTCGTAGTTTGGTATTTGCTCTTCATTGCTTACTATAACTTACGCACTTGTTTGGCGAGTCGTTTTTCAGTGACTCACACACCATTGATTCTATATTGTCCAGTTTAGCAGAATATTACAGTACCCTGCAATTGCTGGTTGTGATTCGGTTAAAAGCACAGTGACTCGCACACTTACTTCGTGAGTCATTTCTTTATCTTCAGTAACTCGCACACCATTTACTTCTCATCCTTTACCTTTTCATTAGTTACGCTGCCATTTTTAAAACAAAACATTTTAACTCTTGCTGCACCAGTATTTTTGTGTTCATATTTCTAGAAAGTCTCCCATTTATATTCTTTATTTCCGGCCATGCAATGTCATGGTGCAATTGTGTCTCCCCCAGTATTTCTTGCTTCACCAGGTCATCTTTCTATCGAATGGGAAGACTGGTTAACAATGTTTGAGACTTACCTGGAGGCTTTAGATGGCGTTAGTTTCAGTGCTTCCTGTAAAAAAGCTTTATTCCTAAACAACCTAGGCAAAGAAGGACAACACTTTTTAAAATATTAACCACCTGCTACCCAGCCCAATGGGCAACCGGTGGAAGCTAAAAAGAGGTTGGAAATCAGACTTGCTAAAGAAATTAATTTAGTCATGGATCGTTATAAATTCTACACTCACCAGCAAGAAGAAGGTCAATCAACAGATAATTTTGTCTCTAAGCTAAGAGAGCTCTCTCTGAAATGTAAATTTGGGGCCATGACTGATGAACTAGTCTGTGATCAATTGATTGTTCATTGTAGGTGCAAGAAGACTCAGGAATGTCTTTAGGCAGCCAAAAATCCATCACTCAGAGATGCCATAGACATTGCTAAAGTAGTTGAACAATCGCAACATTGCATGTGTGAAATGGACAAAAAAAGAAGCAATAATGGGGATGTTGTCTCTACTGTTGTCAGAGAAGTCACTGATGTAGATGCTGTACTAAAATCTGGCCACCATGTACCAAAATTTAGGCAGTCAACTAAGTCTTGCTATAGGTGTGGCAGTACTTTCTACACTGCAGACTATCGCAGATGTGTAGTTATAGATAAAAATTGTAGGAAATGTGCCGGCAGGGGTCACTTTGCGGTAGTATGCAGGCAAATGGGCAAACCCAGGGTAGCTACCATAGATGTAGATAATAGTGTTGTGGCACATGAAGATATGATTTTAAGTGTGGTTGAGGCTGAGGAAGGACTGGGCAGGAGAAATAGACCTAAGGCGGAGTTCACTGTCAATGGGAAAATGATACAACTTCAGATAGACTCCGGTTCTATGTATACAATCATTCCAAGAGTAGTGTCTGAAAAACTGTGGTCGGGAGTGAATTTGTCGCCTAAGGATATCAATCCAGGTGGGTATCAAGGAGAGGCCACTGAGTTGTTGGGATACATGGAGGCAACTATAGAATTCAGTGGAATAACAATACGAGGCAACGTTTATGTGGATGGGCCACCCATTTTAGGCTGGATGCATCAATACAACCTTTGTAGTGTTGTGAATCCCAGGACTCCAATTCAAGTAATGGTTGTTGAAGACTTCAGTTTGAAAGACATTTTAGAAGAAGCTAGAGAAGTCTTTAGAGAAGAGCTGTGATGCTTGGAGGGGTATGTTCATAAAATAGTATTGAAGCCTGATGCAGTACCTGTACAGCACAAACTACATAGAATTCCTTTGGTGGCTCAAGTGGCTGTAAAAGTAATGCTTAGGGATATGGTGTCATCTGTTGTGATTGAACCTGTTGAAAGCTCTATGTGGGTTTCCCCTGTTGTTACTACCAAAAAACCTGATGGTAAACTCAGATCTTGTATTGATTTGAGATCGCTCAATGAGAATGTAGTAGCGGACACACATCCATTGCGCAACATAAATGAGCTAATCTTGGTGTGAGATATTTCTCCAAGTTGAACTTGAAGAATGTGTATCATCAAATCAAGCTGCATGAACAGTCCAAACCACTCACAGCATTTATTACTATGGAGGGTATTTTCCAATGTACCAGGATGCGATTTGGCCTGTGTTCGGCTACAAGCGTTTTTCAACGCATGATTAGTGAGTTATTTAAAGACATGACCAACATTGTTTACTTTCAAGATGATATTCTTGTACAGTTGAACAACATAATCAGATTCTCAGACAAGCTCTACACGAGATAAAAGAGGCAGGGTTGTCACTTAGCTGTGAGAAATGTACATTTTAATTGACAGGGTGGAGTATTTGGGATATGATATATCTGCTGAAGGTGTTAGGCCAAAGGAAAAGCTTTTGGATGCTATTTGGTTAGCTCCCATGCCTGATGAAAAAGATAAATTGAGGTCCTTCTTAGGTCTCATTGAATCTTATTCAAAATTTGTACAAAGACTTTCTAAGAAGACCGAGACTCTAAGGTTGCTCTTAAAGAAGGGCACCACTTTTGAGAAGGGGGAGCAGCAGCAATGTTGTTTTGACTTGATCAAAAAGGAAATTTGTGGGGCTGTTATTCCTATACCCTTTGATACTAAATTAGGATCCATTCTTACTGTGGATGCCAGTGCCACAGGTCTTGGGGTGGTGTTGGCCCAAGTTTATGAGGGGCATGAGAAAACCATGGCATTTGCGTCCAGGATATTGACTGATTCAGAGAGGAATTATACTGTTATTGAACGGGAACCCTTAGCGGCAGCCTGGGTTGTGAGAATTTTAGAACTTACTTATGGGGTTCCAAGTTTATTTTAAGATCTGATCATAAACCCCTGGTGAAGGTACTGTTGCCGGGTGGAACGGATAAATGCTTGGCGAGACTTGCCAGATTGGCTGCTCGTTTACAGGAGTACTGTTATAAAGTGGAGCACATCCAGGGATGGAGAAACATTCAGGCGGATTGTTTAACAAGACTGTCTGTAAAATGGCAGAAAATGGATGGGCCATCTGTTTTGGCGTAAGAAATTAAAGGGGCTGTTGGTTTAGTCCAAGATGTTTTGAGTGTGGTAGGAGCGCATGCCATTACAGAGCAGGACGGGATCAAAGAGATGGAGTCGGAATGTTACCCTGCAGGAAGAAAGGTGTTTAGTGTTGCAAGGAAGTAGGAGAGAGAGTACTGTGTCTCTCTGTGTCAGGCCTTATCTAAAACTTTTGGATGAGTTGTCTGTGTGTGGTGATGTCTTGGTGATGAGAGATGAGCAATTCATTCCTCCTCAGGGCTTTGGGAACAAACTTATTGAAATAGTGCATGACGGACACCTAGGGCAAACTAGAACAAAACAGACGTCGCGTGTGGACTGGTGTTGGCCTGGTTTGGATTTTGAGGTAGATACATGGGTGGAAAGGTGTGGTGTTTGCAAGGAGAGTGAGAAGCATTTGAGAGTGGGAGCGCAAGTGGATTTGGGGCACATAGTTGATTCTGAGCGACCTTGGCATACTGTTTGCGTAGATTTTATCGGCCCTATGAATGAATTGAGAGGAGATTTGCCATTGTGGTCGTAGACGTGCATACCAAGTGGCTAATTGTAACATGTGTATGAAGGAGATTACCACCAAAGCGACTGTGGGTGTATTGAGGGAGATTTGGAGTGATGAGGGTATACCATCTGTTGTTATTACAGATAATGGCAGGCAACTGACTTCTCAGGAAATGCGAGGGTTCCTAGAGGGTTCCTAGAGGTTCCTAGAGGCTTCTGGGGGGTGATGAGCTCTCCTAAACCTTGTCCTCTCTACAACAGGATCATAGCACCTGGATGCGTGAATGAGAGATGTGCTAGAGAGGGAAGAGAAGAAAATGGAGGCGAGAAAGAGATGATTTGATGACAGAAAAAGAGTTAAAGCTACCAAAGTGAAGGTCAAAGATTGGGTGAGAACCAGAATGCCCGGAAGTTGTAGAAGATTTTATGAGCTGATACGGGTTGTAAAACTGTGTTAAGAATGCAATTAAGACAATAGATACTAAGTCGTAGAATCTGCGGTGAACTATGGGGTGGAAGGCAAGGTGGATGAAAGGATAGAGGAAGATGAAAGTGGGCGAAATGAGGAAGAGAGTGAAGGTGTGTGTCTGAGATGAAGTTATAGAAATATAATGCGTCCGAAGTATTTGGAGAATTTGGAGAATTATGTTCATAATAATACATCTGGTTAATTATATTTCTCCATTAGTATTGTAATGTTTTTTGTTATTTTCATTGCCTCTCATTATTATTCTAGGTATATATTTTATTTCTCCATTAGGTTTGTAATTTTTGTTTTTTTACATTTCGTCTGCTCTTTGAGTTCTTTGGTAGGCTTGTCTTTTTTGTATAATTATATGAGAGGGAGGTGTGTGGTAACTGGTAATTGTCTTGTGCGCCCATGCTGAGCTTATCTGTAACTATGTAGAATGTGATGGTGGGGTGTTCTATTAGAATTTCTACTAGGGTATGTTCTAATGCAATGTATTTTAATGAAAAGGGAACCGCAGCCTGACCTTGGCAGAAGGCTAGGATGTCTCTCCTATGAATTGTACCTCTCATCTCAACGTTCTGCGTCTACTGTGCATCTCATTTGGTGAAGAGACTACTTTGTAACAATCTCTAATATCAGTCTGTAAAATGTTATGTTTATATTTCATTTCTAACACATTTTAGCATCGAGTTTCTAAATGATGCATATTAGCAATGGACACCATATTACTAATACACTCCATATTAACCCAAACTTCCATTAATAAGCATGTTTCATTATTACAACTTTGTTTATATGTATTAATATTATTCTACATATGTTTTCTTCATCTCACTTTTTAAAAGCACACTTTTAAGCTGCTTCTACTACATTTGTGTCTGTTTCATGTATCTCAATCTGTCCTGTGTAATGAAAAATGTCAACCTTTTCGTGTGCTTTACCTAAAAATGTGTTGCGTATTATAATTTTCAAAATCTCACTGCATCAATGGTATGGAAGGAACTAGGAGGCTGCCAGTGTTGACAAAGAAATTCCGTCTGCTCTACCGAGAGGCCTCCCCCTACTCTCCTCCTTCCTTCACCTCAGAGTTCCATCTGACGCAGGTGTCTGCATTTGCACTCCAGCAGTTCTTATTTCACTCCACTTCATCTTTCAACTATCCACTTTCCAGCTAGGCTCTCTAAATAGCGTCTCCATTTCCCAAATTTGAGATGTTGGATTAACCTCAGTATCCATTACATTCCCATTGCCTCCGTGGCAAAATGAGCAGTGTGTTTTGTGATGACACTAGCAACAGATGTACATTTCTGCAGATGCTTGCCTTTATTCTTGTTATCTTGGAGTTCTGCATTTGTATGCATGTGCAAGCCTTAGTCTAAAGAGTCAGTCAGCATGTTTGTGAGATACAAACGTGCGTGTGCGTATATTATTTAACTGATAACCGAATTGTGGTCTCATATTGCCATTTTGGGGAGACAGCAAAAACCAGAAGGACAGACGCTAGGTGCTTTGAAAGTTATATTGAAAACCCAAGATGTCATTTGCCAGACCCTGTTCAGGAGGCCACTGGCCAGAAAGGGGCTACTGGGCCACAACCGTGAGGTTACGGCCTTTTACCACCGCTGTCCAATGGCCACTCTACTATTGCTCTGCAGACTGGGCCAAGAAAACCCTATTCGCACTTTAATCTCAGTAGTAGCGAAGAAAAGCAGTCACAAACTTTTCAGGAAGATTAGTATTGGGGTTACTGAGGCTCAATAATAAATACCATTGCCCTAGAAGCATATACAATCAATGTCCAGCCTTGTGCTTTACTTTGTAGAAAAGACTAGTACTTTATTGCACAGAAAGCATAGAATTCCACTACATAGTCAATAATACATGAATAGGAGGTTCAAGAGTGTGAGTCTTGGGGTCTCTACTGTCTAAGCCTCCACCTGTTTCTAGTGAGTCCCTGCTTACACTGGGTCCCCCCTCTTTAGGTTCAGAGTTGGAGGTATGTCTAAGGGTGCAGTTTGTGCTAGGGTGTGTATTAGCACTTAGTCCCCCGTTCAGTTTCTCACCAAGTTCGTAGCAGCAGTGCTGGGTGACATGGGTCGCATTCGGCCCTCCTGCGGCAGCTTGATCTCACCAGCAGAAGGAAGCCTCCAGGCGGCATGCAGCAGTCTTCTCTGGGGCAAAGAAAGCCAAAAAGTGAAATCTATTGCCAAAGCTTGTTGCCAGCTCCTCCTCTAATGCGCATTAGAGGGCTTGGAAAATATTGTGAGAGCTGGCGAGATGGAGGAGAGGCAGAAACCTAATGAATGCTTGGCTTGTTTTTTGTCCTGGGAGTCCTACAGGACTTTGGGCTGAGTCAGAGAAACGCATTGGGCACGACAAGCCAGGCTCGAGTCTTTAGAGGCTCACCCAGGTCCAGGTTGAAGAGACTCATGGACACAGCTCAAAGACGGTGACGAGGTGTATGATTGCAGTTTTATAATCATATAATTAACTTGGGAGAAAGGGGGGGACTATCAGAGCAAATACTCCTCAGTAACTTGTATAACAAAGTCAAAGTGCACGGATGATACAAAAATAAGTAGCCCCGTGTGAAACAATTGAAAGAACGTCAATTGTTTAAGGGTGGAAGCCCTCACCCACCCAGAGGAAGCATGCTTCATCACATAGACCATCCTCACATTGGTGAAAAAGACCACCAATGTGGACTTATTCTCTGACCACGCAGGGGAGCTCTTCAGGTTAGAAAAGTCCATTCCAGTGGATGTGGGGACCTCAGTGATCTGGATTGGTTGTGATGTGTGGCTAATGTAGAGAAAGGAACTGCTAAAACTACATTCTGGTAGGTCAGAAAATGTTATAAAGGGTCCTCGTGGGTAGGATGGAAATCTTTTAAGGGGAATAATTCAAAGGGTTGAATTATTCCCCTTAAAACACGTTTTCAATCCAAATGTCGAAATATTTCTCTTTAAAAGATTTTAATCTAAAAGGTTGAATTAGTCTCTTAAAAAAGATTTTAATGCAAGGGTTGAATTATTTCTCGAAAAAGTTTTTAATCTTATCCACTGGGGACTTTTATAATTTAATGGGTGTATTTCTGCGTGTGTTCAACATTTGAGGATTATTAAGAAAATCCAACTTTTCGTCTCTAATCCATCCTGGTCAATGTTTATATTAATTTCAAACTTGAATATGCTAATGGCTGCTACATAACCATTCCAGTCTTCTCCTCACGTAGTCTCCAAGGGTTTTAAGATATGGCAGTCAGGCTGATACATAATTTATCAAAAAACTATTGGGTCTTTGAAGCCCGTCGATCCCTTCACTGGCTGTTAATCAGATACAATTCAAATATTTGCCACAAAGCTGTTCATAACAGGACTACAATGTTTCTTCAGAAATTGCTTTCCAGGTACCCTACTCTGTGCCACCTTAGATCTAGCTCCTACTTGTTGCTTACTGTTCTGGGCTTCCTACGAATTATAATCAGGTAAGTGCTTTTGCACGTATTCCATTGCAACCCCTGGGTTCATGAAATATCTCCCACCTCATCTTTGTCATGTAAAGAATCAGAAGGCACTGAAAACGTATCTTTTCTGTTGAGACTTCTGGCTCCTCTATCAGTCCCTTAGTATCTTGGGTGACTGTTCAGTGCTTTATAAGTTTTCATTCATTCGTTCTTCAGTCTCTGAGTTTGGTCCGCCTCTGCTTCAGTCATTTTTTCCCTGGGGTTGCCTGCCGTGTTTCCTATGCCTGGTCGATATATCACTTCAAAATACTAGTGTTGTAATTGAAGTACCCACTTTTTCCCTGGCTGTCTGGGTGTGGCGTGAATTAACTGTCTTGGGGCCAGATGTATGACCCTTTTTTGCCGTCGCAAACGGGAGATCGGCCCGTTTGCGACTGCAAAATAGGGTCCTGGCATGTACAAACACTATTTTGCGAGTCACTGACTCACAAAATAGCATTTGCGACACTCGCTATTAGGAAGGGGCGTCCCTTCCTAATAGCGAGACTCAATGCCATGTACTATTGTTTTGCAACCGCACTTGCGGCCGCAAAACACTCGCAGCTTACCACCTACTTCAAGTAGGTGGTAAACCACTCGCAAACAGGAAGGGGTCCCCAGGGGACACCTTCCCCTTTGTGAGTGTGTGCGAAAATATTTTTTAAGAGCAGGCAGTGGTCCCAGGGACCACTGCCTGCCCTTAAAAAATGAAACTGAAAAGTCACTTGCCTCATGAATATTGATGAGGCATGCAATTTGCGACCCCATTGGGAATCGCAAAGTGACTGAGACACTGTTGTACATTCACTTTTGCGAGTCGCAAATTGCGAGTCGCAATTCGACGCAATTTGCGACTCGCAAAAGTGAATGGTCGTACATCTGGTCCTTTGTTTCCAGCATTTTAAAATGTTCTATGACAAAATGATTGGTCCAAGCTCACACACATTGTTCTATAGAAAGGATAGAGTCATAGCACTCACTAGCACCTAGTGTGACGGCAGGCAGGCAAACTAAGATGACCAGGCAGGTAGTAGGTGTACCTTCCACAGATCAAGCAGCAGAAAGGCCATGAAAAACATCTCAAGCTGCTATCTCTCATTTCAATTCGAGCAGAGAGAAACAGCGGCCCATGTGTCTCCGTTCTTATCAGTCTTCTGGCGTGATCACAAGTTACCAATAGAGTAAGGATGTATCCTTCATTCAGGACACACCGACCTCT
Source organism: Calotriton arnoldi (assembly GCA_963921515.1). NCBI lineage: Eukaryota > Metazoa > Chordata > Amphibia > Caudata > Salamandridae > Calotriton > Calotriton arnoldi. The sequence goes on along the minus strand of CAWUFW010008459.1, from coordinate 667,898 downwards.
CTCTGTGGGTGCAACAGTGAAGCCCCAGTGACAAAGGAGTGAGACCTGATCCTAGATTCCACAAACTGATGTGACCCACTGAGCCTGGTTGAGTCAGATGATAGCGACATCTCAAAGGGCATGGATGTGAAATCAGTTAAAGGTAGGGTGGAAGGCCTGGAGCCAGCACTACAAAGTGAATAAGCAGACAAAGAGTCATCCACTCTGAGACACCATGGGACATGTGGCCTGAGACAGCGCAAGTAAATAATGCAGCCACAACACCTGGAGGAGAGGAAACAATTAGCACCAGTGGGTGTCCCTCGTTGAGCTCTTTCTAGGAGCAGTTATATATAAGAAAATAGTTTCTCCTTATCGGACATCAAGATTGTATACATTTTTGGATTGAGGGAATCAATGGAGCTTCGGAAATCTGTGAATAAAGTGGTTGGGAGCAGACGTATGCCGATTGTTGCACTGCATCGGAGTTACCATATTTGCAGGTCATCAGGAGATTAAACTGGGAAGAACCCTCAACACATTCCCAAAATTTGCAAGAGGATCACTTTGGCAGAGGAACCCATGTATTTATTTAAACATGTATATACTGCACATGGACCAAAAGGTATTAGGGCCCTTCACATTGAAAAATAAGAGTATTACAGGGATTACATGATGGTGGGGTGCACAGCCAGCCCTGCCACTCTGCTGCTCTGGCATTTTTTCGCTGAGCTGCTGAATAGGAGCCTGCTTTGAGAGCAAGATGGGCTGCCATAATCCTAGTACCAGCATTGGCAACCTACCCCACCCCTCCAACGTAACATGCATGCTCATAAATAAACACACAACACATTTCTTGTTTGGGTAAAATTGCTGCAGGTTTATTACATACACCGTTATGTAATATGGTGGGTTATCTTACGGGCGATCCAAGGGCAGGCAACCGTCTGGGCCGCCTGCCCGCCTGATGAGCCAAGCAGCACTGGGGCGAACCCCATCTGTGCTGCCACTTCTGGTGATCCTCTTCCCGGATCACGTGACACATGGTTCCTTATTACTCACGCCCCTTTCAGGGCGGAGCGTAGCATAGCAAACCCCCGGTTGTTCAGGCCCACAACCGCCCGAAGGACTAACGGGGCGCCGACACGGTTTTCTAGGAACCTCCCATGAGGCTCCTAGGATTTGGCTCTGGCACCCACCATGGTGCCGCGCAGAGGTACCCTTCTGTACCCCTCTGCTTCCAGATCGCCCTGTAACTCCGCCTGCAACGAAAAAAAGACAACATTACAACATTCTCTGCCTCCTGCCTGCCACGAACCACGCCGGGTAAGCGGTAGGGTGGGAGACGGCGTGTCCGGGCGCGCGAAAGAGGACGACAAGATGGTGGGGGGAGGCCTATATACCCCTCCCCCTGTCCTCGCGCCCCGGACGTGATGCTTGCCTATCGCGCTGCGACAAGGCTTGGGGACTCCTCCCTGAGTCCCTGCCCCTACGGGGGTGTGGGGTGCCCAGCTGGTACTAGAGGGCTGCCCTCTTTAGTGGCCCCCTGCGGGGGCCTCGGACAGCCGCATAGTACCAGCATTGGCAACCTACCCCACCCCTCCAACATAACATGCATGCTCATAAATAAACACACAACACATTTCTTGTTTGGGTAAAATTGCTGCAGGTTTATTACATACACCGTTATGTAATATGGTGGGTTATCTTACGGGCGATCCAAGGGCAGGCAACCGTCTGGGCCACCTGCCCGCCTGATGAGCCAAGCAGCACTGGGGCGAACCCCATCTGTGCTGCCACTTCTGGTGATCCTCTTCCCGGATCACGTGACACATGGTTCCTTATTACTCACGCCCCTTTCAGGGCGTAGCGTAGCATAGCAAACCCCCCGGTTGTTCAGGCCCACAACCGCCCGAAGGACTAACGGGGCGCCGACACGGTTTTCTAGGAACCTCCCATGAGGCTCCTAGGATTTGGCTCTGGCACCCACCATGGTGCCGCGCAGAGGTACCCTTCTGTACCCCTCTGCTTCCAGATCGCCCTGTAACTCCGCCACAGCTCTGGAGGTGGCCACCGTCGCCGCCAGAGCCCCCACCAAAACAGCTCCTTTCTCACCTGCAACCTCTCATTTCCAGGCCTCCTGCAAAGCTAGGGAAGAGATCCCTCCCACTGGTGATAGATGAACCCCATCTATATCACAATAGCCCTTGCCGGTAGCCTGGATCAGCTAGTGTCTAATGCAACACAAAGGCCCTTCTGCCCTGTGAATTTGTGCCAAGAACTATCCACCCTCCTGTGGGAAAGTTCCACTACTTCACATAACTCAGCCCCGTGCCAACTCTGGGCGGGGCAGATGATTCCCTGGCTCACATTGCCCCATTAATTTGCTGAGCTCACCTAGCTGCCGTCCTACTAGGACGGTGTGTCTAGCACACCTGTGTCCCCACTTAAGGGACAGCTGCCCGCTTGTTGGGAGACCGCTCCCACACCCACCTGCCTACTTTTGGCTATTCGGGCGAGAAGGATTATATTTTAACCTTTGCACCGTCCATTTGCTTTCTAACTCATGACGCACAGGAATGTCCATAACTAGACGTGTGTGACAATGAGCCAGGGTGCCCTCCTGCCCTTGCCGTGCATCCCTTATTTCTTATGGGAATTACGCCAGCCCAGCTCCCTTCGTGGTGAACCCCCCTAGGGATACCAGCTAGAGAATCCGTCTGATTGATGCAGTGCGCACTGGCTGCCATATGGTGCCTAACCTTAAGGATTGGCTAAGTCCTACTTTGCCCTTCATCCCAGAATATTCCCGAATAGGGGGTTCACACTGCTCACCTTGCCTTTTGTGCTTGGCACCTTGTTCCCCCCTTTCTTGGGGACGCAGCACAATGTGTTAGCTGACAGCACCCCCGCCCAGTGAGGCTAATCTAGCTAACCGGGCAGGGCATTTGACCTTAACTGCAGGAAAAGTCAACAGGCTAGAACCCTCCCTGCGAGAGCCCCCCAAATAGGGGGGCAGGGGCGTTCACACTGCCCACCCCAGGGCAACCCCAGCAGTGGAAAATTACCTGCTCAGTTAAATTTTGCTTTTTGTTGATCACTGGACATGCCAAATGTTCTTTTACATAGTAGCCTTTTGTGCTCGACACTTTGTGTCCCCATTACTTGGGACGGCAGCCCACTGTTGGCTGACAGCGTCACCACCCAGTGTTGCATCTATTACTGACCTGGCTTGTGTTTGCGCCTAACTGCAGGATCATAGTCAACTGCCCTTGGTTCTGGGGTGCACTTATTTTGCCCTGTTGCCCAGACGTATGCACAAACCCTTTTGCTTGCTACCCTGGTGAACACCTTAATGGTATCAAAGCTGGTTTGAAACAATGTATGTCTTGCGCCCACTACTGGAGACACCTCACCCTTTCGTGCAATTACAACTTACGCAGTGCACCCCGCTTGCCTAACTGCCGTCGGATCACAGATGCACAGTACCTACTGTGCATCTCCGACCCTGGATGCTTTAAACCTGCCACAGTGACGGAAATCAAGCTTCCCAGTTCCCCGTTTAGCTGCAGTACACCTTCAGTGGGTCCGCTAGGAGATACCACAAACAGACACACCTATATGTATTGTGCCCACTATTGGAGACAACTCACCCCTTCGTGGAGTGACAACTACACAGGTGCCTACCCAAGTCACCCAACAGACAAGTTGGCCCTGACTACCTTGTGTTCTGGTGCCAGGTTTGGGAAGAGCCTTGCCTTCACTAGCTGCCCCCTGGGAAACAAGACAGTGCTCTGGCCGCAGCGCAGCGATGCCCTCGTGTAGCATCGAACCCCTGGTCAAATAAGAGTGACAACTCCAACTTACTTAAGACTACACCATGACCATGGGTGGAGTTTAGCTCTTCCCCAACTTCTGCTAGCGTAACCCACGGTCACGCCTCCTGTTCAGTTCACTTTAGTAATTCATGGCACTGACCCACAAGGGCCTAATACTGGGCTGTGTAAATGGGGCCCAGGGTGACCTTAAACACTCGGCTTGGTGTGGATGGGTGCTACCAATACCTGGCTGAAGTGCAATCCCTTTGACAATCACTCCTGACAAGATGTGCCAATGCAGGTAGAAGCAAGAGTTATCCAGCCCACCTTACTTCCTGTCCCAGTGATCTGAGTAACTTATTGAAAGATGCACATTTGAACTGGTAGCGGAAACTGTTACTTACGCCTGCAAATGCTCTGCTCAGAGCAACCCGCCAGACAATGGCTTCCATTGAAAGGCGGTGCCAACAGACCTCCAAGCACTTAAGGCGGTACCTCTGAGTAGGGCTCTAATCTAACAAATGCCCCGTGCATCGGATACCGCCTCTGGCTGTAAGCCGCTCAGTGCTACTGATGCCTTGGCGCTTCCTGACCCACAGCCAGCTCACCCTGATACAATCCGCTCGTGACTGGGACTCAACAGTGCGGCGAAAGCACGAGACATACCAGCCTGACCTTAGCTCTTCACCAGGCTCCCACACAAAAGCCATCCACAACCTTGTGGCCTAAAACATTCGCCCTGTGGGGCGGTTGCGAATGGACTGCAAACAACTCCTAGGCATTCTCTACTCATGTTGAAATGGAGTTACTGGTTGGCTAGGGTATGCGCCTAAGCCTGGCCGAACCCACCTCTCTAGTCAGGAGAAGGGGTTGCACACTTAGGCTGACTCCTGCCCACCCCTAGGTGGCTAGGTAGAGACTTTGGCTTATCCCAGAGGCAGTGTAAATTTAATGTGCCAACCGCACTCCCACAGTGGCACACTACAGCAGAGACTCCATACCAGGTTATTTTAATTACCCTTCGTATCGTCCACCCAAGAGAGACTTAGTAACATCTGCCCCCATCACCCTGTGCTACCAACCTCTTCATAACATCACATGGATTACATACTCACTAGGTCAATCGGGCCACCGTCCTACAGCTCAATTAGCACAACCCCGTAGTTGCTCAGCTATAGGGGCTCCAGATAATCTCAGGTGTGAGAAAAGTCTTTCTAACGTAAGCCAACCGACGGTTTATACGTGTAAGTGACTGGCCCCCAATATGGTATGACCAAACCAAGGTTGAAGCAATAGGAGCATGAGTCACCCTAGTCAAGTCAATCCACTGCGGGTAGCATGCAAAGCTAAGCCATTGCATAAATCACCTGCCAATGCGAGCGGACCAAGCATTCGCCGCTCCCTAAGTCTCCAAGGGTTTTAAGATATGGCAGTCAGGCTGATACATAATTTATCAAAAAACTATTGGGTCTTTGAAGCCCGTCGATCCCTTCACTGGCTGTTAATCAGATACAATTCAAATATTTGCCACAAAGCTGTTCATAACAGGACTGCAATGTTTCTTCAGAAATTGCTTTCCAAGTACCCTACTCTGTGCCACCTTAGATCTAGCTCCTACTTTTTGCTTACTGTTCTGGGCTTCCTACGAATTATAATCAGGTAAGTGCTTTTGCACGTTTTCCATTGCAACCCCTGGGTTCATGAAATATCTCCCACCTCATCTTTGTCATGTAAAGAATCAGAAGGCACTGAAAACGTATCTTTTCTGTTGAGACTTCTGGCTCCTCTATCAGTCCCTTAGTATCTTGGGTGACTGTTCAGTGCTTTATAAGTTTTCATTCATTCGTTCTTCAGTCTCTGAGTTTGGTCCGCCTCTGCTTCAGTCATTTTTTCCCTGGGGTTGCCTGCCGTGTTTCCTATGCCTGGTCGATATATCACTTCAAAATACTAGTGTTGTAATTGAAGTACCCACTTTTTCCCTGGCTGTCTGGGTGTGGCGTGAATTAACTGTCTTGGGGCCAGATGTATGACCCTTTTTTGCCGTCGCAAACGGGAGATCGGCCCGTTTGCGACTGCAAAATAGGGTCCTGGCATGTACAAACACTATTTTGCGAGTCACTGACTCACAAAATAGCATTTGCGACACTCGCTATTAGGAAGGGCGTCCCTTCCTAATAGCGAGACTCAATGCCATGTACTATTGTTTTGCAACCGCACTTGCGGCCGCAAAACACTCGCAGCTTACCACCTACTTCAAGTAGGTGGTAAACCACTCGCAAACAGGAAGGGGTCCCCAGGGGACACCTTCCCTTTGTGAGTGTGTGTAAAATATTTTTTAAGAGCAGGCAGTGGTCCCAGGGACCACTGCCTGCCCTTAAAAATGAAACTGAAAAGTCACTTGCCTCATGAATATTGATGAGGCATGCAATTTGCGACCCCATTGGGAATCGCAAAGTGACTGAGACACTGTTGTACATTCACTTTTGCAGTCGCAAATTGCGAGTCGCAATTCGACGCAATTTGCGACTCGCAAAAGTGAATGGTCGTACATCTGGTCCTTTGTTTCCAGCATTTTAAAATGTTCTATGACAAAATGATTGGTCCAAGCTCACACACATTGTTCTATAGAAAGGATAGAGTCATAGCACTCACTAGCACCTAGTGTGACGGCAGGCAGGCAAACTAAGATGACCAGGCAGGTAGTAGGTGTACCTTCCACAGATCAAGCAGCAGAAAGGCCATGAAAAACATCTCAAGCTGCTATCTCTCATTTCAACTCGAGCAGAGAGAAACAGCGGCCCATGTGTCTCCGTTCTTATCAGTCTTCTGGCGTGATCACAAGTTACCAATAGAGTAAGGATGTATCCTTCATTCAGGACACACCGACCTCTCTCTGTGGGTGCAACAGTGAAGCCCCAGTGACAAAGGAGTGAGACCTGATCCTAGATTCCACAAACTGATGTGACCCACTGAGCCTGGTTGAGTCAGATGATAGCGACATCTCAAAGGGCATGGATGTGAAATCAGTTAAAGGTAGGGTGGAAGGCCTGGAGCCAGCACTACAAAGTGAATAAGCAGACAAAGAGTCATCCACTCTGAGACACCATGGGACATGTGGCCTGAGACAGCGCAAGTAAATAATGCAGCCACAACACCTGGAGGAGAGGAAACAATTAGCACCAGTGGGTGTCCCTCGTTGAGCTCTTTCTAGGAGCAGTTATATATAAGAAAATAGTTTCTCCTTATCGGACATCAAGATTGTATACATTTTTGGATTGAGGGAATCAATGGAGCTTCGGAAATCTGTGAATAAAGTGGTTGGGAGCAGACGTATGCCGATTGTTGCACTGCATCGGAGTTACCATATTTGCAGGTCATCAGGAGATTAAACTGGGAAGAACCCTCAACACATTCCCAAAATTTGCAAGAGGATCACTTTGGCAGAGGAACCCATGTATTTATTTAAACATGTATATACTGCACATGGACCAAAAGGTATTAGGGCCCTTCACATTGAAAAATAAGAGTATTACAGGGATTACATGATGGTGGGGTGCACAGCCAGCCCTGCCACTCTGCTGCTCTGGCATTTTTTCGCTGAGCTGCTGAATAGGAGCCTGCTTTGAGAGCAAGATGGGCTGCCATAATCCATTCATGCCTCCAAGGCCTCATTCTATCCATGGCCTTATACAGTGCGGGTTGGTTCCAACATTGCTGCTAGGGCTGATTTTGCTTTCCAGTCTGACCCTGATAGAAGGGGCTTCAAGCAATTAAAAACATTAGAGAGACAATTAATAACAGTTGCACGATTACTGAAAATTCCAGAGACACTTTGCAGAGATTAATTTAGATATTGTCTGAAGAGGTGGACTATGAGATTTTTCTCAAAGAGGACGAGCAGGGTCGAGAGTCTTATATTGGGGCAAAGACTTCCAGGTTGTGGTTTCTAAATTTCAAGAAATAAGGTGTAGATTTCCCCCTAGCCTCCCTAGATGGCAGTTCTGCTAGACGGAGGGGGGGCATAGTAAGGTTTATATACAGGGAAGCATCATTTACACGGAATCCCTTGTCATGATGGGAAACCAGTGGAGGTTGTGGAGCATTGGGGGTGATGCAATGGTATTTCCTTACAAACTGAACTAGTCTAGCAGCCAAGTGCGATACTGCTTTGAGGTGAGCAATGGGTGTTTGGTGAGCTATTGCTAGTATGGTTGTTCAGAAGTATAGTCTTCTTGGGATGATTAAGAGTGGTTAGCTATTGTAAGCTGACCTGTGAAGAAAGATTGACATATTTTCTAGAAGGTGTGGAGATTAGAATTAGTTGGTGTTGACACCTTCTTTTATGATGGATTACTTTCTGAGGCCACTTTAGAGCAAAGCCTAATAATTTGACTGAAGGGTTGGAGTAGGTGAAAAACCATCATAGCTCCTGAGAACACATACCCCTGCCCTACATTATTTTCATGTGTGTAACAAATAGGTTTTTGATTTCTACCTCAATGAATATGACAATTGTGTTTAAGGACCTCCTCATTTACATGAACTGAGAACTCAGACATTGCTCTGTGTTCAAGGGTGCCGCCTATGTGTGCCTTCGTTTGAGAGAGTGACTACTGTCCTCTCTGCCTAGCTTTGTGAAACTGGTGGCAGTGGCAGCATAATTTATAATTAAAGGGAAAGGCTTTTTGCCTGTCTTGTTGAGGTGGAGGTGACTACTGGCCTCTCCTGTTTAAAAGGCTCTGCAAATCTAATGTAACGATGGTCTTTCACCTGCATCTTTGTCAAATATATAGGTTTAGGCTGTGTATGGTGCAGGGTGAGAGCCAAGCCAGTGCATATGTTTGGCTGAATGCAACAGGGAAGTGATTCTAACTTCCCTTTGTGTGAATGGCACTAAAAAAAAGGGCACATCCTGGGCGAGGCTGACAATGTCTTTGTAACCTGGAAGGCTGAATTGTGAAATTCTTCCTTTCCACCAGAGTTTCACTGTAGATTGTTTGTAGTATCTAATAGGAGGGGTGTCAGAGTCCTCCTATCGAGTTTTCCTCCTGTTCACCTGCCAGAGTGGTCCCAGCTCTGCCCTCTCTCCACGGCTCAATCTATTTGACCTGGCTGTCTGGGCCCAATAAGAAAAAGCATATGAACTGTTTAGAGCCAACCCATAGTATGCCTCCAGGTATCCAAGCTCCTGCAGTGGCCAGGCATAGTTGGAGAAGCCACCAAAATCCAAAGGTGGCACCAGGGATGATTGGTCAGATCTGTGGATAAATACTCAGCAGTTTGCCATTTGCTGTGTTCCAAACCTCCTGGCGTCCAGTAATACCAATAAGCATAACACTCACCAGCCTGTCATCTGATTATATTTCAAACATGCTGCATAATTATACCCTTAACTGCATCACCCTCTTACACTCATGTAACAGAAAACCACTATGGGTAATGTCCACCACCCATTACTATACCAAACCACAGCCACAAGCCACCCATCTTAAACTGAACAGGTCTAGAATAACTGAAGAGATCTGCCACATACCCCTGGGCAATAGAGGACTCTGAGGGGCCTATTACGACCTTTCAGCGGAGCGGTGGCACAGTGGTGGAAACCGCCGTGCCACCACTCCACCGAAGGTCGCCCCGCCCGCCAGCCACATTACGGCTAATAAGTAGTTTGGCAGGCGGGTGGCGTGGCGGTCCAATGGCGGTGCCTCTTGTTATATTCCATATAGGTACCCTATGCAGGTGAAGGTAACACTGCAACCTTTCACCTATATTCTTCCCTAGATTACATACATAATGGTTCTTAGGCACTGATCTTTTACCCAGATATGACACTGCATTCAGAACGCTGGTTTTTTCCTGGTTCGATTCTCATACATTATGCATGAGGCTTCTTGGAAGCACAGCAGGACTAACAGTAGGATTACCATCTCCTGTATAATATCTCTGTATAAAGTTCAGGCCCGATGTCATCCTTTAGGCCAACACAGTAACACAGCAAGGTAGGACCCCTGGGGAGACCTATGGGTATATATACATCATGTCTTGCTTAGAAAGACAGAGGAGACCGTGACTTCCCGGCTGACAAACTGACCAGAGACGCTGAGGTTCCTGCATACAGACGCTCCAGCTAGCAGTGGTCTAACATCCCTCGCGGGGTGTCCACCTCGAGACCAGGACGGGGTCCCACATTCTCTAACTCTCAGGTAATGGGGGTTGACTAGATCCTAGAGGGATTCTTGGCATAACACCTACATAGATGCTAGGTACATTTAGGTACATCTAGTTAGGGAGGCATCGTAGGAGTACGCACTTTTAGGTTGCACTTTTTATCATGTGTTTTATGTACATGTATATATTCATGATTTCTGCAAGATGGTAGAACTATACCATCCCTTTACTTTTGTAGTATTGCTAATCATATATCTCTGCTACTGTCTAATGGTTGTTGCAGCTCATATATTCTACACTAGAATAACAACTGTTCAATAAATACTTATTGAAACGCCCAGACTGTTTATTCTGTGTATCTCTCTGAGACAAACTAAGTGAGCACGAGTGACTGAGCGAAAGGTAGTATATTGTTTCCACGATTCTGAGGGATCAGGGTTGTCATGTTCTGAGGTTGCCAAGAACTATTCTCTCCCCGATGTTATGTCCCGTATAGAGGCCCTAATGTAGACCCGTTCATACATGCCCTAAAATGGACGTTTTCATATTTACCCTAATATGGTCATACTCATACTTGCCCTATTATGGTCATAGTCGCATATGCCCAATTATGGTCATAACTGTACATGTCCTATTATAGTCATGATTCCTTATATAGGCATGATCTTTCACCTACATTAGTCCCACTAGTACGCAACGTGCTCTGAGGGCTGAACATTATCTATCCTGTGGTTTTGAATCCAGCAGGGTTTTTCCCAAACACAGGCCCACACTGTACTCATTAATTATGCATGGTTCTCTAGCAATGTAGCACCTGTATAATATGGCTGTACAAAGTTCACCCCTGATGTCTTCCTCAAGACTGACCAGGCCCAATGCAAACCACACAAAGGGATGAGAGTCTCCAGGGTATAAATATACCACATCTTGTTCTACAGGAGTACAGAATCAGTCTGCCACCAAGCCCACAGCTTATGTTATACAAACGCGCAGGTCCTGCATGGGTACTATAGGAACTACACGACATGGCGCCACCAACGTTGGTTTGATACTTATTTAACAGTAGAATCTGAGTAGTTCAGTCGTGCTATTCTCAGAGAACCTACTCACAAAAACCCTAGAGACGTCTGGAGTGGGTGAGCACAAAATCCGCCGTAGCGGAGTAGTACGAAAATACTATTTATTGGCTGTTGGTTATTCAAGCTTGAAGGACATATAGTTCCTACAAATTGTGCATGTACACCTTATCTTAAAATTCTTTAACCTCCCTTCTTCCAATTAAAAATGGTGGAAGAAGCAAACGAAACGGGGAGAGTGGTAAAAGACCTCTTCGGTTTAGACGAAGAAGACCCTGAAGATGCAATACAAATTGCACCAAATTTCAGAAGGGCAATCACCATAAAACTTCTAGAACATGGCTTAAGAGCCAGGGGTGGTAAAGTAATTTTCGTGATTGAGGCACACGAATCCAATAAAACAGAGGAGTTCTATTCATGGGTTACATTCCCAGCAGCGAATGCAATTACAGATGTATTTCACTACTACCTAAGAGATGAAACACCAGAGGACTATATTCCTTTCGAGGAGTTAGAGATTCCGCTCACTTACCAGGAGCATAATTACTGGTTTAAAGGCGCCCTAACCCACGTACAAGGAAGAGTAAGATTAGGCCCGCTCGGAGGAGCAGGAGCCACATGGCCCATATTAGCGGCATACACACCGCATCCTGACATTAACACAATGCCACAGCCAGAATTACTCGTACAACACAAAGATTTAATTAAAATCTACAGAAACCTCACACAATTTGTGATGAGGACTTTAACAGTTCAGCCTGCACCAGTTGCAGCACAAGATACTCCAGTCCAGAGTAGTTAATAAAATTACTCCACAAACATTACACGGGGTAATGGGCAAAATGCCAGCAAAACGCGAACAAATCCCATTCTGGATAGCTCAGAAAATAACTCAGCTTGAGGCAGTATTTCCGAAAACTACCACCTGTGATAAACACAGAATTCTAACAATCTTGCCCATGGGTCTTACACCACAAGTAGAGGATTGCACCTCTTGGGGTTCAGTCTCTGCTGCCATACATACCAGAACACATGGTATCCCGTTCTTAGCAGTAGTACCTGACGTATTGAGACAGATACAAAATGAGTACGGAGCAGAACCTGCCCTTAACTTAGGGATGAAGTTATTAAATAACTTTGACCAGGTAGCTGCCATAATACTAGCTAACATTAAGGGGGAAGCAGCCTTAGTGGCGATCCACCAACACCTAAGGGAGTTCGGTCCAGATGACCAACAACACAAACTACCCAAAATAATTGAAACTGCATATGCAGAACTAGGCAAAGACAGTTTGGGTGGGAAAGCATTAAAACCACAACTGGTGGGCAGTCCTGAAAAGGACACTACAAAGCAGACACCTACTTCTTCTAAAAAGAAGTGGGAAAATAAAAACAACAAAAGTCTAAAGACAACAGATCTCAGTCCAGAGGTAGGTCTCCTCAACAGGAGCCCTCTGAGAGGAGGTATAACCTCAGGAATAGGGATAATATTTAAAAACCTGACAGGTATCAGGATACTGATACTCGTTCCTCTCGTTCCTTTCAGGGTTCATCAAAAAACTCTGAGAGGGAAGGACGGTCAAAGGAGCGTACAAAGTCCAGAGACACGCAACGCACTGCGGACTACGCACCTAAAAAAGAAGATACACAAAAATCAAAACCTCAGTTCAAAAAGAAGAAGGTAGCAGGTCTCAAGATCAGACATGCCCAGAATTCTGAGGACAAAGCTTCTGAACGGGGAATGGGCTCTGACGATTCTAGACAGCGCGGCAGAAGTAACGATAGCTCGCCAGAACCTGAAGGAATTTCTGGTGACAGCGGAGTTGAGTGAGTATATCACGGTGGAAACACCTGATACTCAGGTAAGTGTCCCACATAAGTTACATGAGATAACACTCCGGATGGAGGGGGACAAGCCCAGAAAAATTAAAGGTCTCTTTTGGAAAAATCTGTCATCTGGTTATGACATTCTATTAGCAGAACAAGACTGGCCGCCAGCATTCGTCATGGAGTGCCCTAGGGGAGAAATGGTAATTTTTCCAGCATTTTCCGACCTCGTTCCCATTCACCTAAAACATGCATATGCGCAGGAGTGGGTGGTTGCCCTAGCTCCAGCATTGTATAAAAATCATGTTGGTTGGGATGAGGATTCAATCCACCACGTGATCCCGTTAAAAGTTTCCCCAAATGGTCAAAGGCAATACCCTATAAAGCAGGAAGCTAAAAAACAAGTCAGGGAGATTCTAGACCAACTAGAATACCAGGGGGTGATAGAAAATTGCACTTCACCCACGAACAATCCTTTGTTTCCCGTAATGAAACCTGACAACACATATCATCTAGTTTTGGATTACAGACATTTAAACATTTGCACAAAGACATTTGCAGATCAAAATGCACACAGTGCCGCATTAATGAATAACATTGTGCGGAAAAAATACAAAACAACACTTGATATCTCAAATGGATTTTTCTGCCAAAATATAGCGCCTGAAAGCAGGTATCTGACCGCCTTCAGTGCGTTAGGGTCCCAGCGACAATTTTGTCGCCTAGCCCAAGGGTATAAAAACAGCCCGGGGGTATTTTCAGCAAGAGTAACAGAGTTACTCCAAAATTTGGATGAAGAAGCATTGTCCTATGTGGATGATATTTATCTGACGGACGATGACTTAAAGAGGCACTTGACCAGGGTGAGCACCATTATTATGGGATTCACCTCTGAGGGCTACAAATTTAATTTAAAAAAATCAAAAATTGCCCACCTCAGTGATCTGTTTTTAGGATACAAGCCGTCAAGTGAGGGGAAAAGCCTAGTAGCTAACTTTTTAGAAAAGTGTGCGCTGCTCCAACCTCCAAAATAAAGAATTTACAATCAATTCTGGGATTCCTAAATTTTGGTCGAACATACATTTTGGATTACGCAGAAAGAGTAAAGAGTAAAACCTTTCTACGACTTAATAAAACCTGATTTTTCAGTCAGAGAATGGACACAGGAACATACAAACATCCTGCGTTCCCTACAGGAAGACATGATAGCTTCTAAACATTTACAGACACGCGTAAACATAAGCAACTTGGTGATCCGAGTCATAGAGGGTCAATGCGGGTACACTTATTTGACTTTTAATGAAGGCGAAACAGTACCGATCGCATACAAATCACACCTGTACACAAACGCAGAGATGCGTTTCACTTCAACAGAAAAAATCCTGACAGCAGTGCAGACTGCTGTAGCAAGAGAAACAGCTCTGGCTCAGGGTAAACGCATAATTGTCGTGACCCCAGTACCAGCCTTAGAAGCTGTTACAAAGGCTAGCATTCCAAATGCAAAAGCCTTACATCCGAGATGGATACAATGGGCTAATTCTCTTACTGCAACGGATGTTGAATACAGATTTGATCCAAGTTTAAAAACTCAAGCATTCCTGCAATACGAACAAGAATAGCCTCTACCAAATGAAATTTTGCCTCTGGATCAGTATGAATATATTATTTACACTGACGGATCTGCTCAGCCGGCCATAGGGAGTAAGCAACCTTACAGCGCGGCGTGTGCGATTGTTAAAGGTCGCATGCACGATGGAAAGTTCCATCCGAGTTGCACTAAAACGCAATCTCTAGGAGACTGCACGGCACAGTTGGCAGAGTTAAAAGCACTTATACTGGCACTGGTGAATACGGAACACGAATTCCCCACACTTATTGTGTGTGATTCCTTTTACTGTGTACAGTCGTACAATGAGTACCTACATCATTGGGAACAAAACGGGTTCAAAGATGCAAAAGGTGGCACAATTAAGCATAAAATGCTATGGGAACAGGTAGTAGAGTTGAGAAACGAACTACCAAGGGCTCACGTGATACATACACTGAGTCATCAGCGTGATGGCATTCACGCTGAAGGGAATTCATTGGCTGATGAAGCCGCCAAGGGGGCTGTTTGCACGGCTTCCGTAGCTGCAATCACTCATTCAAAAACGAGAATAGACGGCGAGATTATGGTAGCTGTCAATGCTTCACGCAAAGGCAGCACAGCAGTACCTAAAATATTTCCACTCAAGTACTCCTACAAGTTAGATGCACAAAACATTCCATATGCTCAGATTCCTGGAGTGGGGGATAGAGTCATACCAAATATGGATCGTAGGTAAAGCTTAATAGTGTCAGCACACAAAGGGACAGGTTCTGTACATTTGGGACTTCATGTAACTGCTTCTTTATTGAAGCAACGTTACTGGTGGCCTGTAATGAGGAGGCAGATAAGAGACTATGTCTGGAACTGCAACATCTGTAAGTAGATGCAAGGGTCCACCACAACACGTCCAGTACAGATACCATTATTGGACAGCATCAGGTTGTCTGTCCGTGTGCGCCCAGCTCAGGTGTCCTCAAGGTCTGGCCTCAGCGCTCGGCTGACGCTCGAACTGTTATAAAAGATTTGCGAGTCTTTATCGGCACATACTCAGTTGGCACGTTACATTCTGACCGTGGTCCGGCGTTTAGCTCTCGGGCTTACAAAGAGGCCATGGAAGGAATGGGCGTAGCATTGCGGTACTCCTCTCCATACCATCCTGAGGGTAATTCGGTCGTGGAGAGGAAAAACCGAGACTTAAAGCAATCTTTAACAGCTAAGGTATTAGGCAAGGGCGGTAGATGGGTCGATCACCTTTATGGGGTACAACGAGCTATTAATAACCAGCCAAGAAGCTCTCTAGGGGGTGTCACTCCTTACGAGGTCCTATTTGGGACAAGAATGTGGGTACCTGATCTTGATTGTGAAGGCACAGTGGCAGATGAAAAACCATTTGATATCCATGATCGTTTGGCTGTTTTACAGGATCTAAACAAATCCAGAACACGACAAAGTGCCGTGCTCCAGAAACAGACCGCCACTGAGGAAGTCAAGGCAGTAACGGCAAGACCTGTCTGGATCCCAAAGCTCGGGGATCTGGTCAGAGAAAAGATTGCAGACAAGAAAGAATTTGGGCCATCCTGCAGAAAGCCTCTACCGGTCCTAGCAATCCAAGGCACAAGAACTGTACTTCTGCCGCCTCTTGCCGGAAAAAAGGAGAAAAGACTTGTCTCAATAGACCTAATCAAACCACACTATGTGGCCGATACTAAACAGTAGGCCACGTGGACTCCACAGTAGCAGACGCCCTCCTCTTGCTACAATCCAAGAAGTCCAAACAGAAAGACTCATCACGTTTGAAGAGCCACCTGTACGGAATGAAGGACTAAGCAACAATGCTATGGAACTCTTTCCACTTCAACAAGAAATTCATCTTCAAAATGAAAATCAACTTAACAACGAAGTTGCATTAAGACCGACTACAGACATCTACGTCAACATGCCTCGTCAAGAGCAAAATCCAATTTCAACAAATCCCGATGCAATTCCAACAACTGATCGAACTGCTTCTGGCTATTTCATGAACTTTGATACGTTTTCACTGGATCCAAGTGAGCCGGAAACGACACCAGCCAAAAAATCACACAAAGAGAAAATCACTGACTTTTTGAACTTTTTTAGAAAGACTTACCTGGTGTCACCTTGGATAGAACTATGGTATATCACTGGGATTTTATTTTTCATTTTCTGGCTAGGTTTAATTATAACTTTTAGTATGCTTATTAATGGACGATACCTCCAGCAGAGCTCTACAGCCCAAAGAGTCAATTTGATTTTAAAGCCACACCAGTCTTCACATTGTGAACCAAGGGACTTGTCTTCAGTGAACATTACAGCAGTTCCTATACCGGACGATATAGTGTGGGACAAGATTGATTATGATATATTAGGTCCGACGGAACTTTTAAAGCTAAAACATGTATTTAAAATTTCTTTAAGTGATATCATTGCCTCAAGTGCATAATCTGATGATTGGGACACTGAAACTGTAAATGCTATGATGTCTGATTTAGAAAAAACTGCAGCATTTCCGAACAATGAAATGTTAGAAGGTACTTCAGACTATGATACATTGTACTGTTACCAACATTTTGGTGATCATTTCTTACACAAGACTATAACACCTAGGAATGTATTTGAATACCACCAGTGGGAACACTGCCCAACACCTCCAAAAGGTAGTTCACAAGCATTTGCACAGAAATTCACATACTTCTCAGGGTTTAACACATCCGACCCGAAGTCATTTTATTATAAAGTGGCAAAAATTTCAGCTCAGAAAATTATGTTAACAAACACCAAACATATTTATTTTGCATCCTTCCTGAACCAGTTGTCTAAACAGGGTTTCGATCTATGGAAAGACACAATAGATTCCAAATCAATCTGGGGTTCTAAGGACTGGTGTTAGATTTGGGGGTCTCTAGTTGGCAGAGGTAGGTACCTTTGACCAAATAGGGACCCTTGCGTCTAGTCAGGGTAAGGGGGTACACTCCTAAAATAACCCCTGCTCACCCCCTTGGTAGCTTGGCACGAGCAGACAGGCTTATCTCAGAGGCAGTGTGTAAAGCATTTGTGAACACATACAGTAACCCAGTGACAACACTACAGATGGACACTACACAAGTTGTAGTATAAAAATAAGTATTTTTATATAGACTTAACAAAAGACCACAAACGACAAAAATCCACAATACTGTACTTAAAAATGGTAGAATTAGCTTAGTTCTCTTTAGATGGTAAATGCGACACTTTGAGTTCAATGTACCTTTGGATGCGTAATGCTATACAACGAAAGCGTTGCAGGGAAGGTGATGCATTGGTTCCTTACACGCAAGAACGGTGATGCGTCGGGTCCCTACTGCTGCGTAGGGGATGCGTCGGTTCTTCTCCGCATGGGGAGGTGATGTGTTGGTTTCTTACTGCGCTTCCGTGGCGATGTGACCAGCAGCGCCGTGATGCGATGATGATCCGGTGCAATGAAACAAAAATGGCGTCTTCTTCTTGATGCGACATGATGGGTACACGCCCGACGGCCGTGCGGTGACTCAACGATTCATCCGAGCCGCGACAGGCCCTGCAACACGCTTCTCCGGAGTTTGTCACTTGGGTCAATAATCAAAATGAATTTTTAACATTTACCCACACCATCTCGGAGACCGACATTCCTTTCCTAGATCTGAAAATCCTACTGACGGGCGGGTCACTCAGCACCACACTTTATAGAAAACCCTCTGACCGCAACAGCCTATTATTATATAATAGTCATCATCCCAGAGCGCTGAGAGACAACCTCCCCTTCGGGCAGTTCCTACGCATCAGGCGTAACTGTACTAAGACCTCCGATTTTAAAACAGAAGCCAGCACTCTGGCTGCTAATCTCAAAGCAAGAGGTTACCCAGAACGCAGAATCAGGGATTCCATGAAACGAGCTAGGAACAACCCCAGGGAGGCCCTCCTTGAGGTACACCCTAAACCCACGGCAGACACCCTAACGTGTGTCACATCATTTACCCCTGACTCAGCTCGCATTAAGAAATTCATCTTAAAACATTGGGCCATCTTAGGTACAGGTGACCTATGCATCCCTAGGCCCCGGTTTGCATATAAACGGACACGGAATCTTAAGGATATCCTGATACACACTAGACCTAAACAAATTAAACAAAGCACACAACAGACCCTATGGGGACTTCCTCCAGTAACAGGGCATTACCGGTGTGGTTCTTGCGCAGTGTGCAAGCAGACCAAAGTGACCAAGGAGATCTGTTTCTCCGCGAGTTTCAAGTGGACCCTCACCCGCCATACCAATTGCAATACAACACAATGCATTTATATGGTAACCTGTCCCTGCGGCCTGAGATACATAGGCATGACAATGCGTACAGTCAAGACCCGGATAACTGAACATAAAAGTAATATTAGATGTCAGAGGGTCACAACCAGACTATACACGCACTTTAAAGATACCAAACATCATCCTGACTCTCTCCAGTGGGTGATCCTGGAAGCCCACAATCAGATTTTACAATCGACGCTTTTCAGGATTGAACAGAGATGGGTCCATAGACTCTCTACACACCGTGTAGGGCTCAATGACGACATTCCCTGGGGTTTACTGATTTAACCATTTCCTTACCCCTAGTTCGTTACTAATGAGTACAATATCCGATAACATCTGCTCTGGGGCACTATCTAATGCCTATCAGTGGTATGCCTCTTGATACTAGGACCACTGAACATGATCGATCTCCTTATATCTATGGGTATATAGTCCCTACAGACACATCATTCGTGAACCATCCACCTACACTTTTGTCTGTCTCACACCGTTTGACTAACCTGGATACAACCCTGATGTTACCAACTCCAACTGACACCATTTCACCTATGGTAAGCCTTCTCCACGCTACCTTCAGTATATCATCATGCACCAATGCTTACACGATCTTTATTTTTGATTCCCAACCGTATTGGTGATTATTATTAATACTCCTACGATACTTCGACACTAGATCTTTTTTAGACCCATGTACGAGTTTGTTAGACACCTTTCAGGGATCTATTTCAGATACTTTTCCAAGATGGCCACCATATTTACCAGCATCCCATTAGTATGTCCACCTTGGCCCGTAATCCCGTGAGTTCTCCTTTGAACCGCGTGATGACTCGCGGACTGTGTTTTGATCTAGCAGTATTGCCAACATTAATACATTGACATACCCCATTGCCTCTGATTGCCAACTTCGTAGACGGCCACTACTGGCACTATGATGAGACTGATTATTCTCCCCCTTTTTTTGTATAACGCTAGTATACACCTCTTAGTTATCTTTCTAAGATGGCGGCTTCATTTACGAGCATTTTATCACACTGTTTATCATGGCCGGAAATCACGCGAGATCTCCACTGAACCGCGGTAAGATTCGCGGGCTCTGACTCAACCAGGAGTATTTCTATCCACCGGACCAGTCCCACTTCACCATCCCGGTTCCGGCGGCAGGGTAGGTCAGGGTACGAGCGCTCAACGAGTGTGGGTAAGTGAACCCCCCCCCCCTTTTTCTAGCCGGATCGCCCCGACGCCCAAACTAACATGTGGGTAGGTGACTTGATCGGGGACGCTCCGAGTTCACATCTCCCACCCTCCCATTCCCTCTTGGGGGCATCGAACCCGTTCTGCCCATCTGTGGTAGATGGAATCCCTGCAGGGCGGATACCATGTTGACTCGTACTTCGGTATTAGTTTGACAGCATATACACCAGCATGAGTAGCTACTGCCCGGGGATTGCCATTATACGGGATACACGGGCCCATGATTGCCTCAACAGGTGGTGGGAGCTGGTAGCGGACTCTGGGCACCCCATTACTGTTAAGTGCCCCTTGTATGTTTCTGCCGCCAGAGCCCCCCCACCCCGTGTGTCTCACACTGAGTATATTGGCTCCCACTATGATTACATTCAGCCTTCTGTCTCCCCTCTCTATCATCTAGGACACACATTGGTGTCCATTTTGACCGCCGGACTCCGTTGCAGGCAACCTTAGTCAGCATCTTGGGTGAGCCGTGTTCTAGCACATCTGTTTTTAGTAAATTAATTTCAGACCTTGATTGTCCTTCTATTTTAATGTCATTATCATGTGTTTACTATGTATAGCTGGGATTTCCAACATACGATTGTCGCAAATGTTTTTCGAATTTTTTTTCTTCCCTTTTTAACACACCACAAGCACGGTGTAGAGCATGGGTGTGTATGCACTAAATACACCCACACCTTGTCTGAGTACATCTAATGTGATGCTGAGTAAATAATTTTAAATATGTATTTTTTGTCCCACCATTTAGGGCACCTACTTGATCACATGGTATGTAGGTTTTTCACTTATCATGTCGTGTAGATAGTTATTTTTGGTCCTGATGAAATGCCTTGATCCTTCTGACGCAAAGAGCATGAAACATGTTGACCAGTAGAGAGTAGAGCATATATAGCTAGAAATCTTTCAGCTAGCTCACTGCCACTCTCCCTGTTTTTACTCAGGCAGTTTACCTCCCAGAATAAAACACTACTAGGACTAACTGACCTGTTTTAATCCACGCACTGCACATCTACACACACACTAGGCCCCTCACCCCCACTGCACCCAACGGCAGGAACAAAAGATCCCCGCCAAAGAGCCCCGTACTGGGTGCCCGTCAGGTATTGCACCGCCGACCGGACGAGGGGCAGGCTCATATGATGAAGCATGACACCTAGCTTGCTAGGTGTGTGAGAGCCCTAGTTCCGACAAGGGAATTCCCCCCTTGTTTTCTATTTCAGGTGAGACGACCAATCCTGGGTGTCATCTTCACCTACACTCCCACATTCCTTTACTCAGACCCTGAGGAACTTCATACCCTCTTTGCTTACTGGAATAATTAATGACATATCCTGTGGTATGAAAAAGGGAAACTTCTCCAAACCTAGATGGCTATCACATTTGTAAACAGTATTAGTAGGCTGCACACTGTGTCTCCTATGTTTTTATAATCTACAACTTTAACTTTGTGCTCCTTTCAAACAGCAGATCCAGGGTCTACTAGAAAAGATGCACAGGAATGAAATTCATAGTCTAGTAATTGCAATTCAGGAGGCTTAGGGGGCTTTGACAGGCAAAAACCAAGTAAAGCTCCAGGCACGGATAATGCCCCTTTGGATCTGTATCAAGCTGACCAAAACGTATGCCCTCCTCCCCCCCCCCCCCCAGTCCACCCTGGGCAATCTGTTTAAAACAGCCAATATGAAGGGAGTCATCTGAAGATCTAGGTGGTTAACAGAAAACGGTCCGACATATAAGACAGGCAGTTTTATTGACCTAGATAATTATGAACCCTCTCTTTATTTGATGAGGATGAAAGAATCTAAGGAAAAGCGCTGCTACACCGCATGCGGGCCTTGGTGGATATTAATGGCATTTTAAATAGCAACCATTCTGGCTTTAGGAATGGCGTGGGTACAAGACACCAGGTGTTAAGTTTGGACTTGATAATCATTTTATACATCCCATCACACGTGGCTTTTATAGCTTTAAAGTCAGCCTCTGACTTAATGAATCATGAACAACTCTGGTCTGCTCTGATTTGTATGGGATTAACCAACCCACTAATAAGGGCTGTTCAAGCTCATGACCAAACTTCAGCTAGAGCGAGGTATGGAAATTCAGGTGAATGTACACAAGGATTCCCAATGGAAACAAGGGTTCGACAGCTGTGTGTACTTCTCCCTTTTTTATTAGGCCTTGCTTAGACAGCGCATGTGCTGTTTCTTTGAGACCTTTTGTTTTCTATCAGTGAGATTAAAGAGAGCCCCATTGTGGGGTTGGTGAACTTCTTGACCATCTTGAAGTTCTTTGGGGTTGGATGCTTGCATTTTGGATTTGTCTTGCATAGAGTTCTTGTTTAACTTTCAAGATGAGATGGGGGTGTGATAAATGGTTCTCAAGCGTCAGAGGCCAAGGTCCCTCTCCCAGCGTGTACGGCCTGCATTGTATACGTGTGTATATCGAGTGATCAGCAGTTTATATAGGTCCAAGAGCAATTTCTTGTTTGAGGACCGTGTAACCAGCGACCGTTCATAAGTAGTGAGATGTCTGTATACCTGCGGCCTAATGTCCGAGTGTAATGCCCAATGTCTTATCTGCAGATATCGCAACCTTTCGGACTCGGGGAGGCCATAATCAGATCTAAGCTGGGTGAAGGAGATAATGCCGTCGATGTCAAAAAAATGGCCCACCATACGGCACTCAGAGGCCCTCCATAGCGGAAAGGACTTCTCACCCACCCCTGGGCTGAAGTCTGGTTTGTCAAAGAGTGGTGTAAGGGGGAGGGGAAGGTAGTCAGTCCATATCTCCTACTGGTCTGGTCCCACGTAGCTAAAGTGGTGAGGTGATGTGTGAGGCATAGAGATTGGGCGGTCTCTGCGATTTCTTAAGACCTTCACGAGGGAGGTGCCCGCCACCGCTCGATCCTGGAAGAGCCAGTGCTTCTCCGACTCGGTGCGGCTCCATTCGACCAAATACCGCAAATGCGCAGCTTTGTAGTAGAGAGTGATATCTGGGATCCCCAATCCCCCCTCACTAGTCGGCAGGGAACTGACCGTGCTCTTCATTCTTGGTTTGTGGCCCTGCCAGATGAAAAGAGAGAGTTCCGACTGTACCCGACGCAGCCAGCCAGTGGTTGGCTGCAGGGGGAGAGTCTGAAAAATGTAGAGGATTTTGGGTAGGACAGTCATTTTGATAGCTGCGATGTGCCCTAGCCAGGAAATAGGAAAGTGTTTCCATTGCTGCAAATAAGAGCGGATTTGCGTGTGCAATTTGGCATAGTTTACCGAGGCCGTAGCCTGTAGCGTGGGAGCTAAGAGAATTCCCTAGTATGGGACAGTCCCGGTAGACGATTGTATGGGATGCCGGTTATGGAGGCGTGTCTGCGTCTGTGGCGACAAAGACAGATTCAGGGCCGTGGATTTCATGATATTTACTTTGAAACCAGAGGCTTTTGCGAAAGCGTCCAGTTCCCCCAGGAAGGCCCCCAGGCCGCTCTCCGGGTCCGCCGGGGTAACGAGGACATCATCCGCATAGAGGCTAATAGTGTGGGTGTCACCTCCAAAACGGATGCCAGTAATTTGTGTGTGCTCTCGGACTCGCTGCGCCATCTGTTCCATGTATAAGGCAAAGAGCAGGGGCGACAAAGGGCAGCCCTGTCTAGTGCCTCTACTGATGGGGAACGGAGCCGAGGTGTGTCCTTTGACTCTCACCGAGGCGGTGGGAGAATGGTAGCAATTTAGTATGAGTGTACTCATTCTCTCTCCCAGGCCTATGCGAGTCATGACCTGCTCTAAGTAGGGCCAGTAGACCCGATCAAAGGCCTTCTCGGCGTCGATGGTAAGCAACATATAGTCCCCCGGAATACGCGACGCCTTCTCTATGAGATGCAGGACCCTCTTGGTGTTATCACTGGTCTGTCGCTGGGGGATTAACCCGGCCTGGTCGGGGTAATTGAGCCCGGACATATAAGGAGCCAGCCGAGCCGAGAGAATTCCGGTGTAGAGTTTCAGATTGATATTCAGGAGAGAGATCGGCCTATAGGCCCCGCAGGTGGTCTTATCCTTCCCTGGCTTAGGGATGACCACAATGGCGGCCTCCAGCATAGATGGGGGAATCGCCCCTGGGGACGCAAAGGAATTAAAAAGTCTGGTCAGTAAAGGGGCAAGTGTAGGGCAGAATTGTTTATAAAAGGCTGCGGTGTAGCCGTCTGGGCCGGGGGTTTTGGCCAGTTGAAGTCTTGATTCTTATCTCCCATTCTATGTGCTCTGCCTGTCCCGGAGTCAGTGTGGAAAGGTGGGCCTACGACAAATATCCGTCTATATCCTCCTTCACCAGCGACTGCCTGTTATATAACTGAGCGTAGAAATCTCGGAACGTCTCGGCAATAGCAGCGTCGTCCGAAATCGCTGTCCCCTCTCGATCCCTAAGTTCTTGAACCCCTTGGAGTTGTCGAGCCTCTCTTAACTTATGTGTTAGGAGCCGCCCGCACCCATCTCCCCCGACGTAGAAAGAGTGGCGCAAGCGCAGTGCAGCATACTCTGCCCTGTCCCTATCGATAGCCGCTTGCTGCACTCGGGCTGCCGTCAGTTGGCGCCAGACGTGGGGGGCCCCAGTGCGTTGATGCATTTGCTCCAGTTCCCTCACTTTCTGTGTGAGATCCTCCCTCTTGAGCTTGCGTTCCGCATTATCTGCGGACGATATAGCAATGAGTTCGCCCCTGATTACTGCCTTCAGTGCCTCCCACCTGGTGGACATGAGTGTGTCAGGGTTGTCATTATGTCTGAGGTACTCATCGAGTGCTTTCTGAACCTGGTCAACCACATCTGCACGTTGCAGGAGGGTGTCCCGTAGACGTCACCGTCTCTCTGGTCGTGTAATGGGTGGGAGGGCCATGGTGGCCACCACCGGTACGTGGTCGGACAGCGCCCCTACCTGAATGTCCACTGACTGTGTAATGTCACGCAGCGCTGTTGAGCCTATCAGATAGTCAAGACGCGCATAGGTTTTGTGGGCGCTAGAGTAGTAGGAGTATTCTCGGAGCTGCAGGTGAAAGCATCTCCAAAGGTCTACTAAACCTAAGTCATCAAGCCGGGCCAATCCTGCATGGGACAGAGCGCCTACCTGACCTGTGCGTTGGGCAGACCTGTCTAGGTTGTTGTCGAATACCAAGTTGAGGTCGCCCCCCAGTAAGATTCCCTTTTCTGTCGTCGCAGTAGCCTCAGTCAATGCCATATGTAAGAACCGTTCCTGTCCTTCGTTGGGTGCCTATATGGACCCTATAACCAGGTCCTGTCCCCTGATCGTGAACTGATACGCAAGCAGCCTACCCTTAAGTTCTTCCACCTTGTGTGTCACCTTCCCTTGGAATGTCCGGGAGACTAAGATCGCTACCCCTGCTGTCTTGGAGGACATCGATGAGAAGAATTGTGTGGGGAACGCGTGGGACCTGAAGCGATGGCAATGTTTCGGGAGTAGGTGCGTCTCTTGCAAGAGGCAGACATCAGAGCCGGAACGCTCCAGATAGGAGAGGATTGCCCGGCGTTTGACAGGGTTATTGAGCCCTCTCACATTAAGCGTGAGGACTCTGAGTGTGTCAAGCGGCATTTAGGGCATTGGGGCTACCGTGCAGTGGAGGGTCCTGGAACAGAGCCCACGTATGCTAGTCGCAGTGCAGCTAAGAGGGACACCTAATAGACCTAACGCTTGGCTGTGGCAATCAGAGGTCAGTGGATGGGAAACCCCAAGAACAATGGAAAAAGAAAGAAAACAAAAAACCCTGAAGTGGTTGGCGCAACGAGCGCGGAAAAAGGTTTGAAAAGTGTAGTTCAGTCCGTCATCCGTAAATGATCGGCAATATGTCTTCATGGGGACCATGTTGTGGCCAAGGTTGCCCCCCCGCCAGCCGCCCAACAGCAAAGCCAGGAAGAATCAGCGGAGTATGTGCCAATCACGGGGACTGTGTCTTTGCCAGGGCCTCCGGCAGGGCGTCCAACACCGCTTGCTGGCCTTTCGAGATTTCTGCAGGGTCGGGCCGTTTGGTGAGGCGGCGGCGACGCCTCCCATGTTGCCGCCAGCGTAGTCGTGCATCTCCCGTCTCGTGAGTAGGGCTGCCGCCTCCCTCTGTATCGTCCGGGATATCGACCCCCAGCAGCTGGCTTGCCTCCGAGAGGGAGCGGATTGGTAGAGCTTACCATCCAGCCGGAAAATGAGTCGAAATGGGTGGCCCCAACTGTATGAGATGTTGCGCTGGCGCAGATGCGCCGTAATAGGCCTGAAGGTTTTCCGCTTTTGCAGGGTGAGTGCTGCTAGATCTTGGTACAGGACCGGCTGCTGATCCCGGAATGAGATTGGTTGCAGCAGTCTGGCTTTGCGGAGGATCTCCTCTTTAGTGCGAAAGTCCTGGACGCACACTAGTATGTCAGAAGGGGGAGCTTTGTCGGAGCGTGGCAGACCCACCCTGTGCGCCCTGTCCAATTTGAGGTCAGCATCAAGCGGATTGCCCAGGATGTGATTGAAAAGTTCTCTCACGTACGTGAAGATGTCGCCAGCCTCCTCGTTTGCTTTCACTCCACGAATTCTAATGTTATGCCGATGGGAACGGTTCTCCAAGTCCTCAAGGTGTGATTGCAAGTCCACTTGTTGGTCATGGATGCGGATAACCTCCTGTTGTAGGGCCATCGTCTCGGTGTCCCTGTCGTCGCTTTTATCATCCAATGCAGCAACCCTCTCACCAATGCCGCCGACATCCCTGCGTATGTCCTTAATTTCAGAGGTGATGTCGCGTTTGACCGTCTGCAGATCATCGTGAAGTGCCGTAAATAGGGACTCCAGGAAAGCCCGCGTCACTGGTTCCTCTTTGGGTCCGTCCATCTGTGCGGAGGAGATGTCGCCCACAGTCGAGGGATCTGCTGCGGCACCGCCCGGTGCGCGTGCGAAGAGCTCCTTTAGCATTTTGTCCTTCTTCCCACGGGTAGTGGACATATTCTTCCTTAGCGGGATGGGGTGTATGGTGATGTAGCTTGAGGCTCCCGGGCTGTAATGTGAAGTCATGGGGTCTCCGCTTGGCCTCTCACCCAGTGGATGGCACGCTCCCGCCAGCCTGCTCGGTCTCTACCTGCCTCCTCTCGTGTTGGGGGGCCCCAGGGTGCACCCAGTAAGATAAGTATGACCCAGGGGGAGGTTGATAGGTACCGCAGCCTCACTCGTGTACTGCTTCACGTTGGCAGGCCCCAATCGTTAAGAGGGGACCCTATTGGGGATGTCAATGGTTGCATCTCCTCGGAGCCCGTCGGCCTCCGCCTCCCAAAGTATCCGTGCTCCCTTAGGCAAGGGATTGTGGAGCCTCACCCCTGGGTAGGCCCCGAGTGCGTGGTGCTACATGATAACTGGCTCCTCGCTGCAGTAGCCCAACTCTGCTGGTCCCAGGCCTGCGTGCCTCGTGTGTGGTGGCTGCTCGATTCGTGTGCAGTGGCTGCTCGATTTCAGTGCAAGGGCCGCTAGCCTGCGCTCCCCCAGCTCCAATCCACCACTAGGGTCAAGCGGGGGGCCACACGGTACGCCCACAAACCGCACCCGGACCTAGCCGGGCTGCTTCCGTAGGCCGCCGGGCCCCACCCTCGGCGGTCGCCTCTAAAGGCGGCTGCGCTCGAATATCCCCGGCCGCAGCCATACACCCCGGCGTAGATGAGCAGCCGCCCTATCAAGGCCTATCAAGGCCAGGTGAGTCTAGGATATGGGAGAACCGCTGAAGTGCTGCAGGTCGCCCCGTCTGGGAGCCACCAGGCCATTGAGACTAGGCACACCACGGCTGGCGTCTGATCCGCTGGGTCGCTACCTCTGCGCTGTGCTCGGGTATCCGCACTCCCAGTGGTCTGAGGTGAGGTCTTCCCTCGTGTCATTCACCCCGAATCCAGTGGGGGGAAACGCGCTCTAGGCCGTATGGGTGGTGGCCGATCCCCGGGCTCCCAGGTCCGCGCTGCTGTTCCAGCTCGACCCACGGTACCTGCTTCTGGTGCCGGTCACAGGTTGCGGGCCTCTTCCGGTGTCTCTCGCTTGTCTGCGAGTGTCCCGGCGTGATGAAGCCTCCGGTAGCGGGGCCCGATCTCAGCCGCTCCAATTCCGCCACCGGTCCTCCCCTCAAAATGGCGGGCGCGTCGCTCCCCACCGGCCTCCCGGCGCGGTCCCGTGTCTACAGGCCCTCGACTGGGGAACTCCCACTCTCGCTTACCGCCGCTTAATTAAGTGCTGGGTCATCCATGCGGCAAGCGGGTGTCCCTCGCGGCGTCCTCGGGAGTCCGGGCCTCTCCTCTCCTGTGCTCCGGGCTGGAGTCTCCAGCGGCTGCTCTGCCAGGCCGCAGCCCCGAGACGGGTCCCGCCGCGTCGTTCTCCGGAGCGGATGGCAGTTTGCTCAGGCGTTCTCCGATCACCTCCCGGGTCCCGGGAGTAGCCGCTTCTTCCAGGCACCTTCCCCGGTACTTCCAGCTGCTGCAGACGGCCCAGGGCCGGCGCTTTACCTGGCTGCCGACGGGAGAGACAGACAGGCACGTCCTATCTCGCCGCCATCTTGGCCACGCCCCCAGCATTCATTTTTAAAGAGATTTGTGAAAATATGACAAAATGCATTCAAAGAGGGCCATCTTGGATATGCACATCTATAGGGTGACATCTTTGAATGCATTTTGCAATTTTTTCACAAATCCCATTAAAAAATGGCTGCCATTGATGCATGCACATCTGCGGCGCCCATCCTTAATTGCGTCATGATATATTTTTACAAATCCAGTACAAAAGATGGATCTGTAGATGCATGCAGGTCTCCGGCAGCCGTCTGCAAACTGGATTTTTTAAGATGCCGGCAGTGCATGCATGCGCATGCCGAAGCACCGGTGGCTATTTTGGAATGGTCAGCAAATGTTTTTGGATGGCCAGCCACCAATAGAACAGAAGGCAGAATACAAAGTACCAGGGGCCAGAAGTGGACATGCGGATGCCAGGTGGGTCTGTGGGATTAAATAAAGGGGAACATGGGAGATGTCGAAGCCTGGACAGATAGTATTTCCTCACACGCACTGAAATGCTAGGTCTGACAAGAGTGGAAGTGCAACAAACAAAGCCATCCAGGCATGAGCAAGGAGTGACCCGAACCCCACTCAAAGTGCATGTAATGTATTGCAAACAATAGTTCTTCAACAATCAGCTAGAATGGTCTTTATGTGAGACCTTTAAATCAAGTTATAGGCCCTGATTCCAGGTTTTTCAGATTGAAGGAAATATTTATCTCGCCTAATAAATAGTGATACCCTGTGTTATTTTTTGGGTAAAAAAACACCTATTACAAGTTTTTGGGGAATAACATGCGAAATTTGGTGATTACCACACCAAAACCCACATGGCACCCAAAACACCATACACTTTTTCTCTGTTAAATTCTGGCAGGTTTGGCCTGCCGAAAGACAACAAAGGGTGAGATATTTAATGCACCCAGTAATTGCCAGATGCAGTAAATACCACCAACTCAAAATTTGTTCCTGCAAAAAACAGGGATAAGCACAGCGCTTAAAATATTGTGATTAACTTGTCGTGTAGTTCCTAGGACCCCCCAGGACCTGCGTGTTTTGGATGACCTAAACTGAGGGCTTGGTGTGCAGATAGACTCTGGACACCCCACAGGATGAGTCAGCCGTTAGACCAGCTAGCTCTACAGTGCCACTACCACCCCTCTGTATTCTACAACGGTGTAGGTAGTTTCCAGCAACCACTGAACAGGACAACCCTGATTTCCAGTCCTGTCAAGTACCACGCATCAGGCGTTAGACTAACGCATTTTAGTGCTGGTGTCCGCATCACCGCACTAAAATGCATTAGTCACACATTATAGCGCCTCTGGCATCACCCTGCTGTGAGGCACGCACTCAGTGAGGTAGCACAAAACAGTGCAGTAAAATTGGTTTGCGGCTCTGAACCTACCGCTGCCTGACAAATTCCGGCAGTTGTGAAAATCTCATGGTTATTTATATTTATTGAAATAGTGCGCTCAGCAGTCCACCTTTTGAATTTAGAAAAACACTAACAAGGAGGCTCTGAAAATGGCAAATGAATCATGAGGTTGAGCCCTGGCAGCTGTGCCTGTGAGTTGACTCTGGACACGTAGTGTGCCTCAGTGTGCGACACGATCATCATGCAGCCAAGCATGTGCATGATCTATGTGAGGGTGCCTTGTCTGTTGTTTTCTGGCAAAAGGTCCCCTTTTGTGACCGACGGCGCGCCTTAAGCGTAGAATTGGCCCAGGAGCAGACACACTAGTGGGCGACAACTCTGACTGATTCCTTGCCATCAGAAGTGGTGCCTTCCACGCTGCACAATCCATCTCAGTGCTGTCTTTACTGTGGGGAGGGTCGGGTCGTGCTGGCAGGATTTTGCTGTTCTCCTGTCCTGGCAGCCTCTTCATCTCCCTGCCCCACGCCAGTCTAGCCAGACATTGATGAGTGCCTGCCGGAGATTGACAGTCAACTCACCTTCTGCCCTTGGGGAATGTGTGCTTGTTGGAGAGATTGGGGTGGCGCGGTATTTGTCCAGATTCCAGGCCTCGGCAGAGCACACAATAAGTATTTAACCTCCAGAGAACAGTCTCCGACAGTCCCAGAAAGAAGACACAGCCTACACAGCGACACGACACAGGCAGGCAGCAGCAGCAATTTGCCAATGAACACTCGTCCTGATCATGATGTGTGCAGAAGTGTCTGGTGGCAGCTGAGCTGGCAGTGGCTGCAGCAGTGGTAAGACAAGTGGTTGTTATGCTGGGTGGGGAGGTTTGCAGTCGTCGTGATAGTGTAGAGCTCTGCTACACCACTTGGCAAGCCCAGCCAGTTAGTAACTTAAGTGGCCAGTCTACTGGGGTTGTAATTATTGTTAGAAGGACGTCTTATTCATGATGTGATTTGTGGCACAGGTAGATGTGGGCGAGCCACTGAGAGATCGGGTCTGAAGCCTGGCTGTGGCTCAGTTCAGCTCAGGTCCAAATGGAATCTCAAGCACATAACAAGCCAAGATTGCATGCGGGTTCTAACTCCCTCCCTGTACCCTGGATGTTTGCATCAGGGCCAAAGCGCAGACTTTGAAACTCGGGCGACAGGTTCGAAGCTCACCATCCTGTGATTTTAGACAAGCCACTTACTCTCCCCGTGCCTATAAAATGAATGTAACTGGTGCTCGCATAATGCCCTCCAATACCTTTGTGACCAGTTCGCTCTATATAAAAGCTGCACAGAGGCAAAAATAAAGTGGTAACATTAAAAAAAGGGAATACAGCTCGATGACACACATATGCAGGCATGCACTGACCTTTAAAGAAACATGCTGGCTGCTCTGAAACACTAATCAGCTGAGGCGAAGTCTGTCAACGATTAGGAGATAATTAAAAGGTGCACTCCTTTTATTCCACGAAACGCTAATATGGCCTTCAGTTCAGACTTGTATAGAATGGAAAGATATCTCTGATCAGGATTAAAGTCCAGTAGATTACAAAACATTCACCAAATGCGAAGGACATGATCAGACTCCCAACTTGGATACATTGGCTCATCAGTGGTGGATATGTGTGCGTTTTTACCATACAATGACTCAGCACCTCTGTGAGCATGAAAACATGATTGACTCCAAAGCATCGAATCTTTAAATTATCCAGTAAATAAACGAGCTAACAAAGAGTTTGACACGAATGTTTGGCATCTGTAGTGGCTGATATGTACCAAGTGAAACCAGCAAACCTGGATAAATCGCGGCTTCCCCGCCTAAATTGTGTTATCTTAGGCAAATCTTTTACTTCACCAAAATTCCTTTTTGTTCATTATCCCCTATAAAAGCATTTTCAAATATGGGAGTTCAGACTGCTAGTTGCAAAAAACCGATTATATTTCCTTTAATATGTTGCTCTATAGTAACCTGGGCCACGCGCAGGGTTTACAAGTCAATTGTCTTGCCTCCTAGTTCACTAATGGTTTATGTTTAAAAACTATCACTTTTAATAAGTATTTCGCAGTGCAGTACTATAATGTGACATGTTAACATCAAAGCTTCCACGTGTTAAAGGAATGTACTTTTTTGACTTGTGAGGGTACTTTTTCATATTTTACGTGATGTTTGCTGTGCTATTTACTTTAAAAACATTTTCAGAGGTCGGCTCATACATGGGCTCTAATAGCCAAGCCAGACCCTTGGCTCAGCAATCCCTGTTAATTTGTTGCAGCAGTCACCTCTAGGCAGAGGGTGGTTGAGTGTAAGATGGCGCCGAGAACTGTAATGTGGATGAGTCCCAGCTGACTTCATGATGTCATTTGTAATACTGTCTGTGAGTCCTGACTTTGTAACACTAAGTACTTTGCATCTTGGGACTTGTAGTTTTCCTTTTCATATCACATTATATCATGGCTAACACAATTTCTGATAATTATTTGTTCCCTTTGACTTCATTGCTTGGTTTTACTCGTGGGAAAGTGTCACTCTAAATGTCACACATTTGGTGTTGAATGTCACTCATAAGTACATAGAAACCATAAAAATGTCTTACATAAGCAATCTGAAAACGTGCCAGCTATGTAGTAAGTGTCACTACCTTCTCCAATCCTAATTGAATGTACTTTTGCGCGTGTGACGTGTACTCCTGAGCCTGAGTTACAGCTGAGGCCTCAGAGCTATAAGGCAGCTGAGATCATGATCCACGCTGGGGCCTTTCACATCCTGTTTTGTACTGTGGAGTCCCACATGTGACATAGAGCCTGGACAGACTCTGCATGTCAGTTGATCATGATGCTGCATTAATCTGATTGATTGCCAGGGAGGAGCCATGAGGCCCTGTCGTTGCTCAAATGGGTGTAATTTCCGATAATTATATGTTTCCCTTGTCTTCATAGCTTGATTTTGCTTGTGAGAAAGTGTCACTCATAGTAGTTGAATGTCACTCATAATTACACTCTAATTATGAAAATGTCACACATGAGCAATTTGAAACATTGGCAGCTATGGATTTCTCAGGTATTGTGGGAAACAATACGGTATCTTTCGCTCAGTCACTCGTGCTTACTTTTCTCAGAATACACATAGAATGACGATTGGAACGGTTTCAATAATTATTTATTGATCAAGCATCAGTCTTGTATGAAACATATTCGCTGCGACAATCAAAAGACAGGAGCAGACAAATGTGATCGCTAGCACCAATATTGTGAATAGTAGATGAATTTCTACCATAGTGCTAATAAGATAAATAAAAGCAGATTATATAAAACAATAGCATTGGTGTACTCCTACGATGCGTAGCCTACCTAAATGTACCTATCGTTGATATGTAGGTGAAGCATGTGTATGTAAGTGCTAGGATATAGCCTAATGGAGCCAAGAATCCCCTGGGGAAGTGCTAACCCCTCACCTGATGGTTCTGAATGAAGGACCCCATCTCTGTATCGAGCATGGCACCCCGCAATGGATGTCAGGTCTCTGCCTGTCGAAGGATCAGCCTGCAGAGTCTCGGTCCAGCCTGGAAGGAATTCTCCTCTCTTCTGTAAGGGGGAGTGAGGGTCTTTTATACTAAAGTGGTCACTCCAGGGTTCTTTCTAGAATCGATATGTTTTGAAAACATTCGCTAATCCTCTGCTAATCCATTTCTAAACAAACATGATCATGCACAGCTGGCTGTTGGCCATGGATGAAAAAAGTGGTGACCCTTTTACAGAATAAATCTTCCATGCCTGGGGACATGTTTATGTATGCCAGGTACAGGGATTAAGATAGGGTACCGAGAGCCTGGTGTTGAAGAGACAGAAGTAAGCTACTAGGTAAAAGGTTACCTGTGTAAGACCGTTATGTCCTGTGGATGGGACAAAATGTATGTAATCGGTGTGTACATGATGGGACTATCCTAAAGGACATGACAAACTGGCAGTCAAGGTCTAAGTCACAATAGTGGGAACAGGCAACCCGGCACTATTCAACTTTCACAGCAATGGTGTACTGACACCCTCAACTGTTAGAGTTTGTGAATTAAATAACCATGAGGAACTGCAGAAAATACTGCTAGAGCCTTTTGGGCTCCGTTGTACTTTGAGAATAGGTGTGGGCCGTCATTGGCGAGAGCAGCATGCCCTTGGTGTCTGTTATGAGCAAGGGCGTAGCTTGCATTGGTGCAGAGCAGTGATTGAAGTGGGGAGGGGTATTGGAGGGGCAGCCCTGCCCATGCTTTTTTAATTTTAGGAAAAAAAATCCCCTATTTTTTATGAAAAGATAACTGTTAAAAATGGGGGTCTCTAGTTGGCAGAGGTAGGTACCTTTTTCCAAGTAGGGACAATTCTTCCTAGTCAGGATAAGGGAGTTACACTTCTAAAATAATCCCTGCTCACCCCCTTGGTAGCTTGGCACGAGCAGTCAGGCTTATCTCAGAGGCAGTGTGTAAAGCATTTGTGAACACATACAGTAACCCAGTGACAACACTACAGATGGACACTACACAAGTTGTAGTATAAAAATAAGTATTTTTATATAGACTTAACACAAGACCACAAACGACAAAAATCCACAATACTGTACTTAAAAATGGTAGAATTAGCTTAGTTCTCTTTAGATGGTAAATGCAACACTTTGAGTTCAATGTACCTTTGGATGCGTAATGCTATTTGTGAACACATACAGTAATACAGTGAAAACACTACAAATGGACGCCACAGCAGTTTAGAAAAATAAGTAATCTTTATCTAAACCAAACAAGACCAAAACGACAAAAATCCACAATACAGTAATAAAAATATGACTTTCAAATGGTAGAAATAGTTCAGTTCAAAGCAACTTGCAGAAGCAACACTTTTCACACAAAGTACCTTAGATGCGTCGTGCACACAAACAAAAAGGGCCGCAGGGAAGGTGATGCATCGGTTCCTTACACTCAGGGAAGGTGATGTGTTGGTTCCTTGCTCCGGGGAAGGTGATGCGTCGGTCCTTACTGCTGCGCAGGGGAGGTGGTGCGTTGGTTCCTTACTGGAGAGGAGGTGATGCGTTGGTTTCTCACTGCGTGGGGAGGTGATGCGTCGGTTTCTTACTGCGTCCCCCAACGATGCGACAGACCTGGCGCCTTGATGCGATGATCCGGGACATGTGCGGATGTGTTGTTGCGTTATTTTTCCAGCTCCCAACAGCCAGAACAACCTCCAGAGGCCCACAACAGCTACAGGCACCTTTTGGCAGGTCAGAACTCCCAGCAAGGAAGTTCAGGGGAGCTGGGGGTGAAGTCTTTGTGTCCCTGAGACTTCAGAACAGGAGGCAAGCTCTTCTTCAAGCCCTTGGAGATCTTCCTCAAGCAGGGGACACAGCAAACAGAAAAGTCCTTTTTCCCTTTCCTTGGCAGAAAGTTGCCACTGCAGGCCAACCCCAGACAGCAAACAGCACAGGGGCAGTACTCCTCCTCAGTTTCTCCAGCTCTTCTCCTTGGCAAAGGTTCCTCTTGATTTCCCAGAAGTGATCTAAAAGTCTGGGGTCTGGGCCCCTCTTTTTATACAGTAAATCTCTTTGTTCTCTCCTGGCCCAGGGCTCTGAGCCCAGTCCAAACCAGTTCTGGGGGGGCACTTTGCAAATGCACAACAACCTCCATTGCCAGTGTGAGCCCTAGCTCCAGACGCACCACAGGGGGACTTAACCATCATTGTGGAAGGCAGGCACAGCCCTATTCAGGTGCAGGTTCTACTCCTCCCACCACTCCAAATGCAGACCAGGCCTATTCAGCCTAGTGCTGACTCATCCAGACTCTCTGGAGCCACTGCACATCCCCAGCCCCTGTCACTCCAAAGCCAGATCTTAGCAGAGGCACACTGGATGGCTAAGCAACAAAATACCTACTTTCTAAAAGTGGTATTTTCAAACACAGAATGTAAAAATCACCCTCACTAAAAGATGCATTTTAACATTCTGAGTTCAGGCATACTAAACTTTATTTTCCTACCTTGTTCCCAGGGGTAGTTAGGCTTATAAGATGTTATAGGCAAACTCCCCATTCTATCCTATGGGAACAGATAGCCTTGCAGTAGTGAAAACCGAAATTGGAAGTATTTCACTATCAGGACATGCCACACACAGCAGGGCATGTCCTACCTTTTACATACACTGCACCCTGCCCACAGGGGTACCTTGGGCCTACCTTAGGGGTGACTAACATGTAAGAAAAGCGAAGGCTAGGGCCTGGCAAGTGGGTGCACTTGCCAAGTCGTCATGGCAGTATTAGACTGCACACAGGCACTGCAATTGCAGGCCTGAGTTACATTTACAGGCAACTTATGTGGGTGGCACATCCAGTGCTGCAAAACCACTAGCAGCATTTAATTTACAGGCCCTGGGCACACAGTGCACTGTACTAGGGACTGACTAATAAATCAAATAAGCCAATTATGGAAACACTAATCCATAACAACAATTTACAAGGAGAGCGTATGCACTTTAGCACTGATCAGCAGTGGTAAAGTGCCCAGAGTCATAAAAGCAACAAAAACAGGTCAGAAACAGAAGGCCACAAATCAAATAATCTGGGGATAAACCCGGTGTAAAAGCCAGGTCTAACAATCAAATTCTAAATGTTGCAATAAACATTGCAGGTTAAACATAAAGTTAATATACAAGAGCTTCCCACCTTGACACAATGGCATTCCAAACTCTGACAGGCCATCACAATGGAAAGAATGACCACCATCTTTCGAGATGAGTTCAAGAATTTTGAATATGTCTGTGGACTACTAATAACTTTCCTCTCCAATGGCATCCCACTCATGGTATACCCCACTAGGACACGAGCATTACACCTATTACAGATCTGAAAACATCCCTCAGCCGGCGATCAACCCTGTCACTCGTTTCCTTATGGATATCACACCTGAGTACACTGCTTTTTTTATTATTCTGTTTTTTGGGTTTTTCGGGATTAAAGGGGGGGGAGGGGAAGAGGAGAGGGAGGGATGGAAATAGAGAGAAACATTGGGAATTACACAAGTTTAAATTGTTGACAAATGGAGATTGTCGAATTCGATATGCAGCTCCCCATGGATAGACGAAGAATGCTGTAACCTGGGTTAAAGAAAATACCATGTATGATTCTTAAAGTAAACATGAATGTTGTATATCATAAAATGATAATAAAAAGATCTTTGAGAAAAAAATATACAAGAGCTATGCTGTATTTTACTTCTAAACAGGCAGCCACAAGTGCAGTTACCTTGCAGACAACAGGGTTATGATTTGAATGGTGCAGCAGTTGCACAAGCACCGGGCCCAAAAGTTGTCAGAACTCCTCTAAACACATAATATTGCTATATTTGACTACTAAACAGTCACAATTGCAGTTAAAAGGAACTTATTTGAACAGTGCAGCGGGTGCAGTGGCACCGGAGTTAAAATCTCTAGGGACCCCACTAACCCCAGATTATTGCTAAAATTGAAAACTAAACAAGCAGTCACAAGTGCAGTTATCTAGCATGCACTAGGGCCATGATTTCAATGGTGCTGCAGGTGCAGCGGCACCGGGGCGAAAAGTTGTCAGAACTCCTCTAAACACCAAATATTGCTATATTTAACTACTAAATAGGCAGTCACAAGTGTAGTTACCTTGCAGGCACTAGGGTCATGATTTCAATGGTGCATCAGTTGCAGTGACACCGGGGCCGAAAACTCTAGGAACTCCTCTAAACACTAAATATTGCAATATTTTACCACTAAACAGGTAGTCACAATTGCAGTTACCTGGCAGTTAAAAGGGGCTTGATTTGAATGGTGCAGCAGGTGCAGTGGCACCAGGGCCAAAATCTCAAGGGACCCCCTAAAGACAGAATATTTCTAAACTTTACTACTAAACAGGCAGTCACAAGTGCAGTTATCTAGCATGCACTAGGGCCATGATTTCAATGGTACTGCAGGTGCAGCGGCACCGGGGCCAAATGTTGTCAGAACTCCTCTAAACACATAATATTGCTATTACATCAATTAATTCTATTTTTTTCTT
The DNA here is from genome assembly GCA_963921515.1 of Calotriton arnoldi. Lineage (NCBI taxonomy): Eukaryota > Metazoa > Chordata > Amphibia > Caudata > Salamandridae > Calotriton > Calotriton arnoldi. Next base: position 629,848 of record CAWUFW010008459.1, on the reverse strand, counting down.
CTTTCCTTTCATTTTTAGGTCGAGCCTAGGCAGCGCATGCGCTGTCTCTCCGGGACATGCAGTAATTACTAAGTGTGTTGGCACTCCACGTATTAGCTTTTTATTGGTTAGTTTGCTTGTCTCGTAAAATCTCTTTGTTTTTAGTGGTCAATATGTGGTGTAGTTCCTCCTTTTCTTTGTTTGATAATGCCTACGCAGCACCGCCTAACTACTGTAAACTTGCTAGCAGTGGGATGAAGTATTTGGTTTGGAACTCTTTTGTTTTTGGTTCCTTAATTTAAACGTGCATGGAGTTTATCTTTTGGACCGGTGTGATGAAGTATTTGCTTTTTGCGTTGCCGATATATTTTTGGGCCCGGTAGGATGAAGTGTTTGTTTTTTGCATTCGCGATATTTATTTGTTGTAAGGAACGTGTTTATTTAGGAGTTTTTGGTTGCTTAATTTAAACTTGCATGCAGCTTGCCTTGCGGGCTTTAGCAGTGATTTGCATTTTTTTTCTAACTTTAACATTTTCTGTTTCTCTTAATTTAGGTAATGTGTATTCCACAGATGCTGTAAGCCTAAAGATAACAATCTTCACTTTTTCCTTTCTGTGCCCCCTTGATGCCCTGATTGTGTTCGTTTTCCCTTCTGTGCCTGTTTCCCGCCGCTGCGCCCCTGCGGCCCCGCCCCCTCACTGCCCATTCGCTGCCCCATTCCCTGCTCCTCCCTCCCACCTCCCCATTTATGGCGGCCGCTGCGTGGTGAAGAGAGCGACCCCTGACCTTGACTGGTAGGTCGCTCCCCCACCACACAGCTCCGTCTGTGTGCCCTGCTGCTGCCCCTGATTGTGCTCTGTTTTTCCTTTCTGTGCCCCCTTGCTGCCCCTGATTGTGCTCGTTTTTTCCTTTCTGTGCCCCCCTTGCTGCCCCTGATTGTGCTCGTTTTTTCCTTTCTGTGCCCCCCTTGCTGCCCCTGATTGTGCTCGTTTTTTCCTTTCTGTGCCCCCTTGCTGCCCCTGATTGTGCTCGTTTTTTCCTTTCTGTGCCCCCTTGCTGCCACTGATTGTGCTCGTTTTTTCCTTTCTGTGCCCCCCTTGCTGCCCCTGATTGTGCTCGTTTTTCCTTTCTGTGCCCCCTTGCTGCCCCTCATTGTGCTAGTTTTTTCCTTTCTGTGCCCCCTTGCTGCCCCTGATTGTGCTCGTTTTGTTTTCCTTTCTGTGCCCCCTTGCTGCCCCTGATTGTGCTCTGTTTTTTCCTTTCTGTGCCCCCCTTGCTGCCCCTGATTGTGCCTCGTTTTTCCTTTCTGTGCCCCCTTGCTGCCCCTGATTGTGCTAGTTTTTTCCTTTCTGTGCCCCCTTGCTGCCCCTGATTGTGCTAGTTTTTTCCTTTCTGTGCCCCCTTGCTGCCCCTCATTGTGCTAGTTTTTTCCTTTCTGTGCCCCCTTGCTGCCCCTGATTGTGCTCGTTTTTTTTTCCTTTCTGTGCCCCCTTGATGCCCTGATTGTGCTCGTTTTCCCTTCTGTGCCTGTTTCCCGCCGCTGCGCCCTGCGGCCCCGCCCCCTCACTGCCCATTCGCTGCCCCATTCCCTGCTCCTCCCTCCCACCTCCCCATTTATGGCGGCCGCTGCGTGGTGAAGAGAGCGACCCCTGACCTTGACTGGTAGGTCGCTCCCCCACCACACAGCTCCGTCTGTGTGCCCTGCTGCTGCCCCTGATTGTGCTCGTTTTTCCTTTCTGTGCCCCCTTGCTGCCCCTGATTGTGCTCGTTTTTCCTTTCTGTGCCCCCCTTGCTGCCCCTGATTGTGCTCGTTTTTTCCTTTCTGTGCCCCCTTGCTGCCCTTGATTGTGCTCGCTTTTTCCTTTCTGTGCCCCCTTGCTGCCCCTGATTGTGCTCGTTTTCCTTTCTGTGCCCCCTTGCTGCCCCTGATTGTGCTCGTTTTTTCCTTTCTGTGCCCCCCTTGCTGCCCCTGATTGTGCTCGTTTTTCCTTTCTGTGCCCCCTTGCTGCCCCTGATTGTGCTCGCTTTTCCTTTCTGTGCCCCCTTGCTGCCCCTCATTGTGCTAGTTTTTTCCTTTCTGTGCCCCCTTGCTGCCCCTCATTGTGCTATTTTTTTCCTTTCTGTGCCCCCTTGCTGCCCCTGATTGTGCTCGTTTTTTTTTCCTTTCTGTGCCCCCTTGATGCCCTGATTGTGCTCGTTTTCCCTTCTGTGCCTGTTTCCCGCCGCTGCGCCCCTGCGGCCCCGCCCCCTCACTGCCCATTCGCTGCCCCATTCCCTGCTCCTCCCTCCCACCTCCCCATTTATGGCGGACGTGCGCAGCGGACGTGCTCAGCGGGCGCGCCGCTGGCGCGCCGAAGGCGCGCCTAAGGCAAGCCCGTCTGCGCCCGTCCGCGCCGTGACCGCGCCCAGTGCCAGACCCCCTGGTCCGGGCATCCCCGCGCCCGCCACATCAACAGACGCCGATACGACGCCAGCACCCTCCACGCACTCAACCCCGGAAAAGATCACGCCTGCTACTAGGCCACCCCGAAGCGCACCCAAGGGCCCTTCACCTGCCGGAACTGCAGCTTCGCCAGCACCCGCCCCGCCAAACCACCTCCCAGGAAAGAACCCAACTACCTCAGATGCATCCTCCTCAACACCCGCACCGCCCGCAAACACGCCATCGAACTCTGGGACCTTCTCGACTCAACCTCCCCAGACGTCGCATTCCTGACGGAGACCTGGCTGAATCCCGCTTCAGCCCCCGACATCGCCATTGCCATCCCGGACGGATACAAGATCACCCGCAGGGACCGCACCAACGAAGTCGGAGGAGGCATCGCCATAGTCCACAGGAACACCCTCAGAGTCTCAACCAACACCGACGACACCCTCAGCACCGCCGAACACATGCACTTCCAGATCCACACCGATCCCAACACCACCCTCAGAGGAACCCTCATCTACAGACCCCCCGGACCCCGACCACAGTTCAGCGATTCCATCGCTGACTTCGTCAGCACACACGCCATCACCTCCACGGACTACATCCTCCTCGGGGACCTGAACTTCCACCTCGAGAACAACAAGGACACCAACTCCACCACCCTGATCGACAACCTCGCCACCCTCGGACTCAGACAGCTCGTGACTACACCCACCCACGCCGCCGGCCACACGCTCGACTCCATCTTTTCCGCAAGCCCACACGTCTCCTTCAACCACACCTCCGAACCCCACTGGACTGACCACCACTGCATCCACTTCACCTACAGGAAGCCCACCACGCACCACCGCACCGAACAAATGCCTCGCCGCTGCTGGAGCAGAGTCACGGAAGACCAGCTAACCACAACCCTTGCCCTGAGCCCACCCGCCGAACCCTCCGACCCCGACACCGCCGCCCGCAACCTCAGACAGTGGATCGACGACTGCGCCAACACCCTCGCCCCGCTCAAGAATCCGCCCAACAGCCACACCAGCAAGAAAGCCACCTGGTTCACCGAAGACCTCCAGGCCTCCAAACGAACATGCAGAAAACTGGAGAAGATCTGGCTCCACGAACGGACAGCGGACAGCTACGCCGCCCACAAGAGCGCCACCCGCAGTCACCATCACCTCATCAGATCCGCCAAAAGGGCCTCACTCAAAGACCGCCTAGACAACAACGCACACAAGAGCAAAGAGCTCTTCAACATCGTGAAGGAACTCTCCAACCCCAGCTCCAACACCAATGACATCCAGCCGTCGCGAGACCTGTGCGACTCACTGGCCACCTTCTTCCACCGCAAAATCGCCGACATCCACGACAGCTGCAACACCACGACCGCCCCGGCAACCACCGAGACCACTGCCCCCACAACCACCAACCGCCTGCTCTCCTGGACCAACATCAACGACGAGGACACCAGCGAGATCATGAACACCATCCACTTCGGTTCACCGCTAGACCCGTGCCCTCACCACATCTTCAACAAAGCCAGTACAGCCATCGCGCCCCATCTCCGGAAAATAATCAACATCTCCTTCGAGACAGCAACCTTCCCGGAAAGCTGGAAGCACGCCGAGATCACCGCCTTACTCAAGAAACCCAAGGCAGACCTCAAGAACTTCCGAACCATCTCTCTGCTCCCGTTCCCCACGAAGGTCACCGAGAAAATCGTCAACAAACAACTGACCCGCTACCTCGAGGAGAACAACATCCTGGACCCTTCCCAGTCCGGCTTCCGCAGCAACCACAGCACCGAAACCGCCCTCATCGCTGCCACCGATGACATCAGGACCCTGCTAGACAACGGAGAAACAGCAGCCCTCATCCTCCTGGACCTATCAGCCGCCTTCGACACGGTCTGCCACCACACACTACGAACACGCCTTCATGACGCCGGGATCCAAGAGAAGGCCCTGGACTGGACCACATCCTTCCTTTCCGGCAGAACACAAAGCGTCCGCCTCGCCCCCTTCCGATCCAAGGCCACCAAGATCATCTGCGGCGTACCCCAAGGCTCCTCCCTCAGCCCAACGCTGTTCAACATCTACATGGCACCCCTCGCCCACGTCGCCCGACAGCACAACCTCAACATCATCTCCTACGCCGACGACACCCAGCTGATCCTCTCCCTCACCAAAGACCCTCACACCGCCAAAGCCCACCTCCACGAAGGAATGAAGGCCGTCGCCGAATGGATGAGGACCAGCCGCCTGAAGCTGAACTCGGACAAGACGGAGGTCCTCATCCTTGGTTCCAACCCTACAGCCTGGGACGACTCCTGGTGGCCAACATCACTGGGAACAGCCCCGCCACCCACCGACCACGTACGCAACCTAGGGGTCATCCTCGACCCCACCCTCTCCATGACTAAGCAGGTCAACGCCGTTTCCTCATCCTGCTTCAACATCCTCCGAATGCTCCGCAGGATCTTCAAGTGGATCCCCACCGAAACAAGAAAAACAGTCACCCAGGCCCTCGTCACCAGCAGGCTGGACTACGGAAACGCCCTCTACGCAGGAACGACGGCTAAGCTCCTGAGACGGCTGCAACGCATCCAGAACGCCTCTGCACGTCTTATCCTCAACATCCCCCGACGCAGCCACATCACACCCCACCTGAGAGACCTGCACTGGCTCCCTGTCAACAAGAGGATAACCTTCAAGCTCCTCACCCACGCACACAAAGCACTCCACAACTCCGGACCAGCCTACCTCAACAGACGACTCAGCTTCTACACCCCCACCCGCCAGCTCCGCTCGACCAGCCTCGCCCTCGCCACAGTCCCCCGCATCCGGAAAACGACCGCCGGCGGCAGATCCTTCTCCCACCTCGCCGCCAAGACCTGGAACACCCTCCCCACCAACCTCCGACAGACCCAAGACCTACTGGCCTTCAGAAGACTCCTCAAGACCTGGCTCTTCGATCAGTAGCAGCACCACCCCCCTCTTCCCCCAGCGCCTTGAGACCCTCGCGGGTATGTAGTGCGCTTTATATTGTGACATGATTGATTGATTGATTGATTTGTGCTTCATTAGCGGTTGCTTTTTCCCTGTTAGGAACGGACCGAATTTTTCTCTTGTGAAGGAATTGTGCTTTATTTTACGAATTGTTTTCTGTTCCTTGGCTAAATCTGCTTTTAATTCTGATGGAAGGGCTTTTTTCCCTGTTTGGAACGGACCGTGTTTGTTTCTTCCAAAGGATTGTGCTTTATTTCACGATTTGTTTTGTGTTCCTTGGCTTAAATTGCTTTTATTTCGGATGGAAGCGCTTTCGTTTTCCTGTTTGGGTCGGACTGCATTTTTCTCTCGAGAAGGAATTGTGCTATGTTTTACGAATTGTTTTCCGTTTCTTGGCTAAAACTGCTTTTATTTTGTGTTTCATTCTAGACAATTCTTTTAAAGTCTTAAAAAGACTGTAATAGAGAAGTTGGCAGTAAAAAACGATATGCTTTTTATGCAGCTCTCCGGTTGAAAGTGCTTGGCTGTTTTTTCCCGGAATGTCTTCTGTTTTGGTTGAAACGGACCGTTGTTTTGTGTTGTGTAAAATAGGGACATACTTTATTTATATTTGATATTTTGGAAAAAAAAGGCAAAAGGACGACATTACCATAACTAGTAGTTTTACATATACAGAGCTAAAAGCACTTTATGTGTTAAATATATTGCGGTGACTGCACGTTGTGCTAAATACATTGCGTTTATTACATTTTTGTTTATTTTTTTGGGGGGTGTAAAGAAGGCTGGAAGGTGCATGTGTTCTGAGGAATACTTTATGTTATTTCCAAACTTTTTTAGGGTGGGGGATATTTGTAAGTTTATATATTTACCTACTGGTTACTGTTGCAATTAATGTTAAACACATTGGCCCTACAGCACCGTTTGTGAAAGATATGTAGCGTTTGGTGCACTCTGTGCCTTAACCATGTTATGTTTCCTGCGTGTCTGTTAACGAACCTGCAAAAAATACTTGGTGATCTAGGGCCAATATGTTTAACATTATTTACAACGGTAACCAGTAGGTACTTATATACACTTAGCAATTCCTTACCCCCCACCCAAAAAAAGACTCATATGCAAGCAACTTAACTTAGTTCGCACAACACATACCAGCAACTTTTAAACCCCCCCTAAAAAAAGCACCTAAATGCAGTGCATGCAACGTATTCAGCACACCATGTTCAATTACCCCAACATAGATAATATGGAAAGTCCCCTAACTCCACTCCCCTGCGTTCCCTCCTACATGCCCACCAGCCCCCCACCATGTTTTTTCCTATTGATACGTTTTGGAGACAACTGTTTTCGGTTCGACAAAACACAGACATGCTTCTTAGAAGGATGATAGCATTCTTTATAGCTTTGCTCAACTACAAAGCATTCTACCTTTTCCCACTGCTCCACCCTTTTTGTTTTGCTAATTTACTATCTTTGCAACCAAAGGTTCCTACGTTTCGTTGCAAAGTTAATTTGGTATTCAAACGCTTTTATGCTAAAGCACTAAAGGACCTTCTACTGTGCTTACACCTTACATTTTTTCAAACAAAAAACGCTACGAGAATCAATTTGCCGTCCCTGAACATGGTTAAATAGCCCTTCTCTAACCTCCAACCCCCAGGCCTCCCACCCCACCCATGTGCATGCACTTTATTATGGGAACTTTTACTAACACATGATCACAGTGCAATAAAAAACACAGATGCTTCTTTCAACAACGATAACAATCTTTACTGCTTGGCAGATTTACAACGGATTTTACCATCTCCTCCTACTTCGCTAATGTACTGTTTCTCCGATCAAAAGGTCTCTAGAGGTGGGTTTTTGTGCAATTGCTTTATTTATGGTGACAACAAAGTATAGCAACCACAACATTTACAAATTGCATTTTAACTACAAACTAACGTTCCAGTTATTGTGAACGGAAGTCCTTTTGTTATATTTTGTACTAATTTACATGCTTTATATTTCCTACTTACAACATTCCCAAGCAAACAAGTTTATTAACATCCACATAAAACAAAATATCACATTTTTAACCCCTTCGGTGCCGAGGACGTAATGGTTACGTCCTCTGCAACGGTGGAGCTGTGCCGAGGACGTAACCATTACGTCCTGGCACTGGCCCGCGGGGGAAGCGCTGGCGCTCCCCCCGTGGGCCACCCCCCTACATGCCCCCACTGGGGAAGGCAGCGGAAGCACTTCCGCTACCTCCCCCAACCCCTCCCTCGGCAATCCGATGACGTCGGTGCGCCGAGCGCGCCGACGTCATCATAGGTTGCCAGGGACGCGCTGGAAGCCATTTGTTTCCAGCACGTCTAGAGAGAGGACGCTTAAAGGCAAGTCCTTCTCTCGGGGGGGGGGGTAGTTTTGGGGGGAAAACAGACACAGGGGGAAAGGAAAGAGTTTTTCCTTTCCCCCTGTGCCTGTTTCTAATGGATTCCTGCTCCACGATCGGGGGTGAGGCCCGCGATCGTGGAGCAGGAATCCATCCACTGGACCACCAGGGATGTTTTTTTGGTTTGTTGGGGGAGCGACCCCTTAGGCAAGGGTCGCTCCCCTGGAGGGCATATTTATCCATGTTTCGGCCCCGATCAGCCTCCCTGGGGGGGCCGAAACCAACTAGGAACCAGGGACATTTAAATTTGCACATTTTGGGAGCGACCCCTTGGCAAGGGTCGCTCCCATGGGGGTGATATTTGTTTTATCCATGTTTCGCCCCCCCCCCCGGGGGCTGATTCGGCCGATTTTAGGCAGAAACCCACTAGGCACCAGGGAATTTATTTGTGTGCATCATGGGGGTGGTCTTTTTTTACCTCCATGTTTCGGCCCCCCCTGGGGCTAGATCAGCCATTTTTCCTGCAGATCTAGCCCCCGGGGGGGGGGGGTTGAAACCCACTAGATGCCAGGGATTCATTTTTAGTAATTATGGGGAGCGATCCCTTGGGCAAGGATTGCTCCCCTTTTGGGGATGGATGTTTTGGTCATTTCTGCCCCCCTTGGGGGCAGATTGGCTTTCTATTTTTAGGCCCATCTGCCCCCAAGTGGGGTAGAAGCCTCTAGACTACCATGATTTTTTTTTAATGTATGTATATACATATGTTTTGGGGAGTGGCCCCTTGGGCAAGGGTCACCCCCTTTTGGGGATGACTGTTTTGGCCTTTTCTGCCCCCCTTGGGGGCAGATCGGCCATATATTTTTAGGGCCCAAAGGGGGCAAAAGCGGCTAGACCACCAGGGATTTTATTGTTAATGGTGCAAAATGTTTTGGGGAGTGGCCCCTTTTGGGGGTGAATATTCTGGCTGTTTATGCCCCCATAGGCCTTGTATTTTTAAGCCCAAGTGCCCCCGGGGAAATTTTGTGTGTTCGGCTGATGGTCTGTGTGCCATTATTTGTGATCGTAACATTTTGTTTTCTCCTTTTCATTTTAGGGCAAAGCTTTGTTTTAAATTGTGCTTGCTGTTTCGGCACTGGTAGAGCTCCAGTTTAGTTGCAAGTGTTTGGTAAGGAAACGTTTTTTTATATTGTTTACTACAAATGTGACCTTCATGAATGTGTTTTTTTGGAAATTTTGTAATATTAGAAGCCTATTTAGCTTTTGTTTGAATGTCTGTGCCATTTTCCTTGTATTTGTGCACAATGTGTATTGTGTTGCTTTTTGTGTAATCTATTTTGTGTTTAACTTTTTTAGTGGGATATTGGTGCTTGCTGTGTCTGTGCAGAGTAGGTGCTGGTGAGTCTAGCTGCCTCTGGCAAGTGAGTGGTATTGTTTTAGATGAGACGGTTATCCATGTTTTTTTTTTTTGCCCAGGCTATACTAAGCCTAGACAGCGTTGGCTCGTACCACTCTGTAGAAATCTAGGGTGTAATCAATGTTTAGAGGCATTCAGAATTTTACTGAACTGACACACACCCACCTATTGTGTTTGCAGTGTCCCGTTTTTTAATTCAATGTGGCAGAGTCGAAGGGGATTTTTAAGCTTATCATTGTAGGTAGTAATCTCCTCCACTGAGCATTTATTCGTATTTTATTATTATCCTTTTTTTAAAAAAAAAAGTTCTTTTTAATGTTTTTAGCTGTTCTTATTGTTTTAAACTAATAATAATTTATCATTGTATTATTCCTTTTCCATTGGTGGTATAGACAGTTAATTGATATAATTCTAAAAAAATGTTTAAAATTGTCTTTTTCACTATTTGTATTGTTTACTTTTTATGGTCTGTAATGACCGAAATAAAGCTTTTGGAATTGGAATTGGTATTGTTTTACAGTATATAGGTCTTTGTGTGCTTTGTATTGATAGACTTTGCCTTGCTACTGCTATATGCTTGTAGTTTTTCTTTTAGTTTTATAAATCCACACTTTGTTTATTACTTTTTTACACACTTTGGGTACTGTTGACTTATTTGTCAAGTTACTTGTATAACTAAGGATTATGGCTAGCCGCAGGATGACCGCTCAGCAGGTTGTTGGGATGCTTTTCGAGTCTTCTTCTGACCATGATTATGAGACCGACTCTGCATCTGAGGCAGAGGAGGGAGGGGAATATTCAGGCAGTGAGTTCTCTCCACGTGGAATCATCTGATGATGAAGCTACTCTCAGTGCAGATGAAGCTACTCTCAGTGCGGATGAAGTGCCTGTTTTAGAGGAGGACACTGATGTGCCGATAGTGCAGCAAGAGGCATCTGGATTGCAGCCTGAGTCTGCGAGGCTTCCCATTGGAAGTGCTGGACTATGGGTTGACCCAAACATGGTGCAGCTGGTTCTGCCTGTCTTTAATGGTGTTGCAGGGTGTAGAGTGAATTGTGAAAATTTTTTGCCTATAAATTTCTTTCAGTTGTTTTTGGACGATGTATTTTTGGCTGAGATTGTTGCGCAGACTAATTTGTATGCTGAACAGTATTTGAGGGACAACAGTGCCAGGCTTAGGCCCCACTCTAGAGCTACCCGGTTGAATCCTACAAATCTGGATGAGCTGAAGAAGTTCTTGGGTTTAACTTTTTTGATGGGCCTGATTAGGAAGCCATCTCTGTCTTCATATTGGTCTACTAATCCCTTGATGGCAACAGCTATATTTCCTGCAACCATGAGTCGTAATCAGTATTTGCTTCTTCTTCGGATGTTGCATTTTGTTGATAATGCTTTTGCGTTGCCCCACGATCACCCTGATTGTGACCGTCTTTTTAAGGTTCGGCCTGTCCTTGATCACTTAGTTGATCGATTTTCAGAGATCTATGTGCCCGGGAAAGAAATAGCTGTGGATGAGTCTTTGGTCCTGTTCAAGGGTCGATTGGTTTTTAGGCAGTACATTCCTAGCAAGAGGGCACGCTATGGAATTAAGATGTATATGCTGTCTGAGAGTAGTACTGGATATGTCTATAATTTCAGGGTCTACACTGGTAGGGATTCCAGTATGGACCCCCCTGGTTGTCCGTCCACTTTTGGAGTTGCAGAGAAAATTGTGTGGGAACTGAGCAGAGGACTTTTTAACAAAGGTCACCATTTATATGTAGATAACTTTTACACTGCTGTGCCATTGTTCAAGGAATTGTTCAAAGTGGACACTGTTGCTTGTGGCACAATCCGCTCTAACCGTAAAGGTTACCCAAAAGAGCTGGTTTGTAAAAAACTTGTGAAGGGACAGTGCAGTGCCTTGCGTAGTGATGAGCTTCTAGCTCTGAAATGTTCTGACAGGAGAGATGTCTATATGCTGACTTCCATACATGATGAAAGTACTTCACCTGTGACTGTTTGGGGTCAGGTTGCTGAAGTGCGCAAACCTGTGTGCATTGTAGACTACAATAAGCATATGGGTGGTGTAGATCGAGTAGATCAGAGGTTGGAACCTTACACTGCTGTTCGTAAGACGTACGTTTGGTATAAGAAGTTGGCTATCCATTTATTCCATTTAGCAAGCTACAATGCCTTTGTTGTATTTAAGGATTGCTCTCCAGAGTCAAAGATGACATTTGTTCAGTTTCAGCAGTCTTTAATAGGCAGCCTTGTTTTAGTAGAACAGGCAGGAGTTCCTAGAGAAGTAGTGGTGGAGGATGTGGCTAGATTGAAAGATCGCCACTTTCCTGATCACCTTCCTCCCAAGGCTAAAAAAGACTTTCCCGCTAAAAAATGTAGAGTGTGTGCGCGAAGAGGTGTGCGGAAGGAGAGTCGTATGTAGGGGTGGGTGGAATTTGCGTAGTCGCGCTACGCAAAGCTCCGCGAAACGGTAAAAAATCTGCGAACACGCAGAATTGCTTGTTCCGCCCGTTCGCGATGCTTTTTTCCTGTTCGCGAACAGTGTTTGCGTGCTCGGGGAGAAATATCTCGTGAACACGCACTTTGAAAGCGCGAACAAGCAAAAAATTCCGCAAAGCCGCGGATCACGGAATTTTTGGCAATTCCGCGTTCTCCGCGGAACACGAAATTACCCAAATTCCGCAATTTACGCGAGCGGAACGGAATTTACCGCCCAGGCCTAGTCGTATGTACTGCCCCTATTGCCCTTCTAATCCTGGGCTGTGTGTGCCCACATGTTTTAAATTGTACCACACACAACAGAGTTTTTGGTTACAACCGTGAGCATAAAAGTAAAGTGACAGGTCTGTATTGTTTTATATTTTTGTTCAGATTTCATGGTTGGCAAAAGTGTGATGTATTCAGTTAGAGCTGTTGTGCTTGTAGTTAAAGGTTTGTATCTATTGCCAATTGTTTTTTTTTTTTTTTGTTGCATAAAATATGTGATGGCGGTGTGTGTGGACTGGCGCTTGGCTGGCGGTGTGCGTGGACTGGCGATTGGCTGGCGGTGTGCGTGGACTGGCGCTTGGCTGGCGGTGTGCGTGGACTGGCGCTTGGCTGGCTGTGTGCGTGGACTGGTGCTTGGCTGGTGGTGTGCGTGGACTGGCGCTTGGCTGGTGGTGTGCGTGGACTGGCGATTGGCTGGCGGTGTGCGTGGACTGGCGCTTGGCTGGCGGTGTGCGTGGACTGGCACTTGGCTGGCTGTGTGCGTGGACTGGTGCTTGGCTGGTGGTGTGCGTGGACTGGCGCTTGGCTGGTGGTGTGCGTGGACTGGCGCTTGGCTGGTGGTGTGTCAGTAGTAACTTGCTGCTGGTCACTACACACACTGCTAGCCAAACGCCACTCCACGCAATCCATCAGCTGGTGTGGTTGCTGTCTCAGGAATGTGGGCGTGTGAAAGTGATGAGCCCTTGAATGGCGCTGTCTGCTGATGTGAGTGTTGTAATGTGATGGGCTCGCGGCTGGCGGTATAAATGGTTTTGTATGCGGCACACATATGAAAGGTGTATGAATGGCCTGTAAAGAGGTTGGTGCCTTGTCGTGGCTTTACAGCTCAAGAGCTGTGAGTCAATGGTTCAGTTTCTCGTGCTTTCAATTATTAACAGTGCATTTCATTTTTGTGAAATCTCTGGTTAATACAACTGTATATACTGAACCATCACTCACCCTCGTGCCAAATCCGACCAGTATGTCTGTGTGCTTGAGGAATAGGTGGTTTGCAGAAATATTTGTCTTTTCTGTCTTTCTGCAGCAGGGTGTACCTTGCCCCTTTATGTGAATGTTGTAATGTGTTGGTTTCGTGCCTGTTGGTGTGAATGGTCTTGTGTGTATCACATATGAAAGGTGTGTGAATGGCCTGTAGAGCGGTTGGGGCCTTGACGTGGCTTTGCAGCTCACGAGCTGCGAGTCACTGGTTCAGTTTTTTGTCCTTTCAATTACTGACAGTGCATTTCATTTTTGTGAAATCTCTTGTTAATAAAACTTTATATACTGAACCATCACTCGCCCTCGTGCCAAATAATAATAATAATAATAATACTGAAATTGATATAGCGCGAACAGCTACCTCAAACAGAGGTGTCCCGGCGCTAAGCAGCAAGCAACGCGTGCACAAAGTTTAGGCTCAGAAGTCGGCCTGATTAATTGCTGAAAAGCCATGTCTTCAGCGCTTTTCTAAAACTAGTTTCAGTGTCAGCTTGGCGGAGAAACCCTGGTAGGGCATTCCACAATTTAGCCGTTCTAACTGAGAGCGCCCTACCGCCCAGACGAGCTTTCACAAAGCGAGGAGCGATGAGCAAGTTCTGAGAATTTGACCGCAGGGCGCGATCTTGCTTATACCGGCCAAGTCTTTGTCTAAGATAGATAGGGCATCTTCCCTGAAGAGCCCGATAGGCCAGCGTCATTGCCTTAAATTCAATTCTTTTGGCTACCGGAAGCCAGTGTAGTTCCTGTAAATGTGGAGAGACATGATGTCGAAATGGAATGCGTCTGATTAGTCTCGCAGCCGCATTCTGCACCATCTGCAAACGTCTAATCGAATATTTAGGCAGACCGAGATATAGGCCATTTGCGTAATCCAGCCTGGATGTCACTGTGGCATGGACTACGGCCTTACGGCAATCTTCTGGCATAAAATGTAGAAATTTACGAAGATTTCTCATTCTCAATCCAACCAGTATGTGTGTGTGCTTGAGGAATAGATGGCTGTGCAGTAATCTTTGTCTTTTTTGTCTCTCTGCCAAGGTGTACATTCCATCTAAGAATAACCTACCAACTGTAGATATTGTCGTAAACTAAACACCCATGGGAGTACATGGTGATGTCTCTCTTGTGGATCCCAACAAGTTATCTTACCCACAATGTCCTGCAAACCTCAAAATGTGTATGTCACATTTTCCTTGCATTATTGTGCCAAAATTTTCACACTGCAGAAAGAAACAACAAATTTCCTACCCCCCGCCTTTCTCCAGGTCTCCCGATAAAAATGGTGCCTCACTCGTGTGGGAGGCCCAAGTACCCGCGACAGGCAAGGGCCCAAAACATTTTGTGATAGGTAATTTTGATGTCGCCTCAATAAGTTTTGGGCCCTTGCCTGTCGCAGGTACTTGGGCCTCCCACACGAGTGAGGCACCATTTTTATCGGGAGACCTGGGGGAACACTGGGTGGTAGGAAATTTGTGTCAGCCCGGTGATGCCACAACTTTCCAACCCAAAAATGTGTGGAAAAAGTGATTTCTTTCAGCTTAATCTGAGGTTTGCAGCGGATTCTGGGTAAGAAAACGTTGGGGGATCCACGCAAGCCATACCTCCCTGGAATCCCCCGGGTGTATAGTTTTCAGAAATGTGTGGGTTTGGTAGGTTTCCCTAGCTGACCGCCGAGCACGGGCCAAAAACCCAGGTCACCCCCCTTGCAAAACCAGGTCGTTTTGTGATAGGCAATTTTGATGTCGCCTCAATACGTTTTCGGCCCTTGCCTGTCGCGGGTACTTGGGCCTCCCACATGAGTGAGGCACCATTTTTATCGGGAGACCCGGGGGAACTCTGGGTGGTAGGAAATTTGTGTCAGCCCGGTGATGCCACAACTTTCCCACACAAAAATGTATGGAAAAAGTGATTTTTTCAGCTAAATTTGATGTTTGTAGGGGATTCTGGGTAAGAAAACTTTGTGGGATCCACACAAGCCATACCTCCCTGGAATCCCCCGGGTGTATAGTTTTCAGAAATGTGTGGGTTTGGTAGGTTTTCCTAGCTGGCCGCCGAGCACGGGGCCAAAAACCAAGGTGACCCCCCTTGCAAAACCAGGTTGTTTTGTGATAGGCAATTTTGATGTCGCACTAGGCCTACCCACACAAGTGAGGTACCATTTTTCTCGGAAGACTTTGGGGAACGTGGGGTGGGTGGAATTTTATGGGTCCACGCAGATTCCAGAACTTTCCACCGCCGAAATGTGAGGAAAATGTGTTTTTTTGGACAATTATTTAGGTTTGCAAGGGATTCTGGGTAACAGAACCTGGTGAGAGCCAGTCAAGTCACCCCATCCTGGATTACCCTGGGTGTCTAGTTATCAAAAATCTATAGGTTTGCTAGGTTTCCCTAGGTGCCGGCAGAGCTAGGGTTCAAAAAGTACAGCTAGGCACTTTGCAAAAAAAGGGTCATTTTTCACTGTGAAAATGTGGTGTGTCCACGTTGCGTTTTGAGCCATTTCCTGTCTTGGGCACAAGGCCTACCCACACAAGTGAGGTACCATTGTTATCGGGAGACTGAGGGTAACACAGAATTGTAGAGCAACTGTTATTGCCTATTGACTTTTGATGCATTTCTGCCTTCCAAATGAAAGACAACGTGTAAAAAAGAAGTCATTTTGAAAAATTACCTATAATTCTCATGCTAGTATGGGTACTCCCAATTTCGGAAATGTGCAAATATCTACTGTTTCTAAACTCTATATTTTGTTCCCATTTCAGAAATACATAGGTGTCTTTCATACCGATTTTTCCATGTATACATTTTCCCAAAATAATTGCTATATACCCGGTACATAATAAAAAACCATTGCAAGACACTGCTCAGTTATTGGCTCTGGGTTCCTACAAGTCCTATATATCCCCACAACCAGAAGGATCCAGCAGATGTAATGGTATATTGGTTTCAAACATCTGTCATACTTAGTAGAAGTTACAGGTGAAAACGTTGGCACAAATGGCTGTTTTTTTAACTCATTTTCAATTTTTTCTATTTTCAACTGTTAGTTTCTATACGAAAACCTTGAAGGATCTACACAAATGACCCCTTGCTGAATTCAAAATGTTGTCTTCTTTTCGGAAATGCATAGCTTTCCAGGATCCATCATTGCTTTCATACCCATTTTACCACTAACTGGAAGGAGGTTGAAAGCACAAAAAATAGCAAAAATAGGCTATGTCCCAGATTAATGCCAAAACTGTGTAAAAATCTTTGCTTTTCTGACAAAAGTCTGCTTGTCCCTGAAAGCAGTGAAGATAGTTATTTCAGCCCCACAACCCCTTTGTTGATACCATTTGCAGGGAAAAAACCAGACGCTTTCATCTGTAGCCCTTTTTCCCCATTTTTCCCAAAAAAATAAAAAATGTTGCTGTATTTTGGCTAATTTCTGGGTCCCCTCCAGGGGAATCCACAAACCCTGGGAACCTTTAGAATCCCTGTGATGTTGGAAGAAAAGGATACAAATTTGGCGTGGATACCTTAAGTGGTCAAAAAGTTACAGGGGCCTAAGCACGAACTACCTCAAATAACCAAAAAAAGGTGTGGCACGGGGGGGGGGGAGGCCTGGCAGCGAAGGGGTTAAGCAGACTACACTTTACAACATTTACCATTTATTTTATTTACCGTTACTACCATCAGCATTGCGTAATAGTTTTTACAGGCTAATACAAAAATGTTTCAGTAGTTCATAGAGATCATATCAAACTTTGCAGATATATTCACAACAAAAATAAGGAACTGCTGCCTTTTATTAGCAACAGCGCTATTACATTTGGTCAGCCATCTCCACATATTTTATATTTTGGTAAACTTGTTAATACATTTCAAAGACCGTTTTACATTTAAAGGGGAAAAAAACCATAATACTCCCTACTTCAAATATTAAAGTTACTTCTCATAATTTAGTTATACAAACAGCATAATTTGTCTTTTTTTAAAGAATTTAACGTGCAAAGCTGCTTCTTGGACTTTAGAAATGATGCGCTACTATAAAATGAAACAAGCAATTCCCCCCAAAACAAAGTATTCTAAATTATTATTTATTTATTTTTCTTCCTAAGACTAGGTGCAGGTCTCTCCCCTCTCTCAATCCATGCTAGTCATGGCACCACTCCGGAAACATTCAGAGCCTGGGTTAAACCCGTGCCAGACTCAGATCTCAGTATAGTACTAAACCCCGATCGGCCTAGTTGTTTTTAAACCCATATCGAAGCACTAGGGGCATGGTAAACCCTGGCAATTCATAAAGGGGGCACCTAGCAATGAAAGGATATTGCATAGCCTTGAATGGCACCGGTGTGATACCCAGGAGGACCACTGCAAAGTCGAGGCTACCCCAGAGCTGAAAAGTGCAACAGGGATGGAAACCAGGTTCACAAAATTATTGATGGGGCGGTGTCTCATGTCACAATTCTAAATATAAATTGTGATGAATAGCAAATGGAAGGGGCTGAGAAATGTAAGCCATGTTATCCCATTTACAATTACAGAATGTTGTTCATTTCTCCCACAAATCTCAGATGCGGCCCCATTGCAAACACACTAACCTCTCTACACACAAACACTGCCCTCCCTGCTCATACACTGCCCTATGCTTCCTGTCACATTTGCTCAAAAGTGGGGGGTTGTAAATTTTGAAAGTGGTGGGGATAATACTTGGCCTGAATTCTGGCCAGCAAGTAGAGAAAGTCAGACAGACTTCTTCTAAAAAGATTCGACATCCGCATAGATGTCTCTTGCTCTATCTATCTATCTATCTATCTATCTATCTATCTATCTATCTATCTATCTATCTATCTATCTATCTGTCTGTCTGTCTGTCTGTCTGTCTATCTATCTATCTATCTATCTATCTCACTCTCTATCTAGCTATCTATCTCTTTAACTCACTCTATCTATCTAACTCAAACTCACTCTCTATCTACCTAACTCTTTTAACTATCTAACTCTTTAACTCACTCTCTATCTATCTAACTCTTTTAACTATCTAACTCTTTAACTCTTTACCTATCCAACTCTTTAACTCACTCTCTATCTATCTAAGGGCTATATACATAAGAACGTGTGATAACTACTGCAAGAGTAGCGTAACGCAACTTTCGATGTCGTAGCCTAGCGCGGGAAAATAACCCCGTGTCAACGTGGAATTCACAACACGGCGGTAGCATGCGATAGTTGGCCGACACCGCAGACAATGTCCGCGATACAACCACCACGATGGAGATAAAAACACAAACCACAACACCAAAAAACACGCGATGGGCCAAAGCGCGATGAGGAAACAGCGACAAGCAGCGCCAGGCCTGCAACACACACCTGGCAGGCGTCAAAAATCACCATAAAAGTAGAAAAAACACCCACACACAAACTGACCAACACACAAGCACCATGGAGGCAGCCGGAGCAGGCGCAGAGGACGAGCGCAACCCCACAAGCACCCCGGACGACCAGCCTGGGACCTCAGGGACAGGGAAGGGCAAGGACAAGAAGACCAGGATGACCAAGTTCAGTCCGCAGGCGAACAGGATCATAGTCACGGAGGTGATGGAACACCATCAACAACTCTTCGTCACCTCCAACGTGTCATTGGGCACCAAAACTGGAACATGGCGGGACATCGTCGACAAGGTGAATGCCGTCGGAGAGCACAAGTGGACAATGGACGAGGTCAAGAGGCGATGGAATGACATCAAGCGGAAGACCAAGGAGAAGCTCTCCGCCAACCTGAAGGCAGCAACGCAGACCGGAGGTGGGGGCCCAGCGCCACAGCTGGAGCTGGATGACATGGAGGAGCTGGTGTCGACAGTCATCAGTGTGGAGACTGTGGCCGGAGTCGGGGGACCGGACACTGCTCGACAGGACACAACACAACCGCAACAGGGTGAGTGACCACCAGGTACTGGGGGGACGGGGGGAGATGGCCACAATGGCACACATGCACAAGCAAGCAGGGCACAGTGCACACCCACAATCACTCTGGGTCCTCGCCCAGACCCACAGATTGTCACAATGTACACTGCCATGCTGTCTGAATATCAACCTGTACCATGCGGCTACATACATGTGAACACATTGTAATACACCATCTCCCCTTCACATCGCAGGGGCATCGTCAACACCTCCTGCAGAGCAGTCACAGCCACTCTTCACTGATGACGAGGAGAAGGACAATACCAGCATCGACACCCAAACCATCCAAGACCTCATTGACCTAATCCGCAACTCACCTCCAGGATCAGGGCAGCCCAGCTACATCCATGAGACCCCACCCACCACCCAAACCACCCAACAGGAGGCACCCACAGCCCCGGCACCCTCCCAAGTCCCCCAGGAACAACAAATGGCCTTCCAACGCCGTGTGCTGGAGGGCCAGAGGGAGATGGCCGAGCAGGTGCGGGTGGGGTTCGAGCTCATGGCTACCAAACTGGACGCCATCCTTGGGTGTCTATGTCCGCCCCATGGTCTACAACCAGCCCTGACTGACATCGCTGGAGTCATGATGCGGAGAGAAGAACACCTGTCCGCTCAGAGTGGCTCCAGCGATGTCAGCCGTGAGCTGGTACACATACGGAGGCTCATGGTGCGGATGGAGGCGGAAAGGATGGCAGCCACCGCTGCACATCAGCGTAATGTAGCTGGGATCAACCGTGTCCTGCATGTCCTCATCATGGCATTCCTGCCACAAGGCGGGGCGATGATGAATGCTGCTGCCCCCACACCATCCACATCTCCCCCCCCTGGTGTGTCAGTGCCTCCCAGTGCGGCAGGCGTATCCACTCCGGCCCCTTATGTGACAGTGGCACACAGTGCCACAGCCGGTACTGCAACACCCACAGGTGGGGCAGGGCACACACCCGGGGACGAGGACGTGGATGGGACTGTGGTCAGGAGGGCCAGGCACTAGCATCCATTTCCGCCAGCTTGCCGGTTTCTGCTTGGTGCCGCACATGGCCTCAACACCTACCACTGGCCCCTGATACGCTCCGATGCACTCACCTTGGACAGAGACATGGACTGCCACATCCTGTTTGACGACCAATGACATGGCGGACAGACTGCGGACTGTACCCTTCCTCTTCCGCAGTACAGGTCATCCCCGGATGGACACTGGCTGGCCCTCCATGGGCCCATATTGTGTAGTGTGCTCGGCATTGCCCTGTACCGCTCCAGCTGCATGACTGCACTGGATGTGCAAATAAACATCCAGTGACGCACTGCTGTGTCATGTCTTACGTCATTCATGTATGGATGTGTGGATGAATGTGGGGACAGTGCCTTCCCTTGCGTCCATGATGTTCATCCTGTGGGATGCCAGTCAGAGGATGCGACATTGCATCTTGTGTCCTGGGTTCCGTGGACACTACAACAGGGACACACGCATCAGTCACTTCCTTGTCCGGACATGGACTGGACCACGCCCAGATTCCACGAGGCATTGTTGCAAGCCCTGCGCTGGTCGGGCGTACGGCAGGCCAGACCACTCCGCTAACGCCCCGAGGGGGGCCCTCATTGCTACCCGTCGCAGACGTACTCGCTGGTGGTGTGCAGGTCACTGGTCTAGTTGTCAGCATGTCACAGCCACTCCCTGAGGGCAGGTTTTCACACACACCACACCCATCCGGCACAGGCATCACAGGCCATGTGACTCAGCCAACATAAGGGGCCGAAGACGTCACATACCCATCTTCGGATGGTGACTGGATGACGGACGCTCCACGGTTCTCACTGATGTAGGGCCCATGAGTTGTTGCGCACAGGGTTAGTGGCACCCGAGGCCTTGAGTATGGCACAGGCCTACCACCACGTGGCGCAGACTGGGGTTGCACAGGGTTAGTGGCACACAAGGCCTTGAGTGAGGCACGGGCCTACCACCACGTGGCACAGACTGGGGTTGCACAGGGTTGGTGGCACTCGGGGCCTTGCGGACGGCACAGGCACCCCGCCACGGGACGGTGACTTGGGGTGCACTGTGTCAGTGGCACCTTGAGCTGCTGAGCGGGTGTGCAGCCTGTGATGATGCCCCGTCCCGGCGGTCCGGACAGCTCAGGTTTTGTGTGCCCTGCTGGACCGCAGTGTAGGCCAGAGCCAACGGGCAGCGCGGGACTACCGTCACGTGGAGTCGCTTCCGGGATCCCAGAGTTGGTGGCACTCATTGGGCTGAGCGGGTGTGCAGCCTGCGATGGTGCTGGGTGCACTGGTATGTCCTCTGCCATGGAGTACTCAAGACCCAGCACCAAACGTGAGACCTGGTGGCCTGCGGAGCGGGGCTGCATGATGTGGAGGGTGCCATGTCCGCGGGCCCCGGGCTTGTGGCTTGCAGCGGCATGTGGTGGGACCTCCTGTCTACGCGTCGGTGGAGGAAGGTGAGCATTGAGGCCTGGGTGTGCATGGGCGGGCATGCTCCGATGGGCGGCGGGAGAGGTTGGGGTGCCTCTGCCTGGGTGTGCATGGGCGGGCAGGCGATGTTGTCTTGTGCAAGTGTGTGTACTGTGCCAGTCATGTATCTGGGCTCTGTTTCAGCTGACGGCTCTGAATCAGATGTGTGACCTGGTGAACTGCCCAACATACCGGCACGTGGTTGGAGACACATCGGTGACAGCAGGTGAGCAGTGTGGCCTGGGTGCGCAGGGGCGGCACTGTCTCTCTCTCTCCCTCTCTTCCTCTCTCTCTCCCTCCCATTCTTCCTCTCTCTCTCTCTCCCTCCCACTCTTCCTCTCTCTCTCCCTCCCACTCTTCCGCTCTCTCTCCCTCCCACTCTTCCGCTCTCTCTCCCTCCCACTCTTCCTCTCTCTCTCCTTCCCACTCTTCCTCTCTCCCTCTCACTCTTCCTCTCTCTCTCCTTCGCTCTCTCTCTTTCCTCTGATATGAGCAGGACATACCTTCTCATCATGTTTTTTGTCTTACAGGCTGTGACCTACGTATTGTCCGGGGGGGAGCGGCCATGTGTCTTCATTTCATTTCGTTGTTCATTTTAATAAAGTTTCATTTGTTGCTTCGAAAGTGAATGTGTGCTGGTCATTTCTGTGACAACACATCCATGTCACCAGTTGTGATTGTGCGGCATCAAGCGGAATATTTTGTAAATGTTTTGGTGTGGCTGATGTGGCATGTCTTTGGTCGAGGGGGTGCCAGGGAGGGGTTGTCCTGGGGGTGGTGGCGGTGGGTGTTGTGGCCCTCTTGGGTGTCCGGGCCGCATGATGTGTGGCTCCATGTCATCTGTTGCCCTTCGGATTTGGCCCTGGGCTGTGCTCCCTTTTGTGGTGCTGGCTGCCGTCCGACTTTACACCAGGTCAGAGCAGGTGTAGATTTCCTGGTGCTAACGTGCCTTATCGCCTGTTTTGTGTTTTTATCGCGGATGTGGCTGGTCGTTGTGAATGTTGAGGTATGCTGTTATCTTGACTTTTGTCACAGGAACGCCTACTCTGCATCTCATTAGCGATATTTGCGGGGGTCCTCTGTGGCGATGTTTTTTGCGGCTGCTATCGCGGGTAAACTGGTGCTGTGGGCTGTTAACACAGGCTTGTGAATGGGGAGGTAAATTTATTACGACTTTGGCTGCGGTAAAGTGCCGTTAATTCGGCGATAGCTCCTTGTGAATATGCCCCTAACTCTTTAACTCACTCTCTATCTATCTCTTTAACTCACTCTCTATCTATCTCTCTCTTTAACTCACTCACTCTCTATCTATCTATCTCTTTAACTCTCTAACTATTTAACTCACTCTCTATCTAACTCTTTAACTCTCTAACTCACTCTCTATCTATTTAACTCTCTAACTAACTCTTTAACTCACTCTCTATCCATCTAACTCTTTAACTATCTAACTCTTTAACTCTCTTATCATCTATCCATCTAACTCTTTAACTATCTAACTCTTTAACTATCTAACTCTTTAACTATCTAACTCTTTAACTATCTAACTCTTTAACTCTCTATCTCTTTAACTATCTAACTCTTTAACTCTCTATCTCTTTAACTATCTAACTCTTTAACTCTCTATCTCTTTAACTATCTAACTCTTTAACTCTCTATCTATCCATCTAACTCTTTAACTATCTAACTATCTAACTCTTTAACTAGCTAACTCTTTAACTAGCTAACTCTTTAACTAGCTAACTCTTTAACTAGCTAAGGGGCATATTCACAAGGAGCTATCGCCGAGTTAGCGGCACTTTATCGCAGCCAAAGTAGTGATAAATTTACCTCCCCATTCACAAGCCGGTGTTAACAGCCCACAGCACCAGTTTACCCGCGATAGCAGCCGCAAAAAACATCGCCACAGAGGACCCCCGCAAATATTGCTAATGAGATGCAGAGTAGGCGTACCCGTGACAAAAGCCGAGACAACAGCACACCTCAACATTCACAACGACCAGCCACATCTGCGATAAAATCACAAAACAGGTGATAATGTGCGTTAGCAACAGGAAATCTACAGCTGCTCTGACCTGGTGTAAAGTCGGACGGCAGCCAGCACCACAAAAGGGAGCACAGCCCAGGGCTACATCGGAAGGGCAACAGATGCCATGGAGCCACCCATCATGCGGCCCGGACACCCAATAGGGCCACAACACCCACCGCCACCACCCCCCGGACCACCCCTCCCTGGCACCCCCGCCCGACCAAAGACATGCCACATCAGCCACACCTATACATGTACAAATTAGTCCGCTTGATGCCGCACAATCACAACTGGTGACATGGATGTGTCGTTACAGAAATGACCAGCACACATTCACTTTTGAAGCAACAAATGAAACTTTATTAAAATGAACAACAAAATGAAATGAAGACACATGGCCGCTCCCCTCCGGACAATACGTAGGTCACAGCCTGTAAGACAAAAAACATGATGAGAAGGTGTGTCCTGCGCACATCAGAGGACAGAGAGAGAGCGAAGGAGAGAGAGAGGAAGAGTGGGAGGGAGAGAGAGAGAGAAGAGGAGAGAGAGAGGAAGGGAGAGAGAGAAGAGGAGAGAGAGAGGAAGAGAGGGAGGGAGAGAGAGAGAGAAGAGGAGAGAGAGAGGAAGAGCGGGAGGGAGAGAGAGAGAGTGCCACCTCTGCGCACCCGGGCCACACTGCTCACCTGCTGCCACCGGTGTGTCTCCAACCATGTGCCGGTATGTCGGGCAGTTCACCAGGTCACACATCTGATTCAGAGCCGTCAGCTGAAACAGAGCCCAGATACATGACTGGCACAGTTCACACACTTGCACAAGACAACATCGCCTGCCCACCCATGCACACCCAGGTAGAGGTACCGCAACCTCTCCCGCCGCCCATCGGAGCATGCCCGCCCATGTACACCCAGGCCTCAATGCTCACCTTCCACCACCGGCGCATAGACAGAAGGTCCCACCACGTGCCGCTGCAAGCCACAAGCCTGGGGCCCGCGGACATGGGGCCCTCCACATCATGCAGCCCCGCTCCGCAGGCCACCAGGTCTCACGTTTGGTGCTGGGTCTTGATTACTCCATGGCAGAGGACATACCAGTGCACCCGGCACCATCGCAGGCTGCACACCCGCTCAGCCCAATGGGTGCCACCAACTCTGGGATCCCGGAAGCGACGCCACGTGGCGGTGGGCCCGCACTGCCCGCTGCCTCTGGCCTACACTGCGGTCCAGCAGGGCACACAAAACCTGAGCTGTCCAGACCGCCGGGACGGGGCATCATCGCAGGCTGCACACCCGCTCAGCAGCTCAAGGTGCCACTGACACAGTGCTCCCCAAGTCTGCGTCCCGTGGTGGGGTGCCTGTGCCGTCCACAAGGCCCCGGGTGCCACTAACCCTGTGCAACCCCAGTCTGCGCCACGTGGTGGTAGGCCCGTGCCTTACTCAAGGCCTCGTGTGCCACTAACCCTGTGCGCAACAACTCATGGGCCCTACATGAGTGAGAACCGTGGAGCGGCCGTCATCCAGTCACCATCGGAAGAGGGGAATGTGACGACGTCGGCCCCTTATGTTGGCAGAGTCACATGGCCTGTGACACCTGTGCCGGATGGGTGTGGTGTGTGTGAAAACATGCCTTCAGGGAGTGGCTGTGACATGCTGACAACTAGACCAGTGACTTGCACACCACCAGCGAGTACGGCTGCGACGGGTAGCAATGAGGGACCCCCCTCGGGCGTTAGCGGAGTGGTCTGGCCTACCGTACGCCCGACCAGCGCAGGGCTTGCAACAATGCCTCGTGGTCTCTGGGCGTGGTCCAGTCCATGTCCGGACAAGGAAGTGACTGATGCGTGTGTCCCTGTTGCAGTGTTCATGGAACCCGGGACACAAGATGCAATGTTGCACCCTCTGACTGGCATCCCACAGGTTGAACATCATTGACGCAAGGGAAGGCACTGTTCCCACATTCATCCACACATCCATACATGAATGAGATAAGACATTACACAGCAGTGCGTCACTGGATGTTTATTTGCACATCCAGTGCAGTCATGCAGCTGGAGCGGCACAGGGCGATGCCGAGCACACTACACAATATGGGCACGTGGAGGGCCTGCCAGTGTCCATCCGGGGATGACCTGTACTGTGGAAGAGGAAGGGTACAGTCCGCAGTCTGTCTGCCGTGTCATTGGTCGTCAAACAGGATGTGGCAGTCCATGTCGCTGTCCAAGGTGAGTGCATCGCAGTGTATCGGGGGTCAGTGGTAGGTCTTGAGGCCATGTGAGGCACCCAAGCAGAAACAGGCAAGGTGGCGGAAATGGATGCTAGTGCCTGGCTCTCCTAACCACAGTCCCATCCACGTCCTCGTCCCCGGGTGTGTGCCCTGCCCCACCTGTGGGTGTTGCACTACAGGCTGCGGCACTGTGTGCCACTGTCACATCAGGGGCCGGAGGAGGATTGTCGGCCGCACTGTGTGGCAGTGACACATCAGGTGCCGGTGTGGATACGCCTGCTGCACTGGGAGGCACTGACACACCGGGGGGGAGATGTGGATGGTGTGGGGGTAGCAGCATTCATCATCGCCATGCCTTGTGGCAGCAATGCCATGATGAGGACATGCAGGGCACGGTAGATCCCAGCTACATTTCGCTGATGTGCAGCTGCGGCTGCCATCCTTTCCACCTCCATCCGCACCATGTCCTCCATGAGCCTCCGCATGTGTGCCAGCTCACAGCTGGCATTGCTGGGGCCACTCTGAGCGGACAGGTATTCTTCCCTCCGCGTCATGACTCCAGAGATGTCAGTCAGGGCTCACTGGAGTCCATGGGGCGGACATAGACACCCAAGGATGGTGTCCGGTTTGGTAGCCATGAGCTCGAACCCCACCCGCACCTGCTCGGCCGTCTCCCTCTGGCCCTCCAGCACACGGTGTTGGAAGGCCATTTGTTGTTCCGGGGGGACTTGGGAGGGTGCCGGGGCTGTGGGTGCCTCCTGTTGGGTGGTTTGGGTGGTGGGTGGGGTCTCATGGATGTACCTGGCTGCCCTGATCCTGGAGGTGAGTTGCGGATGAGGTCAATGAGGTCTTGGATGGTTTGGGTGTCGATGCTGGTGTTGTCCTCCTCCTCATCATCAGTGAAGAGTGGCTGTGACTGCTCTGCAGGAGGTGTTGACGATGCCCCTGCGATGTGAAGGGGAGATGGTGTATTACAATGTGTCCACATGTATGTAGCCACATGGTACAGGTTGACATTCAGACAGCATGGCATTGTACATTGTGACAGTCTGTGGGTCTGGGCGGGGACACAGAGTGATTGTGGGTGTGCACTGTGCCCTGCTTGCTTGTGCATGTGTGCCATTGTGGCCATCTTCCCCCGTCCCCCCAGTACCTGGTGGTCACTCACCCTGTTGCGGTTGTGTTGTGTCCTGTCGAGCAGTGTCCGGTCCCCCAACTCCGGCCACAGTCTCCACACTGATGACTGTCGACACCAGCTCCTCCATGTCATCCAGCTCCAGCTGTGGCGCTGGGCCCCCACCTCCGGTCTGCGTTGCTGCCTTCAGGTTGGCGGAGAGTTTCTCCTTGGTCTTCCGCTTGATGTCATTCCATCGCCTCTTGACCTCGTCCATTGTCCGCTTGTGCTCTCCGACGGCATTCACCTTGTCGACGATGTCCCACCATATTCCAGTTTTGGTGCCCAATGACACGGAGGTGACGAAGAGTTGTTGATGGTGTCCCATCACCTCCGCGACTATGATCCTGTTAGCCTGCGGACTGAACTTGGTCTTCCTGGTCTTCTTGTCCTTGCCCTTCCCTGTCACCGAGGTCCCAGGCTGGTCGTCCGGGGTGCTTGTCGGGTTGCGCTTGTCCTCAGCGCCTGCTCTGGCTGACTCCATGGTGCTTGGGTGTTGGTCAGTTTGTGTGTGGGTGTTTTTTCTACTTTTATGGAGATTTTTTACGCCTGCCAGGTGTGTGTTGCAGGCCTGGCGCTGCTTGTGGCTGTTTCCTCATGGCTCTTTGGCCCATCGCGTGTTTTTTGGTGTTGTGTTTGGGTTTTTAACTCCATCGTGGTGGTTGTATCACGAACATTGTCCGTGGTTTCGGCAGACTATCGCATGCTACCGCCTTGTTGTGAATTCCACGTTGACACGGGGTTATTTTCCTGCGATAGGCTGCGATATTGAAAGTTGTGTTACGCTACTCTTGCGGTAGTTATCACACGTTCTTGTGAATATACCCCTAACTCTTTAACTATTTAACTCTTTAACTATCTAACTCTTTAACTATCTAACTCTTTAACTATCTAACTCTTTAACTATCTAACTCTTTAACTATCTAACTCTTTATCTATCTAACTCTTTATCTATCTAACTCTTTATCTATCTAACTCTTTATCTATCTAACTCTTTATCTATCTAACTCTTTATCTATCTAACTCTTTATCTATCTAACTCTTTAACTATCTAACTCTTTAACTATCTAACTCTTTAACTATCTAACTCTTTAACTATCTAACTCTTTAACTATCTAACTCTTTATCTATCTAACTCTTTATCTATCTAACTCTTTATCTATCTAACTCTTTATCTATCTAACTCTTTATCTATCTAACTCTTTAACTATCTAACTCTTTAACTATCTAACTCTTTAACTATCTAACTCTTTAACTATCTAACTCTTTAACTATCTAACTCTTTAACTATCTAACTCTTTAACTATCTAACTCTTTAACTATCTAACTCTATCTCTTTTAGGAACATTTTTAAATGCTATATCTGTGTATACAAAATAAAAAAAATCCACTTAAAAAACATTTTATTGACTTATACTTAGTTATTTGGGGAAATACACCTTTAAATGCTAAGCAACAGATACCACTACACCATATCATTCCTCTATCACATTGTCTATCTCTGTTCTGTACTACCTACTAACATATACTACCTTCCTATACCATCTCACACTATTCACTAATACATTTCACACCCTCCCTCCAAATACCCCTTTCACTTATACCTTTATATTTCTCTACTACTGTATCACCCATCTGTCTCACTACCACATACAATATCACCACATCAATAAAATACTTAACTACACGTCTTTACACACAGTTTCATACACAACTATCTTCAAACCATCACTAAGAAAACACTAACACTAATCCTCTTATTAAACTATCTTCTAATAAACAAAAATACTTCTTGAAACAACTATTACCTATGCACTCCTTCTTTCTTACACAAAAATTCTCATCCTCTCTCTCAATATCAATAACTACCTCCATAAACTACATATACCACTAATTGTTCCTGTATATTTCTTCTCTTCATAATTCTATCTATTCACCATACCACATAATTCTACTACACAAATAAACTACACAACACTTAATTCATCAGCACTAAAACAACAACCATTCTAATATAACTCTTATAATTCTACTATACACCACATACAACATCGACACTACAAAACAAACACAAAAATAAAAAACAATAACATTACAATGCCAATAACTCTATATAAAACAAATGCGAGTCCTATTGCATGGCAAATGCTTGTTGAAAATGTTGCTATTAGTTACCCGCACTATACCACTAGTAACAGCAGAATATATTGCCGTTTTGTACACAAACTAGTCATAACACTTTAACAGACTTTCTATAACTTATAGTGGCATATTCTCAAGAACGTGCGATAATCATCGCCAAAATAGGTTAACGCAAGTTTCCATATCGCCATCTATCGCGGGAAAATAACCCTGTGTTAACGTGGCATTCACAACACGGCAGTAACATGCGATAGTACCCCGATAACGCGTCAAATGTACATGATAACATTACCGGGACGGCAATGAAAATCCAAACCTGAACGCGAAAAAGGTTGCGATGGGCCCAACCGCGATAAGAATATCAGCGAAAAGCAGCGCCAGGCCTGCAAATCACACACGTCAGGCGGGAAAAATCACTACAAAAGCAGAAAAAATAAATAAACAAATAAAAACCGAACTACAGCGAAGCACAATGGAGGCAGCCGGAGCAGGGACAGAGGACGGCCAGAACGCCACAAGCCCCACGGATGACCAGCCTAGGACCTCGGGGACAGGGAAGGGCAAGGACAAGAAGAAGAGGAAGACGCGGTTCAGTCCGCAGGAAAACAGGATCCTGATCACGGAGGTGGTAGAACACCATCAACAACTGTTCGTCACCTCCACTGTGTCATTGGCAACAAAAAATGGAATATGGCAGTCCATCCTGGACAAGGTGAATGCAGTCGGAGTGCTGAGGAGGACAATGGAAGAGCTCAAGAGGCGCTGGAATGACGTGAAGTGCAAAACCAAGCTGAAACTCGGCAACTACCAGAAGGCAGCAATGCAGACTGGAGGTGGGAGTCAAGAGCCACAGGAGGAGCTGGATGAGATGGAGGAAATGGTGTCCACAGTCATCAGTGTGGAGACGGTGGCAGGAGTTGGGGCACCGGA